>OX387313.1:18518763-19118763 GCA_947562085.1 Eudonia lacustrata | reverse complement strand
TATTTACGCCTCGCTCGGCCAGTTTTGAAAGCTGCGTTATTAAATTTAATAACGTAATATATCCGCATGCCAATGTATAATTTTTTTAAATATATTATTGGAAAGCATTTACATGGAGGTACATATTTAAGGACGGACATATTATCAAAAATAGTTTTGGCTAGTTTTGAATACTTATGTAATATTTTTTTTTATTTCCAATAAAGAAACAAGGTTTAAATAAGATCGGCAGCGCTCAGTGACATACTTGTTATTCTCCGTTACTACAGCAACATACACTGCCCGATCCGCGTTTGCGATGACAGCCGCGTCATCGGGTACTCCTTTCCCATGCTTTTTTCCGTGTGCTAATGTAGGTGAACTACGAGTTTGTGTGCGTGCGTTTCCGAGCGCTTGTGTGAAGTTGCCGCACTCTCGTTCACTCTGAATAAATCGAGGTGAGACGAAGCAACTTGCAAGTCGGCAAGATGTCGACGGCTAGTGTAACTAGGGTTGCCAACAATTTTTCAGGAAATTAAAGTAAATCTATCACTAACTAGTTTAAAAAAAACGGATTTGAAGAAAAAATTAAGTATTTTGCAAAATTTATTTAAATGTTTAAAAACATATTTCTTTGTACTCTTGGCACTATTTAATATTTTTTTATTGTTTTATAGCGCGTTCAGAAATAAGCGTTGCGTTTCGTTTCACTTCACCTGAGTCTGAGTATCATACAGTAGTTCAGAAATTAAGTCAACATGAATATTCCGTTCGAACGCACGCATTAGTCGGAAATAAGGTATTTTCCATACTTTATTTTTATTAAAAAGAATAAAGTATGGGGATGGAACATAACGCAGGATGCGTTATTTTAAAGTATGGTTGGCAAAACCCTAAGTGTAACACAATCCTGCTCCACTAGAGTAATGGCACCAGTGGCAGTGGTGCCTAGTGTGAGCTTTGTTTACTATCCGTATTCATTCGACTACGGGCTGATTTTTCAATCGTCAGTTAAAATTTATTCATTGAACAATTTTGACATAATGACAGATTCTCCTTAGAAAATATGTCACAATGACAAAATTATTCGTTGGATAAAACTTATCTGAGGATTGAAAAACCGGCCCGGTTTTTAGTTTACGAAAACGAAAATTAGTATGACATGAGATTTCGACAATTTAATTTTATAAATTCGACATTTTTATGCCTAGTAATTTTTCCTTAGTCGACAAATTAAAAGGATTGAAGCAGCGCCTCCTGGCGGCATACCTACGAGAAGAGTTAACATTTTGCCAAACAAGTTCTCGTTTTCGTTAACGTGATCGAATAGCGAATGATACTCGCACTTGGCACCCAGTGTCCGACACATTAAGACCAAGTGTTCGACAAAGTTTTCCTCGCCAAAGAATGACATAGGTTTTCATTGGAATATTACGGGCCGACCGAATATTAATACCTACCAGCTGAATCCTTGTATTCATTACAAGGAAGCAGGTACAATCAACAGCAAAAGTAGATGATGTTTACTAGATTTCAAAATTAAGTTTCGATAGTGTAAGTCGGTATTTTCTATATAACTACAGTCAAAGTCTGCAGGTACTAGTAGACACTCGAAGGTTTTTCGACATGCGTTTAAAAAGTTTTGATTGATTGAAGGACTGATTTCATATTTTGAAACTTGACCAATCATCAGTTCTTTTGCTGTTGACTGTACTCGGTATTAAATTGTTGCTAAAGACTAAAACCAGTTGCTGACCCCTATTATTAATGACTAGCTGTGCCCTGCGGTTTCACCCGTGTTCTATTAGCCATAGCGTGATGTAATATAGCCTATAGCCTTGCTCAATACATGGACTATTCAACACAAAAATCATTTTCAATTCGAACCAGTAGTTCCTGAGATTAGCGCGTTCAACCAAACAAACAAACAAACTCTTCAGCTTTATAATATTAAGCTGTGCCCCGCGGTTTCACCCGCGTTCTATTAGTCATAGCGTGATGTAATATAGCCTATAGCCTTCCTCAAGAAATGGACTATTCAACACACAAATAATTTTTCAATTCGAACCAGTAGTTCCTTAGATTAGCGCGTTCAACCAAACAAACAAACAAACTCTTCAGCTTTATGATTATTAGTATAGAAAAGTATAGATTTTAGGACAAACATGTCGAACACCACTGGTTCCTGTCGAAAACTGGCATCGGCGCGACAATAATAAAAGAACTAAACAAATAAATAAATAAACTTTCCTACACTCACACCAATTATCTAGTCCAAGAGAAGCTTCTTTATGAAACTCGTTAAATGGGTACAAGACAACGGATAAACATACTTAAAATACTTAAATGCATAAGTACTTATCATACATAGAAAACACCCAGACCCGAGACA
The DNA here is from genome assembly GCA_947562085.1 of Eudonia lacustrata. NCBI lineage: Eukaryota > Metazoa > Arthropoda > Insecta > Lepidoptera > Crambidae > Eudonia > Eudonia lacustrata. Next base: position 19,116,392 of record OX387313.1, on the reverse strand, counting down.
ATTTAGAAAAACAATAATTTTTAAATTGACCCGACCGGGGATCGAACCCGGGACCTCAGAGATGGCGACACCATGAAAACCGGTGTATAAACCACTCGACCAAGGAGGTCGTCAATTAATGAACGCATCTTTGTGTGTATTCGCACTTATGAAGCTCGAGCTATAGGCTCGTCGGCCCGCGCACCTCACTCTGCTTCCGATCGCATGGTCAATATATATATTACTTATTTGTATTTGCACGATTCTCGCAAATATACCTATTTTCGCAATGTATACCATCTTTTCACCCTTAACATCATAAACCACCCTTTACCTCGCAAATACTGGTACCACTACCCTAGCTGTCTTCGTATCTGGACTCCGCATCAGGTAAAGCGCAGTCGTTATACACATTCATCATCTCAGCCAAAAGACGTCCACTGCTGGACAAAGGCCTCCCCCAAGGATATGAGGGGTATTTGCCGTAATCGCCACGCTTGGCAGGCGGGTTGGCGATCGCAGTAGATTGAGAGTAACCTCAGAGAGATGCTGCTGCCCATCCTCTGGAATGGTCCCTTAGTCGGCTTTTACGACACCCACAGGTAGAGATGGGGTGGTGCAATTCTTTATCCCCGGCACTACACAGGTAACACATATACACATTGACATAGAATAAATGTTGTTATCACACTCTAATATTATAAATGCGAAAGTATGTGTGTATGTATGTGTGTATATTTGTTGCTTCTTCACGCTGCAACGGATGGATGGATTTGGATGAAATTCGGCATACGTATAGTTTATAACCTGGATTTATATATAGAATACTTTTTATTCCGATATTCCCACGGGAATGGAACCACGCGGGTGAAACCGCGAGCTTCCGCTGGTCTCTAATAAAGAAAAATCAAAAATAAAATAAATAAATAAATTTTATAATTTAACAAGACGATATTAATGTTAGTGAGTATTTACCTTGCGCAGATCGTCGCTCAAACTATATAAAATAGTCAGAGGGCGTCGTACAGTCGACAATTAAATTGCTTTACCAACTTAGAAGTGAATTTTGTTTGCATGTAATAAAACAACAAGTTCTATTTTTGTTTTTAAGACCAAGTGACAGATACGTTGTCATTATTGACAATGACCCTTAGCGAAATTTTATTGTAATGGAAGTTTTTGTCAAAAGTGATAAAGCAATTTCATGGTCGACTATACAGTCAACAGCAAAGGTAACTGATGATTGGTCATGTTTCAAAATATGAAATCAGTATGAAAATCAAAACTTTTTAAACGCATATCGAAAAATCTTCGAGTGTCTATTAGTACCTGCAGACTTTGACTGTATATATATAGAAAATACCGACTTACACTATCGAAACTTAATTTTGAAATCTAGTAAACATCATCTACTTTTTGACTTGCAAGTTGGCTGGCTTGGTCAGCAGTGGATTAGTATAGGTAGATTATCTTTATCTTTAATTCTTTTTTTTTTGTATGTGAGATGTATGAACCCGGGATATCTTATCTTATCTTACGGCCTTCATCTCACCTGAAGTTAAGTGATGATAAGGCCGAAGGTGGAAGCGCACTTCACTTTAAATTATATCTGACCCGGATATTTATATCTGAAACCTGATATCGGCATTTTACCCACTAGTGACTAGACCATAAAGCTTTCATCATGTAAAATCTGTGTAATGTGTTTGAACAAGTTTTCCCTTTTAAGTTTTCAACAGACTAATTTAATAGTTTCCCCATTTAACAAGATTAATCTATGGCAACTAATCAAATTGTGTCCCAACACGTACGTAGATAGATGTTATAGGTCGTGTGGTGGTTGCGGTCTTGCAATCCGTCTTAATTAATAAAGAAGATTGGACGCACTATACATTATATAAGTACGTCTGCAAACTCTAATTAATTACTAGTGGAGACAGTTGTTTCATGTTAGTGTGGTCAAACAAATATAGCGTGTAGGTAGTCAAACCCATACAGAAGGATTCCGATTTAATTGAACGAAAAAATATTCGCGTCAACACAGTTTTTTAAAATTGTTTTTTATAAGTATTCCAACTTTTCAGTATAAGCTTTACGAAATCGTTCGTCGTGCCGCGTGGGCTTCGAGTTTGTTCATTTTGAATTTAAAAAAATATTTTTTTTGTTAACAAAGAAGTGCTTGGCTTCTGTCTTGGCTTCAGTCTCCTGGTGGTAAGATGCTATCTTATCTCCAGCTGCCGAATGCTACTAACATTGTTGGTACGTCAGAGAGAATACTTCGTGCTCCTTTTTAAGCACATTTCACGCACGGAGCAGTGTGAGATTACCTAGTTAAAGTTTATAGGGGCAAGAAGTCTCGAAATATAAAATTTATGTATATATGTGTCACATTACACGTTTGTGAACTACGGTCGAATTTCGACCACTGGGCGACTACTAGCTTATAACTTTGATTAAAATTATGGTAGGTAGGCTACCAACAAATTTATTAGGATTGCCTTCGTCGCGACTAAGATATAGTAGCCTCCTACAATGTCGTAGTCTCCTACGATGTCGTAGTCTTCTACGTTGTCGTAGTCTCCTACGATGTCGTAGTCCCCTACGAAGTCGTAGCCCCTACGGTGTCGTAGTCGCCCATGATTATCGAAATCGCCTACAAAGTCGTAGTCGTCTACGAAATCGTAGTCTCCTACGATGGCGTAGTCCCCTATGAAGTCGTAGTAGCCCACGATTATCGGAGTCCTCTACGAAGCCGTAGTCTTCTACGATATCGTAATCCTCTACGAAGTCGTAGTAGTCGCCCATGATAATCGGAGTCGCCTACGAAGTCGTAGTCGTCTACGAAGTCGTAGTCTCCTACGAGGTCGTAGTAGTAACGACGTATAGTAGCGGCTAGGGTTACCATTTAAAAGTTCCACACTTATTTAACAAGAAGATAATGAATATTAATAGAAATAATGGTACCTTAAAAAGACAAAAAACGGAATAACTATTCGGACCTTATTCTTTGTTTATTTATAAGGCACTGAGAAAATACAAGAAGATCACGAAGGCACAAACGCATGCAACACAAACGAAATTCCTTGTGACAGATGACTGAGACTGACATTGCCGTTTTTGTTGATTTCATATTGTACTATAATGTTTTTGTTTTGTTTATATAATTTTTAACGCAAATTTTGTTGCGAATAAATTATAAAAACACAAATGTGAAAAAATTTTCCACGAGCAGGATTTGAACCTGCTCCCCTCCGACACACCGGGTCAGGCGCTCTCCCAATCGTGCTATCGTGGCTTTAGAGCCAGCCAGCTTGTATTTTTACAATTGAATTGTTTGTAAAACGTACCTTTTGTTTTCTGAAAAATGTTGACATGTCAGTTTATCTTTTTAAATAAAATGAAATGATGATTTTAAAATGACAGCTTGCCATTTGAATGTTTCTGTTTTGATGCCTTTGTTAAAGCAGTAGTTTGTGAAATGAAACGTTGACAAATGTTGCCTGTGGAAAGAAAAGGGGTTACCTATTCTAAAACCGAATTTTTTTAGTACGAATTTCATTATCCCGAAAACATATATTAATGTTAAACGATTTAGTTTCCAGAAAAACGTTTCTTATATTATAAAAAGACAAATATTACAAATGACAAATACTTACAATCCATCAAGTTTATACACACGCTAACGTCTAACAGAAAAATAATAACAATTTCATCTTTTTTCGCATTACTCCAACTATAATAACAATTTCAAACGTCAGCTTTTGTAGGTATGTCCATTAAACTCAACATTAATAAGTAGCAATAATTGTTAATAACAAGTATCAGAACGTCATTATTTCATTTTGTACTAAAATGTCTGATAAATTCACAGAAGTGTATAAATCTAATAAAGTGCTGCAGTGGTAGTCACGTTGAAGCATGCGAGAAGACATGCAGCAATCAAGCAGACATGCAGCAAGCAAGCAGGCATGCAGCAAGCAAGCAGGCATGCAGCAAGCAAGCAAGCATGCAGCATGCAAGCAGACATGCAGCATGCAAGCAGACATGCAGCATACAAGCACGCATGCAGCTTGCAAGCAAGCATGCAGCTTGCAAGCAAGCATGCAGCATGTAAGCAGGCATGCAAGCAGGCATGCAGCATGTAAGCAGACATGTAGCATGCATGGTTTCTGTCACGGCTCCGGCGCTGCGGGGCTCCAGCGGTCCCACGCGAGCGTATCGTCGCAGATGGTTAACGTTCAACACCGCAGCTTCGGCTTGCTGGCCGGCAGAGCCGGCCAGCCTCAGCCGCGGCGGCGAGCTTTAAAACCACCTGCTTCTCAGCTCGCGGGCCGCCTCGCCCCTCCGCGCCTACGCGAGCTTAAATTACACTCTAGCGTAGGGCAGACAAAACTACGTGGAGTCGGTTTTGCAGCGATTCGCTCCTGTCAATACCTTTTGTAGCACAATATTATGACTCTAACCTATATCGCAAAACTTTTTATTTCATAATATTATTGTCACACTAAATAAATAAATGTTTTAAACCTTAATTTTTTTTTCATTTAAATTAAATCAGACGATACATAAATACTTGTTTTTATTTCAATGAATAATGTTGACAAATAAATAAGTGTGTTTGTAAGAATAGGGGAAAGATTACTTTGATATTTAATACATCTAGAAAAGAAAATTATTGTAAGCAAAACCACTGTAAAAAGAAAAAATTGGTTTTGATAATCGGCTATTAGTTTTTCTGGAAAATGAAACATATGTAAAATAAATTTATTACTTACAATATTATGTAAAAAAATATATCTGGAATTCAAAACTTCGTTAAACCGTTTTCGAAGTTTTGAAATTCGAACAAAAGAGTTTCGAAAGTAAAATAGGTTACCAAGAAAAGGACATCATTTTGAGGGCCTTTTCTGAAAGTGCCGGCCAAGAAAAAAATGGTACGTATTATTAGAACTAGCCATTTGTAGTAATTGTTAATATAGCACAAAAGTTGTAGGATTGCTCTGAGCCAAGTTATACAAGTTCGAAGATTCATCATTTTCATATACTTATTGATACCTGAAAGTGCTGGCAAACATAAAATAATGATAGATATTGTTAGAACTAATGATCCGAAGCAATAGTTATTGTGATGAAGTTGATAGGAAAAAAACTGAAATAAATAAATAAATGTATGAAAATAATGAATCATCGAACTTGTATAACTTTGGTCAGAGCAATCCTACAACTTTTGTGCCATAGTAACTATTACTCCAAATGGCTAGTTTTAACAATACGTACTATTTTTTTTGTTGGCCGGCACTTTCAGAAAAGGCCCAAAAATGTATGGAGCTCGAATGATTTCCTTAGCTAGATTTTCAGCACGCACTGAACAAAACATGATCGAAAAATCGGCTGTCTTGGACCCCCTTTGCTACACCCTAACCAATACTTTTAATACCTTGATGTATATACAACAGCGCAAGTTACAATATAGCCAGTCGCCAACACCTCGGGCTATAAAAGAACGAGTAGCTATCTCTAAAGAGTATCGGCATCACAATAACCGGCCCCCTCAACAAAGCCACTGGAGATTTCAGCGGGCCTGATGTCTCGAGAACCTCTCGACGGGCAGATAGACACTTTCCAATATGTAACTACAGATTTTAAAGCTTTGTCCCACGCTATTTTTAGATTTTCAATTTGGATTCGAGTCTCTTTTGTTTCTTTATAGGTTAACTGGTTCTTTGGACAAAGTAATCATGATGAGTGAAACTTGGCTGAAACGTCGATTACTTTAAAAAGGTTTTGTACATATTTCTGAAAACGTTAAGCGCTAACTAACGTCAATAGGTTGATAAACAATAAATTGCCGTATGCACAAATCGTCTGTCGATAGTATATTAGTTCAAAGATTTAATACGTCAAAATTACATTATTAAGCTTGCAATATGTTTGCCTCAGTAGATATGTGGCTGTCTCCAAAATCTCATAAGACTAAAGGCTTTCAAACTACATCATTAGTGCAGCATACGTATCTACTGTGATATAATTGAAGGAATGTCTATAATTTCATGATTTTAATAATTCATGGTTATCTATCATCTACAATATCATATTACAAGTTAGTATATAATACAATATAATATATGACAGCGCACCGCACAAAATTTAATTAATAAGGCGAGCAAAATTCCGCAGTCACGAATTGTTCCGAAGCAGGTGAGTTATTGTTCTTGTAATTTAGGAGCTAACTTATGCTCTGCACCGTGAATGCAGTGTAAATCACCGTTAGTTAGCCACGACGACGCCATCTTGTAGTTTTCTGAATATTAAGTTTCGCGTAAAATACGAGCAGGTTTTACACACAAATTTTAGTTTTTAGCTTACAAACTACAGGCTCTATGAGTACTACCAGCCAAACCGACCAATATAACCCACAGGGAATTGAAGCCGGGACCTCTGGGTCTATGACCGGTAGTTACCCAATAGACTACAGCTCATACATAACATACCTCAAATACTAATGAATGAATTTACCTAAGGTTTTACAAAAGGTAAATTGGTTCAAGTGAGACTCGAGCCCGCTACCACTCGAGATAAAGACTTAATACTGACTGTGTTATCTTAAATTAAATCTTTTGTTACGCTCTGTTTTTATTGTTACTGCCAGTAATTAGAGTGACATATTATTACTTTTGTGTAGCAGATTGCTGCAATGTTTCACATGATGACCTACATGAAGATATTTGATGGCCTGCGATTTAAAACCAAATATTATATACGCTCCACCGTAAAATGCGATGTCAGGGGAGTATGAAAGCTCGAAATTAATAATGCATAACGTCAAAAATGGAAGCAGAACCGGCCTCGGCGACAAAGTGGCTTTTGAAGCCGGGATAGGTGTGAGTAGGTACATAAAATTATCCATGTGAAAGTTTCGTTAAAAAAATAGAACTGGGCTGAAGCCTTTGAAAATGGTTAAGAATATAACAAAAATGAAAGGAAAAATAATAATTTACGGGCGATCTGAGTTCGGAAAGTGGAATGGGAGGGGGGGGGGGGGGTTAAAGGTATAAGACGGGTTATCTCGAACAATGTGTTTGGGACATAAAAAGGCAAGTTAGCACCAAATTTCGTGAAAAAATAATAATTGTAAAGATAAAAATAAAAAACCAAAAACTTGGTTATTGGAATTTTTCACATACATTTGAGGTTATGTGAAAAAAGTGTACATACAAAAGTTGTAGATCTTTTTATTACCTACAACTTTGCTATTAATCTTTATTTTCCAAAGGACTTGTAGTTTTGCCGGAAATCAAGATAAACCGTTTTTTACCCTTAACCCCCCCCCATTCCACTTCCCGACCTCAGATCGCCCGTAAATAATTTTTCCTTTCATTTTTGTTATATTCTCTTCCATTTCCAATGGGATTCATTCTACTATGATATTGTTTGGTTTCAAAAATTATCGACCCTGGCCTACAATGGAAGGTAATGTTTTTTTTTTTTTTTTTTATACTTAGCACGGCAAATGACTCCATACCACCTGATGTTAAGTGGAAATGGAGTCCAGACGCGAAGACAACTGGTGCAGCGTGAAAACAACGCAGCATCAGTCAACCTCACTCTGCCGGCCCACAAGGTGCTTCTTCACGCCTCGTTTGAAGGACCCAATATCATAGGAAGGAGGGAAAACGTGTGCTGGTAGACTATTCCATCTTTTGGAGGTGCGACAAAGAAACGAGTCACCAAATTTCTTTGTGCGCGATGGGATATGTGTGACAGTAAAGCGATGACTCCGGAGAGCAGCACGTGTACTCCTATGGAGGAAGGGAGAAGGTGGGATAAGGTCAAACAGTTCTTCAGAGCACTCGCCGTGGTACAAGCGATAGAAAACGCTGAGTGACGCTATATCTAAGTGTAGTGGGCAATTCAGATTTAAATAAATAAATAAATAAATATCTCTACGCAATTGCAGGGGTTCGAGAGTATTAGTGACCGTGACGTATTAGTGAGTAGTGTTAGTGTAAATAAAAATATAAAATTTACGCGTAGTACCTAGCTGCCTGCGGTTTTGGTAAAAAAAAAACATAGAAAGATATTTTCTATTTTCTTCAGTTATAAAGGACATAATTGGATGATCAGAGCTACGATTCCCAGGGGCTACCCATACCTTTTATCATTACCGTTGTCAGTTCGGACAAAACTTGGTTGGATTACATTTAAAAAAAAACTCCATTATCAGGTGAGTTCTTTACTGGACCTTCTGGCGTGATAAAAATGCAGCAACTAAAGTGTATTTCAAGATCACGTTTTGTTAGTGCTGAGTGAGAGTTTTATTTACAACTAGTTGTCCCGGCAGACCTTGTTGTGCCCTATTTCTCTAAAACAATGTTACATTGATTTTATTGTTTAAAGAAATCAGCCAAATCGGTTCAGCCGTTCTCGAGTTTTGCGATTAGCAACACATTTAGGGATTCATTTTTATTTATATAGATTAACTACTTTCCTCGTATTTTTTACGTTTTTACTCTCCATAAGAACCTTTCTCAGATTTCATCAAACACAACAAAAAAGAAATCAGCCAAATCGGTTCAGCCGTTCTCGAGTTTTGCGAATAGCAACACATTTATCGATTCATTTTTATTTATATAGATCCGATCACGTTAGCAAAACGAGAATGAGAGCAGCCATACACTCTACGCAACTGCTTGAGCGGTTTCACGTATGTTTTTAAATTGAAGTCACTATGAAGTCGCAGCTTGAAGCAGTCGCATCCTGCCTGCTTCAAGCTGTATGGCCCCTACTATGCAAAAAAATTGCAACTCACTTCGTTTATCACCAGAAGACGATGTGTTGCCTTACAAATTCCCGTTTTATTTAACGCGATCTTATTGTGAATAAAACTCGAACTATGCACTAATATATATACTGTGCTAGCACTCAGTAAGGCTTTTGTGGTGATTCATGCGTAGGCCGAAACAGCTGTATGTATATGAACGGTATGCAAGTAAAGCATATCCTCAAATCACACGCCTTCATTTTCCCCCTACTATAGAGGATCGCGACCGCATGCAAGATGTGTTCAAGCTCTGCAGTTTTCATACGTGTGTACCGCTTTATTTGCTACTTCTGCTCTTTTTATGTTATCCGACCATCTTACCAGTATTCTGCACCTCAAGCGTACTCGTTTTTCTTTTGGGCTTATCCGTAGGTATACTAATTAGTTTCATCGTTCGCTTATCACAATTGTTTACCACAATAAATCAAATTTCACAGTAGTGAAATTGTTCAATTTGGTTCCTCCATCACCTTTCTATCACAGTACAACCAGACAAACTGCGCGACGCCATTGTTACACAGTAGAGATTCCACCCATGCGTACGAAGCGTTTTGCGTCCACGTTTTTCTTACGTACCGCAAAGCTGTGGAACTCCTTGCCTCAGTCTGTGCTTCCTATCTAATATAACATTGGGGTCTTCAAATCACGAGTGAATCGGTACCTTCTAGGCAAGCATGTTACATCGTAGGCTACATCATCACTTACCATCAGGTGAGATAGTGGTCAAATGCAAGCCTATCGAACAATAAAAAAAAAAGTGAAGTCAAGCGAAGCTAGTTTGATATGAAAGTGTAATTAAGCATGTTTGCTTTTCTACTTAAGTATAGCTAGGAGGTGATTAATTGTTTACAGGAACGGCACAAAGGTTTAATCACTTTACTCATTGAGCTAGAAAGACATTGAGTAACGGGGGAGGAGAATCATCTCAGATAAGATAGTTGAGTCCCTGGAGCTCGTGTACGAGTTGCGCTTCACTAGTTTTTACGATTTTGCAGCCATCACAGATATTAAACTATTTTATTGAATTGAAACATCACTTACCATTATTCCTTCTTTAACGACGCTAAATAAAACAAACTATAATTACCAATGAGTACCTAGACTGTGAGGAGCTCGATGGCGGAGTGGTTAACGCGCCCGGTCTGCGATTGCTAAAGTTAAGCAACTTTCGCAAAGGTCGGTCATCGGATGGGTGACCAAAAAATTATCATCTGTGGAAGGCATGTAAAGCCGCTGGTTCCGGCTTCATTAGCAGTCATTAACTAACACCTATCCGCACCTCGTCCGCGTCCGCTCGTGCTCCAGCAGTAAGGACATAAAATAATTATGGTGATGGTGGTATTATGAGCTGGTGATGTGATGTGTGATCTAGAATGTCACAGCACTAATATTTCAATGGCGTTTCGTTAATGACGAAACCAATCACAAACACATTGATAACTACAGTTTGTAACAAGTCAGCTTTAGTAGCGATGATGACATCTCATACTCGTCAAACTCGAAAATTCCAGGTTTGAACCTGCTCCCTCTGACATACAGGATCAAGTGCATTACCAATATGCTCTTTCAGGGCTTCCGACGCGACGCACACCGTTGCGAATTTTTTTTTAAGTGGTACGAAAAGCCTTTGCGTCGAAAACCGCTGTATCGAATGACGGATTCGCGAACACGCTGTTACGAAAATCCTTTTATATGTGGTACGTATCCTTTTAAATTGATAGTCACGGTATCGAAATCCATTGCTGCGATTAGATTACCTATTTAAATCTGTTGTATGGGAATCGAACGCACGACTCGAAAAATAATATAATTAGTTAACTTTTTATTGTTGTACCTACTTTTATGTGTAGAAAACAAATCTAATTTGTAAAGCAATAAAATAAATTAGACTTTCGAACCTACATATCAGACCCGCTCTGTCAATATCAAACACTATAGATCCTTTATACATTTTTCAAAATATAAAGGATCAGTTAAAATAGGCCAGCTATATTTATAATACCGAAAGGTCATAAGATTTTAATTGTCAAACATAATCGTGTACCTCCATACGTGTTCTGTGTAAAATTAAACTTTTTAATCCCGTCATATGCGTCCTCGCTCAGATATGAATGAGCATGCAAATCACATAATACACTTCAAAATCCAGTACTCAAACTGAAAATTAAATTTAGCAACTTCGTGACGGCATCTCTACAACTTTCGTATAATTTAGACATCGTACAAGCACATACCTGCGTTTCTTGGTTATGTAATTAATCACTAATTATGAAAAGTTAGGTTCTGTCAAGTTTTCGATGATGTCAAGATGTGGAGTGGAGTTGTTAAGTGGGCTACATATATTACGGCCTACATGTTTCAAATCGAATTTGTGACAGGTTTCAGATACCGAAGACACGGGTTCGATTAACTGCGAGGGGTATAAATTGTACTCGATTAAATTGATGAAACGTCCCATGTCCACGTAGCTAGCTACCATCATCCTATAATTAGCTGCCTAATCAGCAATGTTTTAAGAGCGTTTAAGCCGCACACTAGCGCCGCCAATGAAAAAAAAAAACATATCTAGTAATTAGAGATAGAAAATCAAATTATGCTCAACAAACTATTTGAATGAAGTAATTTAGCATTTTTACGTCACCTAATGAACACCTCACATGTTATGGTTTAGTTAAATATGGCGTTATAGTTAAAAGTGGCAGTAACGTCTTATTTAACTGAACCATAACATGTGAGTGATGTTTTTTTTTCATTAGTGGCGCTAGTTTGCGGCGTAAACGCTCTTAAGGCGAGCGTTTCCGACTGTGAGATTTCCAAGGCGTTCCGCTCGGGACTGAATGATGGCGCGAGCGTCGAATTAGGCAATAATGTGGATTTTATTGAACGTTTTACTTATTATTAGAATTATAATGGCCGACAACTATTACATATTCAAAGACAATTGGTTTGGTATGTTTTTCTTTGTCTGAAACGGTGTATAGCCTGAATAAAATGATATTTAGTTTATTAATAAGACATGTTTGATATAATATTCGATGCAAGAAACTGTAAAATATCGTAAAAAATACCAGCCGAAATTACTAGATATAAGGCCAATGAATAACATATATTTTTTTTGGAACTAAAATCCTTATACATTTCGAAAAACACCGTTATTTTGGAAACGGCGAGGGTTTCCAAAAAAAAACGGTGTTTTTAAATGAGCAAGAATGAATGAATTAAGCAGAATAAAAACAATAATTTAAACAATAATTTTATTAGGAAAGCATACATATAGGTAAGTATATATATAGGTATAATTATTATATCATTTTATATTTTTGCCTCGGTGACCGAGTGGCAGAGCGCTCGGCCCGATACCCGAAGGTCCCGGGTTCAAATCCCAGGTCGGGCAAAATGTGTTTCGGATTTTTCGATGCATAGCCCGGGTTTGTGATCACCAACCCGCATTCGGCATTACCCATCAATTGTAGCGATGACTTGATTTCAATGATGGAGGCCTTTGCCCAGCAGTGGGACAGTTATAGGCTGTTTACTTACTTACTTATATTTTTGGAGCCGGTGCCAGTCCGCGTTTGTAGCATAAAGTTATTATAATCCGTTGGCATAATAACTTTATGGTTTGTAGTCAAAATTTAATGCATAAGATTGAATGTACTATTATGATTATTGTCGTTAAATATGTATGTTAAAGTTACCTTGGCTGGCACCACGGAACCTTATTTAACTGTTCTGTGGCTGGTGTGTGTGGTGTGTTTTGTAATTGCAAGTAAATATTTGGTATTTGCATATTTGTCATAATATTCTGTGTTCTGTTAGATGTGAAGTTAAGTATATGGCAGTCGCATAGTTTTAGTTTAGTTTGTTCAATTTACTTGCAATTAATGAACCTTTATTATACTCAATTTTATATTCTTAAAAGATAATGTTGTTATATACAGGTAAATACTTATCCTAATATAATTTAGTTGTAAGCCTAGTTGTTAGTTTATCAGACCCAGAGGTCCTGGGTTGGTTTTCCAGGAGGGGTACTTGTTTGTACTCAGCAATAATAGAAAACCATTTATTCAGCATCACATTTTGTGATGCTGAATAAATGGTTTTCTATTATATTCTTTTGTTGATCAACTACAAACACGTATATTGAGTTATCTCGATAAGGATCTAGTTTACTTCGTCGATATGTCGAAATTGATCTTAACACACGCTTCAAAATTGTAGTTAATTTTTTTTTTTTTAAAATGAACTACAATTTTGAAGCGTGTGCTAAAACTACTAAGAAAATTTAGATGCTTAAATCGAGGTTCTGGGTTGGTTTTCCAGGAGGGGTACATGTTTGTACTCAGTTTGCTTCTGTTAAAGCTATTTCCAGTTAATTGAAGGTTCACTCCTTCGACGCGTAGACAAGTTGGCTTCATGAGATTATCATTAGAGGCTTTGACACCAAACAAATTGTGGCTTACCCTAACTCGACACTCGGTAAGACAAAACACGAACGAACGACGAACGTATCCTTTCGGCACATGCTATCCGTTTCCCAAAACACCCGTTTCCAAAACATCCGTTCCCATCATTACATTTTCCTAAATTATCCTTTTTTCAAAATCTGCATTTCCTAAATGATCTGTTTCCCGTGTTGTCACAAAATCTGATACGAAACGTTAGTAACGGCATTTCGTTTGTGGCGTTGCGGGACTAAAAATCTGGGCCGAACAACACAGCTAGCCAGCTAGCTAGGATAGGCTCTCTCGGCTCGTTATTCCGCCAGCCTTCTGGCTGCCGTTTTCGGCATCACCGGAATTGGATTGGGGGCGCTTTTTGTTGTAGAGCACGTTGCAACGCTTCGAATGCTAACTAGGCTAAATCGGGGTGCAATTTTTTTATTGCTGTAAAAAGTGTTTGAGGTTTTCCGTGGCCGTTTCCTATTCTGGTATGTATTTTAGCGCATGGCACATACCTATTTGCTGTTTTCGTAGCTGATTTTTCGTGTCTGATAGTTATTGCAATGTTCGGTTAAACAATGTTTTCTTATAGGCGTTTGCTTTAAGAGCTCACCTAATGAACACCTCACATGTTATGGTTTAGTTAAATAAGACGTTAAGGCCACTTTTAACTATAACGCGATATTTAACTAAACCATAACATGTCAGGTATTCATTCATTAGGTGACGTAAAAATGCTAAATTACTTCATTCAAATAGTTTGTTGAGCATAATTTGATTTTCTATCTCTAATTACTAGATATGTTCTTTTTTTTCATTGGCGGCGCTAGTGTGCGGCGTAAACGCTCTTAAAACATTGCAAGCAAAATAAATTTTGCCCTACGACAACCAGTAACGAGTATTTTCACATAATTAAGTACAGAAAACATAGCCAACTACTCAGTGGCTTAACTAAGGATTACATGAGTTCCGGATTATGGTGTGCTTTCACATACGCTTTTATAAAAACATATTTATAACATATTCAAGACCGAACACTTGAAAGTAAAATAAAAAAAACAGGTACAGTCGGCGGCAGATCAACCTACCCAAATCTGTCAAATTTCTCCAATGAATATTGATCCTTATAACCAGAACATAAAGTTCGAAATTGATTGTAGAAATTTGTCAGTTTTGGGTAGGTTGATCTGCCGCCGTGTGTGCAGTAAATATACAACAACAAAAGTAGATGATGTTTACTAGATTTCATAATTAAGTTTCGATAGTGTAAGTCGGTATTATATAACTACAGTCAAAGTCTGCAGGTACTAGTAGACACTCGAAAGTTTTTCGATATGCGTATTAAAAAGTTTTGATTTTCATACTGATTTCATATTTTTAAACTTGACCAATCATCAGTTACCTTTGCTGTTGACTGTACATTACTGACGTGCACAACTCGAATAACTCTCTAAACATATTTTTGAGGGTGATACTTATTCTTGTTTGTTATTTATGGCGAAAGCCAAAGTAAATATCAATAGCAAAAACGTACTGGCAAACGTGCCGAAACACACTTCCTATTAACCTTTTTACCGCCAACAACTTCTATAGAAGTTCGAGACTTTCGTGCCGTCCACGCCAGCACTTCTATAGAAGTTCTTCTTTGTACCTACTTTATTAAAATACATTTATTCGTTGGCGTACAGCGAGACATCGCGTGCAGGATAGTTGGGTGGTGAAAAGGTTAATAATGTAAATTATGCACAAAATATTGTTATGCCAAATTGACACTTCCCCCACATAGATAAATGTATAGTCGACAATAAAATTGCTTTACCACCTTAGAAGTGAATTTTGTTTGCATTTAATAAAACAACAAGTTCTATTTTTGTTTTTAAGACCAAGTGACAGATACGTTGTCATTATTGACAATGAGCCTTAACGAAATTTTATTGTAATGAAAGTTTTTGTCAAAAGTGATAAAGCAATTTCATGGTCGACTATATATACATGTCTTTGTTTATAAATATGTATTTAAGCCTAGAATATTGTAAATAAATCAGTCACTTATTCATACATCAAGTCTCGTCTCATTATTTGACTCACGATAATATAGCATCACACTATATTTGTCTATGTCTCCATAAACTAGACGTATCACAAATGATAAAACATATCTCTTGGCAAAAGAACTTATATTTTGTTACAATATAATAACCATTACAGTCACCGTAAATTCTTTACCTGTTAGTCTCTCAAGTCTCAGCCATTTCGTATAATTTGATCGTAAGCCAATTTTGGAGCGCATCGTCGCGTCGGGAGATCGCTCAAACGAGAAAATGTCTTGTTTTCAGTCTAAAAGAAAGAAAAACGGTTGAGGGATCGAATGTAGCGTACAAAGGGACTCCTACCGAATTTATTTTAAAAATAAACTTTTTTTACTCTCGTTGGAATGTTATCACATCTTTTTAGGGTTCCGTACCCAACCCAACCCTATTACTAAGACTCCGCTGTCCGTCCGTCCGTCTGTCTATCACCGTCTATATCCGTCTGTCACCAGGCTGTATCTCATGAACCGTGATAGTTAGACCGTTGATCACAGATGATGTATTCCTGTTGCCGCTATAACAACAAATACTAAAAATCAGAATAAAATAAATACTTAAGAGGACTCTTTTTTATAGATAATGGTATGCAACCCTTCGTACGCAAGTCCGACTCGCACTTCGCCGGTTTTTTTATACAAGGCCCGCTTTGTAAAAAACAGTTAGTACATAAAAGCCAGTTTGAGAACTAGAGTAATGGCATCATTTGTCGACACGTTAGCCGAGTGTTCGACTCAGTTTCAGTCACCAAAAAAAACCATAAATTTTCACTGATTTTTTTTATGGCAGCTAGAAAGCAGCTGCTGGCCTGTAGGTATTCAACTGTTGCTAAGACTAAAATCAGTTGCTGACCACTGACAGATTTTTAGTCAGTTTTAATCGCCTCTGTGGTCTAGTGGCTAAGACCACCGGTTTAGACCCAGAGGTCCCGGGTTCGATTCCCAGCGTGGGGTACATGTTTATGTACTCGGTTTGGTTGGTGGTAGGGCTTGTAAGTCCGCCTGGCTAGCTACCACCATCTTATCTAAATATGTCGCCATAACATCAATGTTTGTAGCATTGTTGTGTTCCGGCAGCTAGAGATAAGATAGCCAGTGCCTCACTAGTTGAGGTTCCCGGGTGAAGTGCGCTTCCATCATTGGCCTTATCATCACTATACATCAGGTGAGATCAAGGCACTGTGCTTACCCGTAAAGTATATTTTAAAAAACTGACTGATTTTAAGTCAGTTGCTGACCACTGACTGATTTTTAATGATAAAAGGAAAAAATGACGAACACCGGTGCGACCATAGTGCGACTACCCAACGGTTAAAACTTTATTTTTCTCAAAATATTTTTTAAACATTCACATTAAAATACATAAATATGAACTTACAGTAAACTGACAGATTAAAGTCTGCCAGTGTATTGTTGTGGAGCGATTTTTATTTTTTTGTAGCCTCCCCACAGGAGTAGAAGATCCACATTAAACCAGCAAGCATAGTTTTTTGGAATACACACTTAATTAATAACAAAATTCACAACAAAACCTTAATGCAAACGTTACTATCAACACCATTTTATTGTAGTTTTTTGACGAATAAATAACTTCTCCCTTACTAGATAAACAAAAAATACTGGTATTGTTTACTTAAGACTCGAATCCAACGATGACATTTTGTTTTAATGACTGTTTTTTCTTCTTTCCTGTCTGGAAGTAGTCGCTTTTGAGAGATACGGTATTAGTGGAGTCTGAATCACATCACATTACACTAATATGATAAATTTGATTTGTGATTTCAAGTGTGGTCTTCGATAGCGTACCGATTCCTTACGCTGACAATGTCAAGAATCTTGGAGTCATTTTTGATTCTAACTTGTCCTGGGCTACCCATGTCGCTGAAGTGAGTCGTAAAGTATTTTATTCGTTCCATACGCTTAAGTGCCTGCAAGGTTTTCTTCCTTTTGGTACGAAAGTTGCGCTCGCTCAAACCCTTATCCAACCTCTTATAGATTACGCTGATGCCTGCTACTTAGATGCCACCGAGGAGCTTCTTAACAAACTTGAGCGTCTGCAAAACCTGTGTATTCGTTTTGTTTTCGGTCTAAGAAAATATGACCACGTATCAAGCTTCCGCCAGCAACTCAAGTGGCTCCCAATCCGTTTACGCAGAAATACTAGAATACTATGCCTTCTTTTTAATATCTTCTTCAACCCGTCCAACCCTTCTTACCTGAAAGAGCGGTTTACCTTTTCCCATACTTCTAATGTTCCCTGTCGCTCACACCTCCTCCTCAATCTCAATATGCCTTCCCATAAAACCGACTTCTTTTCCTATTCCTTTTCCGTTCATGCAGTCAGACTGTGGAATGACCTACCACCAAGTATTCGGGAGTCCACGTCGATTTACTCGTTTAAGAAGCGCGTAAAGGAGTACTATCTTTCCGCTTGAGTATGTCATCGTTATTGTATGTGTGTTTAATTTGTATCTATTGTAACTATTTTACTGTATGTTTAGCCTTGTTTTGTTTGTTTGTGCACACTTTTTCTACTTTTCTTTGTATCTTCTCCTTCTACGGGCCTGCTGGAAGAAATTTCAATGTGAAATAAGCAGCGCCCTTGTACTTGTCTATTCTTACTATGTTCTCCCTTCTATTTGTTCGTGTGTACATAAATTATAAATAAATAAATGCGAAAGTTTGTGTGTATGTCTGTATATTTGTTCCTTCTTCACGCTGCAACGGATGGATAGGTTTGGATGAAATTTGGCATACAGATAGTTTATTACCTGGATTAACACATAGGATAGTTTTTATCCCGTATATTCCCACGGGAATCACACTATAAATATATTAAAAACGACAATTAAATTTTTCAATACAAAATGATTTGTTTGTTTTGTTGTCATGGAAACCAAAGAGAATTTAATCACTTGATGGAAACTGTCAAAGCGGTACGAAGTCCGCCGGTTCAACTAGTTTGAAAGTAAATCATATTCACTTACAGCTATATTTTTAGCAGTGATTTATTGATGTAAGTTTTTTGTCTGTAGTAGACGTATAGTTTATAAAACAGGTTTTTTTTTAGATTAGATAGATTTGTTATAGTTAGCTTATCTAAATATTAAAAAAAAATGTTCAGTACAAAATTGTTGGCATACGTAAAATTATTATGACGATTATCACGTGAGCCCATTTAGACCTCTTTTTATCACCCTAAACCAGGAGATTAATCATAAACCCCAGACAATTGAATGTTTCGGCCATTGTACACGCCTGTACATTAGACGACCACAAACTGTAAAATCTCTTCAATAGACTTTGAACTTTATGTCTATGTCATGTGGTTGAACATTTATTGGAGAAATTTGACAGTGTAAAAAAACTAGCCTGATTTTTTTAATGCTAGGGCCTTATTTCTCTGATATAATTAGATGTTTTGTCAAAATATTTGCAGTTGTAAAATGTGACCTTATATATCTAATCTCCATAAAACCTTGATGGGCTGGCGTCTGTACTAATCATATGGGATTTTTATGTAAAGGTTTATTAATTACGTTAGGAGACTGCATTCCAAACTGGAGGTAAAATCACTAAAAGAAAGATTATCGATTACTGGTGCCATTAAAGTAAATAAGTAAGTACATAGCCTATAACTGTTCCACTGCTCTCTACTAGTACAATCCTAAATTAAACCGCTTTTTACCCGACTGCGTCTGCAACTTTGCGATAAGAGTAATTAAAAGAGTTATGATTAAATATTGATAACTTCAGGTCACAGATTATATAGTTATGTCCAGGTTTTCCAAATTCTCTGCTATTAATGACTATGTGGTGTATATTTTCATAAAGCATCGTATGACTTTTCTTTTCGTCAGTCCCAGAAACTGAAGGGTGCCAAAGTGGGATTTTGTGATTTTGGGTAGGCATTTTGTGATAGCGGAACCATACCATAGCGGAACTAACCGGTCAGATGGAGGGTTATGTTTTTCGAGTGTATGTATGTATGTATGTCTGTATGTATGTATGTAGGTATGTATGTAACGAACTACAACGTCTACGGAATTTAAAGGATATGACCAATTTTTCTATGGACCTAAATGTAGTTAATAGTTTTCATTTACAGCAATGTTATATGGTGTTTTGTTTTCGGGAATTATTAGCAGATTTTATTCCCATGTATAGAAAACTCAAAGAACTTGTCAGTCAAAAGTACTAGACGTCAAGAGTTTCGTTTTTACGCCTTAAAAATTATAAATACTAATTTATTATAGATTTTATAATTTAAGTATAGGTATCGGACAAGGAAATATTTCACGTTGCATTCAACATTGCTCAAATTGAATTCTGGGATCGTAGAGCTTGTTTTTTTTCTTTGCAGTATTTTTTTTATGTTAGTCCGGTTTTACGAGTATATAAATGGTTTTTTATATAGTTGTTTTTTACATTCTGTTCAAGCTCTCACTAGAGGGCGCTTCAAAATAATAATCTATTTTTTACTGCGGCAACACTTTGTTTGTCGTTCTTTTTTTATATCCGTTTCCTTTATTACACATCATCTTTTTTTTGAACTACTGTCTATTAAAAATCGCACAACCAACAACCACCATTGTACACTATTTGCTCAAATATAAATAATTTCTTGCACGGACCGCAACTGTTTGATTGTCTCTCAACACCCTCCGAGGAATAAAGCGTCAACACATTCACTTTACTTTATAAGTAATGTTCTTTTTATCACTTGGTCAATAATTTTTCTTTATCATACATTACTAGCACAGTCTATGTTATCTTGATCATAGTATGAACGAATCTTTACGGCAATAGCGTCGTACATAAATATACTCGGCACGGGCGGGGTAGGCGGACCTTCCCTAAGGAATGTAGGTACCGTCTGAATTGCAGGAGGTCTCAGCATATTCTTATTTCACGAAGTCCGAACATTAAATTGTTGGGCTTGTTGGCGGAATGCTGGTATTAGTTTCTAGTAAAATTATTTTGCACGTAATTGTTTGTTTACTGTCCTATCGTAGTGGTACAGAAGGTGCTTGGTTCTTTCTTGGGGCAAGGTATACACTATTACAATAAAATACCAAATACTGTACTAGATTTACCTTTAGATAAGTTTAAAAAACATGTAAAGTCTTCTTTACTTAAAACAGGTCATATAAATATAAACATATCTCATATATCATAAATATAAACAGTCAAAGAATATTTAGATGATAAAACAGCCTAGCTATAATAAAAAACGCATACTTTACTACTTTTTATAATAAAAAATTATATTGATATGATAGCCTTTATAAACAGTGTCCTACAGATACACAGATAGCGTAGGGTTGAACATTTCAATAAGTTTTGTTTTTAGAGTAGCTTGGGTGTGTGTCATGCTCTCTTTATTGTCTCTGCGGTGGTGGCATGTGCGTCGGGTCGTTACATTCCCTAAAATATGGTTGAGTGAAGCGATGGCTGATTCATATGTCATGCTAGTGAACGGGTGCCGCCTGTGGAGGCTGGTCTGCTCTTGCATACTTGTCTTATTTTTATTTTTATTAACTATAGTTTAACTTTGTTTTTTTTTAGACAGGTTTTGACTTTTATTAGTACTGTATGACATTGTAAAAAATAAACTGGTAATGATGTTTTTGCAAACTTCAATATTAAATTTATTTATTTTTTCTTTTTTTGTGTGTTTTTTACATGTTGTGATTATTTTCCTTTATATTTTGTGTTTTTATTTGTGATGGAAAGTGGCCTTTTATGATAGGGCATTTTCCAATATTTAACACTTGCTGAGTTTATGACTTGCTGATTTATGACGCCGCTGTAAGGGAGAAAAGAGCTGGTTTTTTGCCGGTTCTGTCTCAGTACAAGATCTCCCGCCCAGAGTAGATAGACTTACGAACCGATGGCATAATATAAGAGCTATTTGTAGCCTAAACCTAATAAATGATTTTGAATTTTGAATTTTTTGAATTTTGTACTAGGCTTCGACACAGTTTTTTTTGCCAAAAAGTTATATAGAATTTAGTTGTAATTTTACTATAATAGATAGGAAGGAGGTAGCAGACCTATTCAACTGTCGTTAAGTCACATATAAGGTGCTGAGCCCTATGTCGAATGTCCACTTCGCAAAACGTCTCTTTCTCATAGTGTCACATATTTTCATAAGTATTACCATCACATATTTGACAATCATCATCAGTAATAGAACAAATAAATATCTTATAATTATTAATTATACAATAATTTAATAATTATGTTTCAGTGATGAAGGCATTCATGGTTTGTTTACTTTATAACTTCAATATATGATTTTCAAAATGATTAAGACATAATTATGGTTTGTTTACATTATAACTTTAATAAATGATTTTCCTTTAAAAATCGGAATTTCATTCTAAGTTAGTATCGCTACATTTTGGGAAAGAGGCATTCTGCGAAAGAGACATTGTGCGAAAGCGACCTTTAGCGAAAGAGACATTGTGCGAAAGCGACCTTTAGCGAAAGAGATATTGTGCGAAAGCGACCTTTAGCGAAAGAGACATTGTGCGAAAGCGACCTTTAGCGAAAGAGACATTGTGCGAAAGCGACCTTTAGCGAAAGAGACATTGTGCGAAAGCGACCTTTAGCGAAAGAGGCATTGTGCGAAAGCGTTAAATCACAAAAAAACAGGGACTTTATGCAAGGAAAGGGGCTCCAAATTTTGAAGTAAGTTAACCGTGTCATGTGGGGTATCGTATGAAAGGGCTTCATTTGCACAAGCATAAACAGATTTTTATTTATATTTATGATGTATAGTTTTCGATTTATGACGAAGAATGAAAAAAGAAATACCTTTTCCCTTTTTTTATGAATAGGTACCTAATAACTTTGGTGTATGTAGTACCTAACAGTCGGGAAAAGTTCAAAACTAGATTGCTGAACTATATAATATGTACCCATATATGTTTACGGAACCATCGGTGGGCGAGTCCGATTCGCACTTGTCCGGTATTTTTTTAAACAAACTTCCCTATCTCTTACAGATTCGAACATCCCCCTACTGACCTATTTAGATTGCTTTCCCTGTATACCTACTCGTATAATTTCAAATTCACGTTTTTCTGTAGCATTTGTTTGTTAAGATTTATTGTTCGAATATTTGCATATTAGAGCTCGAAGAAACAAAAGTAGATGCAGAAAAATGAGTTCTTGAATTTGGTTTTTTGACATTGTGAAAGAATATTGTTTTTTAAAGTTTACGCGAACACTACACATTGAAATGAAACAACTTTTACGGATCTACTCGCGTTATTTTACACATTACTTATTTAATGTTTATCCTGACGTTTCGAACCCTTTGCAGGGTCCGTGGTCACAGGGAGACTGAGGTGTTGGTTGTCTCATAATTAGTTGGTAGCTTCTATACCCTCATTTAAATTTAACCAGGTGCGTTCCGTTTTACGCAGAAAGAGCTTACAGTATCTTTTGGTCTGGCAGTATGGTGTCGGGGCTGGGATTTAATATTTTGTATGATGGGATCCCAGGCTGGTGGTAGATTCCAACCATCTTCTCAATTAAAATTAGGATGTTTTTTTAATTTCAATAGCCTCGCGTATCATCCTAGGGATGAATCGTTGTTCTTTAACGAGTATTTGTGGTTTATCAAATCTGATGTAATGGTTGGGAATGGGAGGGAATGAATGAATGAGGGAATGTTCGCATACTGCAGACTTATTTTCGCGCCTATGCTTGACTTAACTTGCTCCGGCGCAAGACAGACGATATGTCTTGACGTATTGCCTCAGCATCAGCCTTCCTGACGTTATTTTTAACTAAGCAATCCTCGACGTTGCTAATGATGCTTTCATACGGTATCCTGCGAGGGGCTACGGCGTAATTTAGCCCCTCGGGCCTCGGGCCCCTCTCTTACATCGGGCAAACAAAGAGAAGTATAGGAACCCGTGTTAAAGAACATATAGCCGACGTCAAGCATAGGCGCTAAACCCAAATTTAAATCCCAGCCCCAACACCATGTTGGGGCTGGGATTTAATATTTTGTATGATGGGATCCCAGGCTGGTGGTAGATTCCAACCATCTTCTCTATTGAAATTAGGATGTTTTCAATTTCGATAGCCTCGCGTATCATCCTAGGGATGAATCGTTGTTCTCTAGCGAGTATTTGTGGTTTATCAAACCTGATGTAATGGTTGGGCCCCTGTTGACGTATTCATGAACGAAATGAACATTTGAACGAAATTAATAAAATAACAAAATTTACTAAACTTATTAACAAAACAACTAAATTAACTAAATGAACTAAATTTGCTAAAGTAAATAAATATGTTGAGTCTCGTTCATAAATTACTTAGCATACCGTCATTTTTGATTATATTTTGATACTACGCACTTGTATGAGGTTCTTCCTACCCTCTCCTGACAAAATAACGTCTAACCTACTAATAAAGCCTACTAATAAAGCTATTCATGCAGGCAGCGGCTAGATTGAAGGCGAAGGAGATAGGGTATAAATTTGTATGGATCCGGAATGGCAGAGTTTTTATGCGGAAGAATGAAGAATCTGAATACGTAATTGTGAAAAATATGGACATTCTAAGCAAAATTATTTAAAACTTACTAACTCTTACTTTTAGTTGCTTTTATATAGACTTAAATAAATAAAATACGATTCATTAAAGTTGTATTACCAAAATACTCGTGGCCTTAGAACAAAAACCCTTAACTTCTATCGAGAGATACTTACAAATGACTATGATGTGATAGTCCTCACAGAAACGTGGTTAAATGCCTCTGTTTCGAGCAGTGAACTTTTCGATAAAAGATACATTGTTTATAGAAAAGATAGGGGTGACACTAACTGTCAACATAAAAAAGATGGCGGTGGAGTTATAGTCGCTATTTCTAAGCAAATAAATTCTAGACGTATGTTTGCCTGGAAGTCGGAGCTGGAAGACTTATGGGTCACAATTGAAATACCAGTGTCACATTCTATTCATAGAGTTGCTTTATGTGCAGTGTACTTACCACCTCCAGTAAATCGCTCTGTGTTGGATAATTTTATAGAAAATTGTTATTCTGTTCTCGAACAGACTACAAATTATTGTTTAATAGGTGATTTTAATTTGGGGTGTATTGATTGGAGCTTGTTTAATGATGTCACTGTGCAATATGTGGTTCCTAGTTTGTGTCAATCATTTGTTGAACTAATGCATGAAAAAGACTTAAAGCAACATAACTATGTAGTTAACAAATCTAATAGAATTCTTGATTTAGTATTGTCAAATTTGCCAACTTACAACGTCCAAAAATCTCTTAACACTATAAGTGTTATAGATCAGTTCCACCCTCCTTTGGATGTTGATATTTCTTTTATTAGAGATCCAAAGCTTCTTTTCAACGGCCAGATGGTCAAATATAATTTTCATAAAGCAGATTATGTAAAAATTCATAAAAAGCTCAAACCATTAAAATGGACAGAGTTATTCGAAGGAGCCAAAAACGTAAATGATAAGTTGAAAATATTTTATAACACATTAAATTCTATTATTGAAGAGCTTGTTCCTAAACAAAAAATAAAGAAAGCGCAATATCCACCATGGTTTGACCATAAATTAAAAAGATGTCTAAAGGAAATTTTTTAAGTAAGACGTCGATATAAGAAGTACAGAAACCCCATGGACGAGCTTGAGTTAAAAATGTTAAGCTCCCGTTGCTCACGTTTGGCTACTAGTTCCTACAACCAATATATGGCTAATATAGAGAATCAAATCAATGTGAATCCCAAACTCTTTTGGTCCTATATTAAATCTAAACGCGGTGGTGAAAGTTCCTACCCCATTTCTATGACTGATGGATCGGTAGTAGCCTCCGAAGGCGATCATATTTGTGAATTATTCTCCTCATACTTTGCTTCTGTATATGTTGATAATGATATTAATACTGCTAGAAATTATACTCACTCTAATTATTTAATACAACAGGAAAAGAATAGTCAGCGTTTATCGTTACCTGTTATAGACTTTAACACTCTTCTGAACAGACTTAAGAGAATTGATGGAAATAAAGGAGCAGGCCCCGATGGCATCCCTCCTTTTATTTTAAAATGCGCAGAGTATTTGGTTGCACCTCTCCTAATAATTTATAACATGTCGTTAAGTACTGGTACTTTTCCTATCGAGTGGAAAAAAGCTCATGTAGTCCCAATTCACAAGTTGGGAAGTGAAGACTTAATAAAAAACTATAGGCCTATCTCTATCCTTTCCACTATGGGAAAAGTGTTGGAGTCTCTTGTGTGTCCGTATGTTCAACGTCATTTTAAACAAGCTTTTAGCGACGCACAGCACGGATTTGTTCAATCTAGGTCAACTAGCACGAATTTAATAGACCTATTTGAAAGTTTAGTGGAAGCACTTGACGCTAACAAGCAAGTGGACGTTGTGTATACGGACTTCAGTAAGGCCTTCGACCGGTTGTGTCCTGAAATCCTGTTAAAAAAACTATCGGCCTATGGCATCTCTAATGCACTGCTAGAATGGATAAAATCTTATCTAGAGGATCGATCCTTCTATGTCGTTCTTAATGGGTTTAGCTCAGGTTCCCAAAGAATAACTTCTGGTGTACCTCAAGGTTCGCATTTGGGACCGATTTTATTTACTATATTTGTCAATGAGATTCCAAGCATCATGCGATTCTCTAAAACTTACATGTACGCAGATGACCTTATAGATACTATTCAGGACTCGCTCATGCTTCAAAGTGACCTTAACGAACTTGTCAGATGGTGTAAGCTTAACGGAATGGACCTTAATGCAGAGAAATGTTTTTATTTGCAATACGCGCGTAAACGCAATTTGATCTCGTACCAGTACTGTATTGGTTCAATAAAAATTAAAGAAGTTGATCAGGTGCGTGACTTAGGAGTCATATTTGACAAAAGACTCACGTTTATACCACAAATGGAAAATATAACAAAACGTTCTAGTAGGGTCCTAGGTTTCGTGTTGAGGAATATGAAGGGCTTGCGCAATCGCAAAACTAAAATGCTTCTATATAACACCCTAGTGCGAAGCATTTTAGAGTACTGCACCGTTGTATGGAGACCACACTACGCCACTCATACTCTCCAATTGGAGCGAGTACAAAAGAGGTTTATGCGACATCTAGTCTATTCTAAAAATATCCCTAAGAAAATACTGCCATCTTATAAAAACCAGCTAAATTATTTTAAAATGAATTCCTTAGAAGAACGTAGAACTTTTATAGATTTGATGTTCGTCTCCAAACTGTTCAACAATAGAACTGATTGTCCTCAATTACTGGTCAGGTTTAAACTGCGCGTTCCAGGTAGATACCCTAGAAATAAAATAAACCTTTTTAGTGCACCTTTCCGTAAAACCGTGTTTGGGTCTAATTCTCCTATTTCAAGACTTTGCAAGTTGGTAAATGAATTTAGTGGTAGTGCTGGACTTGATGTTTTATCTGTCTCACCTAACAGACTTCGGTCTGACATTACAAAATGTTTTACTTAATATTATCTAAGCTAGTTATAAATTGTATGTCCATGTTGTTTGCGAATGATGTATTTACCTATAAGTGTTTGTTACGCTTGGAAATAATACTTGCGCATGTATTTCTTTTGTGTAAATGAATTGGTGTAAACAAATGTTGGTAAATCAATAAATAAATAAATAAATAAATAAATTAATGCAATTAACAAAGTGACGAAATGACGCTTGTAAGTTGCTTCAATACACCTCTTATGGTGCAATTTATGGTCAAAATGTATGAATATTTTAATAAGTGCACCATTAAGATTTTTCTCGCGTCACTGTGGAATAAAGTGACAAGGAGAGCTGTCGAGACTTCAGTGACAGAGACAGGTTCTGAGAACCCGATACTTGTATTGTAGATTAGATACGCTACCTGCCCCCCGACCGCCTAACCGATCGCTTTGACTACGCGTATAGTTTTTGACGTCATCTTGCCACCTCGCACCGCCTATGAAAGCAATATCAAAAGCTAAAGGCAATAGCTTTCGATAGTGCTTTCATAGGCGGCACGAAACGATAAGATGACGTCATAAATAAACCACACACGAAGTCAAAGCGATCGGTTAGGCGGTCGGGCCCCTGGTTCCACTAAGTGCCTTTTTACACTCACAACCAAACTAGTTACAAAACTATATTTACCGATGAGTTCGTACGTTTTTCTTTTTAACGCCTCGGTGGCCTAGTGGCAGAGCGCTCAGCTTCCGAAGGTCCCGGGTCCAATTCCCAGGTCGGGCTAAAATGTATTTCGGATTTTTCGATACATAACCCGGGTTTGTGATCACGAACCCGCATTAGGCAAGCGTGGTGATTAGGTATCAATTTGGCATCAATCATTACCCATAAATTGTAGCGATGACTTGATTTCAATGTAAAGGCCTTTTGCCCGACAGTGGGACAGTATAAGCTGTTTACTACTACGTACGTTTTATTTATTTTATTTATCTAGAATGTTTTAATTGTACATGTACACATCAACATGCATTCACTGTTAAGAATCGACCCCGTAGTACCTAAAGGTTTGGGTCCTGTGGTTCAACCCAGAGACATCAAAACTACTGAACATAACTGTTAGATAGATAGATAGTAAACACTTTACTGCTTACACAATTGTACACAAAACAAATAACAGGAAATTTTAAAATAATAGTAGGCAAAGGCGGTCTTATCGCTTAAAGCGATCTCTTCCGGACAACCTTTGTGGCATAGGACAGATTAGGAGACAATGAGAAGTAGTGTACCGTCAACTAGCAAATATAGAAAAAAATGTTAGATGCTGTCGTTATGAATTTTTAACGACACGCGAGACCGTCGTACGATATCTTTACAGAAAAATTGTGTGCCTGAAAAGAGCTCATTGGGGTCGTCTTTAAAGAAGAGAACTCATCATTCCCACCTGTTGCTAAAACACGAAGACGGTGAACTACATTCAACTGTATTTAAACGCTTAATATATTGCTGGTTTGACAAAAAAATATCTAATAAATCACAAAAGATGGTATTCCAATTTTACAAAAAAAACTGTTTATTGACAAATAAAATAGTTTGTGTTATCGTGTATTAGCAATAAGTAATCGAATTGCAAAAAGGGGGCTTAAAGTAAAAGATTGCTTTACTGTGTAAACTTTTCAGAATAAAGTTAATGTAAAAAATATACTTTTTAGCTAAACAAATTGGCTCGGGATGAAATATTATTATTGTACAATGGAAAAGTTACGGCAAGCAATGAAACCCTAGGTTGGTAGATAAATATGAAGAAAAATATATCAACACCTGTCGTAGCAAGCTTGTAGCAAGGTCGTAGCACTCGTAGCGGGCGTAGCAGATGACTACGACACTCTAGGGGCTTTCGTGCATCGGTATTCAGTGCAAACTACAAAGTCCAATACTTTAATATTTTTTAAGAAACAACTTTTTTTGGAAGAGTTTGCTGTTCGCTACTTCTGGCCTTTACAGCGTAACCGGATTTTAAAGGTGCGGCGAAAAATTTAAGGTTCCTTAAGTCATAGTCTGTTATCTACCCACAATATTTCCCAAGGCGTTTGGGTTCTTATACGAAATACTTTTTATACGAAAGCATGTTAAAAAAATTATGCTGGCTTGGATGGTTTATACTACAGGTTATTGATATGCGTTAAATCCCTTTTATTAAGTTTACAATTTAAATAAAAATATTTCAGGTAAGAGTTACTAATTAAGTATTGTTAAAATACTATAGTGAGTTTTCTGTCTTAAAAATTGCCTCTTTCAAACGACATTAGAAATAAAAAAACAACATAAACGATCATTAGAAATTAGACATTAAATTAAAAACATTAGAGTAAAAAAACAACATAAACAACATAAAGTGGTGATACCGGCCCTTAACCTCTTAAAAACCCTTGGCCTTATCTGGTCTTTAGTCCTTTACGCCCCTATTTCACTAACTCGGAGTTTACTTAGATAATTTAATTAATTAAAGCCTCAGGGCAATACCCCCTAAGTTTGTTCTACTCTGATGGGAGACAACACTCCTTATAAGAACAGGTAGGTAGAGGTAGATATAAACGCATAATTATTTACCTTATAATAGTGCCCGCGACTTTGTCTGCGTTAACACCCGTATCCCGTGATCCCGTGGGAATTTTAAAAAACTGTATTAATAGTTTGCTATTGGTAACTGTATTATCTGAGTATATAGCTTAGCTTTAGCTGAAGCTGAACTATATAGATAATTCAGCTAGATATCATAAAATTCGCCAATTATTTTGTAATTATTAACGGGATTCTTACTATGTTTATTATTTTTGAGTATCCAATATTTTGGCACAGTTCCATGCATTCTTATCATTGACATATTAATTTACATTGTAATAGCCCTTTTTTAAAAGTATTTTCTTAATTTTAATTTAGAAGTGTGCCTTAAATTTCTCAAAGGGTAACATTTATAACATTATTCGGGATTTTATTTTGATATGAAATGTATGTACCTACTTAAAACATGTTTTACATATATTTTATATTAATTCTGCACTCCTTTTCATATGAACTTTGCGAGTAACTATCCTAGATCTTGCGCCGTTTTAATATATAGATGATAACAACCATGTTAGGAAGTAAGAAACTTGAAATGCCCCGTATTTATTTACCGACCAAACTTGTGGTTTCGGTAAAAAAAAACTCGTTTATTTACCTTGACACCTGGCTACGTGCGAGGATTACGAACGACGCTCGCCTTTATATATTATGTGCTCTACGAAACAGACCTTCCCCCAGGGACACCGTATTAATAGTAAACCTGTCGTCAAATGAAACTGTATTTATATTTTTTTATTGCGTAAAATACAACAAAAGGCGGTCTTAATCCATCAGTCATAATTTGTACACAAGAAATGCAATTTATTTTTATTTTTGAGCTTTCGCGAACTATATATTAAAAGGAAACCTGTGGTCAAAAGATACTTTACTTTTATTTATTTGTTCCTTATTCCAAAAACACAACAGAAGACAGACTGAATAATAGCTGTCAACGAGTACTTAGGCTGTTTTTTGTTGTATTTTTGGTCTGTACCTTGAGGTATTTTCAGCCAACAAATGCAATAGCCTCACAATATATTTCGCGGCGTAAATAATATTTGACAGGTCACAGTATATAAACAAAAACACAAAGTAAAGAACAAAACTAAAACCTTACTTAAAACTATAAACCAATTAATCTAATCTGACCTAATAAATATACACTGAGTTGTTCGTCGGAGATTGGCTTGTTACAACATTATCACAGTGATAATGTTGTAACAAGCCAATCTCCGACGAGCAACTCAGTGTATATTTATTATGAAACCATTACACGGCTCAAAGGTTCCGATCACGCTTGCAGCGTTACCCCGCTGTATGGCTAAGGAAACTCTTTGGACCAGGTACGCAGGTACGGTGTCCGTTGTCCTTTTTATTTTGTAACTATATTAGCATTGTGAATGCAAAATACAAAATAATAAAAGTTAACCCGTCATCAAAATAAACAAAATTTTTATTATTTGTTCCAAACGACGGGCTCATACTCTCTTTGCCACACAAAACACTCGGAGCAGATGAACATTGTTAAGGCGATGCATTGGAAATTTACGTGGCGGGGATCTTGATTTTTCCCAACAATTACAAAACCTATGAAAGTGATATTTGATGACATGATTTTTCATTTAATTGACTTCATTTTGCTAGTTGCAGAAACACGATTTGTCAAATTTTATAACGGAGAAAAAAATATCAAAGTAACCTCTTTTAAAACATAGATTTGCATTTTACAGGCTAATCAGACCGATTTAAGCATCTAAATTTTCTTAGTAGATTAGTCTTAACACACACTTCATAGTTCATTTTTTTTTAAATAATTTGTAGTTTTAATTTGAAGGAAAAAAACAGTTTTTCTTATGGTACGCCCGCAAACGCTCCGTGTGAGATTTATTGTTTAGCGGTGCGTCGCCTTAATATAGTGTTTATGATGTTAAGATTCAGAGATGTGTTATTGCTTTG
Organism: Eudonia lacustrata; assembly: GCA_947562085.1. Taxonomy (NCBI): domain Eukaryota; kingdom Metazoa; phylum Arthropoda; class Insecta; order Lepidoptera; family Crambidae; genus Eudonia; species Eudonia lacustrata. The sequence continues at coordinate 19,085,017 of OX387313.1, read as the reverse complement.
ATTTTGTATTTAGGACTAAATTAGTAATAAACAGATTCACAGTTTGTAGTGTCACACACACATTCACACAACAGTGCTACGCTGTTGCATACACACATTAATATTGGAGTGAACATAGAGTAAACCTGTCTGCAAAAGAAACTATTTATATTTTTATTAATTTAATCGCATATATACAGCAAACGCCAAACTTAACGTCTCAAGGCATATTCTAGTAGTTAAATAACGACACACCTCACACGGCTTGTGCAAATTTATGTAAGGCATAGATTTGCGTAAATTTGTCTCAAGCTCTGTGAAATAGTTTCGTAACTCGTACCGTCCTCACTCGATGAGGGGTTCGCCGACAACGGTGCCATTTAATAATATGCGAGCGCTGTACCTTCGCGAAAGCGATGACAACAGAGCGTGGGCTCCACAAACTTACACGGGACAGATTTGTCCTCCATTTTGTGCCAGGTGGACTAAGTATCAGCAAAAAATTAAACATCACAATTTATTTATGTTTAATTTTGCTTTATATTTGCTTTATGATTTCTAGTAAAATTTAATCACAATTTATGCTTATTTAAAGTCGGGTTCCGGTGAGCTCATTGTTGGTGGACTTCTTTTGTTTTGTTTTTGTTAAGTACTGTACTGTACAGTTTCTTGATATAGCATATAAGTGCGCTCCTGTGGTGTCTTAACGCCTAGCTATAGCTATGCATACATTGCACCGTCCAGCCGCTACTTAAGCAGCATATCGCGGCGATGCTTGATATCAATATTTAATTATAATAATATATTTGTTTTGTACGTGTGATGCATGATTGATGAATGAATAAATTGTAAGTGTATATATAGATAAATATGAATTATATTTATATGTTTATTTGCAATATACAGGGTGGAAACTTTCAGCGGGGCAGTAAGGGGAAGTACCTTATCCGTTGCAGCTACACGAAAATGGTTTTAGGAGACTATCCATAATTTTTTATGGAATTTTGATCCCCATTCAAAGATTTTCAAAAAAATGTACAGTTAGCAAGAAAATAGCCATTTTACACAAAAACATTTTTTGATGCCAATCGATCCTGTTTCAAATACTGATCAAAAACTTCTATGTGACCAACCATCGCTGGAGTACTCAAAAAGTCACAAATTGCAAAAAACTTTTCCCGTACATTTTGTATGAAAATTTTTCGCAAAAGCTTTTTTAGTGACGGTTGAGATCTTTTTGTTGACTGAATAAAAAGATAAGTTTAAAAACAATTCAAATTTGGAACAAAATGGAATTGAATTTTTCATCCAAATGGCGGTCACTTCGTGCACTTGATATCGTAGTTGGGCAAGAAACAGCAAGATTTTAAATAATAATAACATCATCAAGTTATGTTAGTTAATAAAAAAAGAAAATTAATACGCCTTCTTTTTGATATCTGTAAAATTCTACGTGATCGTTTGTCTTTTATTTTATTTTTTGTATTTCAGTTACACAAATTCTTTACAAAATCTAAGGGAAAAGTTTAATGCAATTTGTGACTTTTTGAGTACTCCAACGATGGTTGGTCACATAGAAGTTTTTGATCAGTATTTGAAACAGGATCGATTGGCATCAAAAAATGTTTTTGTGTAAAATGGCCATTTTCTTGCTAACTGTAATTTTTTTTGAAAATCTTTGAATGGGGATTAAAATTCCATAAAAAATTACGGATAGTTTTCTAAGACCATTTTCGTGTAGCTGCAACGGATAAGGTACTTCCCCTTACTGCCCCGCTGAAAGTTTCCACCCTGTATATATGTTAGAAGAATGTATGTATGAAGTTAAATAAGTATAAGTATAAGTATAAGTCACCTACACTTGTAAAGTCCTTTAAAAAATAATAACAACCTGATAAAGCTTTGTTCAGGCTTTGATATTGAACCACTTTCTTCAAAAACTTCTATCATTACAATATGATCAAAATGTCCCTCTCATATAAATAAAGCGTTTCAGCTCAGCACTTGGGAAGGAAGGTCACATTTTGACCTACATTTCTTGGGAAAAGTTCCATTAAGTTATTTTGAGGTAGTAAGTATATGAGATATACTTGCGTTATCTATATATTAATACGTGAAGTAAAAACTTTGTACCCCTTTTTACGAAAATTGCGCGGACGCGCACACTTATAGTTTATTTAGAGAAGGATTAGAATGTTAATATTTTAAATACATTAAATCAATAAAACAAACATTACACACACTACCATGTATTTGACACACACGCATATAATACTATTTTCAAAAATTTCAAAAATGGAACAGGAGCGGCTGGAATCTGTCAATGCCAATCCAAACTCACATTCTATCTTTTTTAATTTTTCACTGCTTAGGATACAATCCGTGCAGCCTTAATAAAATTACGGTCGAATTTCGACCACTGGGCGACCACTAGTACCTACTACAGGTGGTGGAAGGTGCATAGTTTTTCCCCTTCCCGATGACACGGTCAACCCGAGCCGAGGTTTATTAGCATTTACTCTTCGCTCTAAGTTAAACGCACAAGATCATCTTATATAGTACTAACCCCGTGGTTTCACCCGCGTTAATTTTTATTGCTGCTCCACTCCTATTAGTCATAGCGTGATGTAATATAGCCTATCGCCATCCTCAATAAATAGACTATTCAGCACAAAAATATTTTTTCAATTCGAACCAGTAGTTTCTGAGATTAGCGCGTTCAACCAAACAAACTCTATAATATTACAATAGATAAGAATAGCTAGCTAGCTTAAAGCCGACTCCGAGAATAGGTCGTTCGATCACCATGGCTACCACACGATCACAAGGTACCTTAGTACCACTAAGTTTTTTTACCGCTCACGAAGCCACTACACAACACACTTACACTGTAAAAGTCATAAAAAGTCCGCAGCAACTTCTTTAAAAAAGTCTGGCCATTAATGAGTCACCTGCACATCAATCAACCTATCCAAAATCAAATGTTCAACCCAAGTACTTATTATTTCCATGGTTCAACCATATGCCATATGAAAGGTACCTATGAAATTGAAGTTTTGTATGAAGATTTTTTATTAAATTTTATTTTTCATACTAACGTTTTTTTAATTTTCTTAGCATCTATTTATGATAACACTATGAAGATTGTAGAGTAGTGTGTTTGTTTCAATAGCTAAATATAGCAGCCATTATAAAAAAATCAAGTCCCTTCAAAGCTACAATGAAGCAAAAGGACAATTCCGCGAACAAAAAAAGAAGTCAATAGACTGGAAGTCAAGACACCATTGTTATTAAATTAATTAATTATTGAATGAATGAATAATCATTGTTATTAATGAAGCCTAAGTAACATAGTCCTAATTAAAGGTGTATAATAATATTAACAACCGGTATTGACTTTTAGAAGTAATACACCTAATAATAAATGAGAAAAACCTATTACATAAAGTTAAATGTCTATGGAAATTTTACAGTTTTCGATAGGTTGATATGCTGTGAAATGTGAGTGCAGTTAAGGAGTTCGATGGCGTAATGGTTAACGCGCCCGGTCTGCAAGTGCTAAGGTTAAGCATCTTTCGTAAAGGCCGGTTACCGGATGGGTGACCAACAATTTATCATCTCGAGCTCCTCCATGCTTCGGAAGGCACGTAAAGCCGTTGGTTCCGACTTCATTAGCAGTCGTTTTCAACCACCAATCCGCACTGGGCCCGCGTGGTGGTTCATGGCCCGTTCTCCCTATTCATTTATATCCAAGGCTCGTGCCCCAGCAGTGGGGATATATAATGAGCTGATGATGATGATGATGATGTATAGGCGTCTGTACCCAAGCTATTGTTTGATTATTAGGCTACTGACAGCTGTTTTGAACATCGGTTTAGCAAATACAATAACCTCACGAAAATTATTATTTAGCTATGCACCCCAGAATTAATTCAGCTTTACGTTGAATTCACACGGACCCTATATTAATTATGGAGACTGGCAACATTAATATTCAGGCAAAGGTTTGTGGACTATGGTATAATTCGTCGGCGTTGCTGTCTTGATTGAAGACAAGTAAAGGATATGCTAATTTTAAAAACGGTAACGAATCAAGGTCTTTTTTTAACCCTTTTGTACGACACCTTCAAGGTTTTTTGAAGAGTAGGGGTGCCCCTAATTCCATTTTTCTTTTTCATTAATGTGGTCGAAACCCTTTTTTAGTTTACATATCCAATGGTAAATAAAACTCGCCCTAAACACCTTGGTAACAAACAAGGAGACTTACAAATTGTGCCATATAATTTTTTTTTGCGTGATCTATTAGTAAACAAATTTTGCATCGCGTACTAACTAAAGTGAAGGTAAAATGTATATGCACGTCTCATCCCGTCCGCGTCAAGAGTGTCTGTGGTCTACATGACGTTGCAAAATTAAACTAATTTACGTTGAAGCTGTTTCGGTATGTATGGCCATTGACTATTGGTTGGTTATGAGGTTCTTCACTGTGTTAAGTCAATATCAATGGTGTATATTGGTGCATTCGCCATAAAGTTTATGACAATTAATTGTGGTTTTCTCGTAATTGGGTTAAAATTTTACTTCAGGCATGCTTCATGCTATCAAGAATATGGTTCTAATTGGTCTTGAATGGAAATAAAACACTTTGTATCGATTTATTCACGTTTATTTTATAAGCTGCCCCTAGAGGGTTAAAAATATGAAAGTGATGAAATAAAATGTGTAATATAAATGCGAGTAGTAGTGCTACATTAAGTACTTATGACATATAAAGCGTTTCATTTTAATATACATATAGTATGTTCCGTACTAAATATTATATTTCGGAAAGCCAATAGTATTAACTACTCGTATAGCAATTACACCTAGTAATAAGACACAATATAAAAATTACTTTTTTTCTATGACAGCAAAACATCAAAGATTTTTTGCTAGGCAATAATTTGACTTTATCTGTTGTAAAAATAGAATATCGTAGTCACTTTCTAAAATTATCTTTATTATGATGAAATTTTCTGTGCGTGTTCAAGTGGATTCGAGAATGGTTAAGATTTACAATTGGACCCATTGGGTCCATCGTGGGATACAAGTGTTCTTAAGCGGACGAACGATTTGTTTAAAAAATAAATAAATAAATTTTCCTACACTCACACCAATTATCTAGCCCAAGAGAAGCTTCGTTATGAAACTCGTTATATGGTTACTAGACAACGGATAAACATACTTAAAATACTTAAATAAATACTTATTATACACAGAAAACACCCAGACCCGAGACAATTCAGAAAAACAATTATTTCCAAATTGACCCGACCGGGGCTCGAACCCGGGACTGGGGTCCCGGGTTCGAGCCCCGAGACGGCGACACCATGAAAACCGGTGCACAAACCACTCAACCAAGGAGGTCGTCAAGGAGGTTTGTTTTGTTGTCATGGAAACTGTCAAAGCAGTAAGTAGTCCGCCGGTTATCTAGTTGATTTATATGTATAAAAATAAACACACATTAACCACCAAAGTAGCTTCATATCACAGCAATCTATACAGCTTATCTATCTATAACACGGTGTGAGGGTTCAGAGTTACACACAACAAAAACACATAAATACATAATTAAATCGCACACGTAAATAGAATCGCGCGGCTCCTCCGAGACTCAGTTTCACTGGCTGCTGGTACAATGCAGACGTATGACATGTCACACATGGCAACATCTCACTCAATAGCAGCTGATCCAATAATTCAATGTGATTGGCGCTAAGATCGCCAGCTGTCGCATGCTACGTGTTTAACATAATTACTGGCACTCCAACTACACTATTACGCCCTATACTTAGAGCAGAATACCCCACACTCTCTGGGTTGCCAGGTTTTAAGAAATATTGCATTTTGGTAGTTTTGTAATCCTAGTGGAGTATGAAAAAACTTCGGTATTTCAATTGAAAATTAACTCTCATTATTTGCACGACTTATGTAGGTACTTGTATATTCTTTATATATATATATTAATACGTGAAGTAAAAATTTTGTACCCTTTTTTTACGAAAATTGCGTGAACGGAAGAGTATGAAATTTCGCACATTTATAGATTATATAGAGAATATTATACGAATGTTAATATTTTTTTAAATTATGCATAAAAATACATTAAATCAATAAAACAAATATTACACACACTACCATGTATTTGACACACGCGCATATACACTCTTTTCATAAATTTCAAAAATGGAAGAGGAGCGGCCGGAATCTGTCAACGCCAATCCAAACTCACATTCTATCTTTTTAATTTTTCATTGCTTAGGATACAATCCGTGCAGCCTTAATAAAATTACGATCGAATTTCGACCACTGGGCGAAAACTAGTAACGAGTTAACACGAATATTTGGCACTTGGCATTCATCTCACCTGATGTTTTGTGATGACAAGGCCGAAGGTGGAAGCGCACTTCATCAGGAATCCTTAACTACTGAGGCACTGGCTATCTTATCTCTAGCTGCCGGAACACAACAATGCTACAAACATTGATGTTATTACGACATATTTAGATAAAACGGTGGTAGCTAGCCAGGCGGTCAAACAAGCCCTACCCCCATCCAAGACGCTGGGAATCGAACCCGGGACCTCTGAGTCTAAACCGGTGGTCTTAACCACTAGACCACAGAGGCGGTTAATATTTCCAGTATTTTTTTAAAAATAAATTTAGCGAGAAGTATTTTTAATCTGGTAACACTAAATTTGTGTCTATAGTCTATATACGGTGCGGTGCGTCGTAATGTATGCATAATGTAGTTAGAACGGGGCTGAGCAGGCACTTAAAATAATTTCGTTGGAAGTTCCTGAAGACCTCCATTTCGGAGGTCTTACGCATGATAAGTGGTTGTTTCTTTGGCAATTTGGGCCCAGGGTTACCTGTACAAGAAATAATTTATGAGCGTTTTTCTAGATAGTTTTACGAAATCTTAACTCAAAAAAGGTACAATGCAAATACTGGAGAATTTGTACTTGTTAGTTTTATTCAAGAAATGTTCACTGTGTGAGTGTATCGTACTATCATGATTATATAACATGTTTTATATTCAATATTTATAACATTTATAAAATACAGTGGAAAAATTAAATGCCTACCCGACCCAGCCAGGAATCGAACTTGGGTCTTTCGCAATACGGGCGGTTTCACTGTATTTTATAAATATTATATACAGTGCAGCTCAGTTCACATAAAAATAAACAGTAAAAAAAAAGTTTTATATTATTTTTACCTCTCTATTCTTATTTTTTTTATTTTTTTTTTATTTATTTATTTACATTAAAACATACAATATTTTTGCATCATAGCAGACCAAAATATTATACCATACCTTTATGGTATTATGTTACCATGGTATTAAGAGAAAACACCACTGCCACTGTTTTTTATAGTAGAAGCAGACGCTTTTCCTGTAACCTTTGAAAAAAAACAGTTTCATCATCATCATCATCATCAGCTCTTTTTATGTCCCCACTGCTGGGGCAGTGAGGACTACAAACAGTTTACTGCTACCTTTTACCTTAAACTTGTGCTTTTGGACTAGTTAGAATCCTCTTGCTCTCCGAAATCATTCACTGAAGCTTCACGTAACCTTAGGCACTTGATATGCTATCTGCAACTAGGTGATATAAAAATAAATATATGTACGTAAACCTCGAAACTCGCAGCTTAAACGATCACTAATATAAGTATAATTCATAAATGTTTATAACATTTTATGTAATAGTACACACGGCGGCAGATCAACCTACCCAAAACTGTCAAATTTCTACAATCAATTTTGAACTTTATCGTTTGGTTATAAGGATCAATATTCATTGGAGAAATTTGACAGTTTTGGGTAGGTTGATCTGCTGCCGACTGTACCTACAGGATGTTACATTAAAAATTACGTATAAGGCACAGCAATATAATTCAATAGTTATGACATTTGCATGCTTATCATCATCATCATCATCAGCTCATTTTATGTCCCCACTGCTAGGGCACGAGCCTTCTTGATGGATGGATAGGGAGAACGGGCCATAAACCACCACGCGGGCCCAGTGCGGATTGGTGGTTGTTAACGACTGCTAATGCAGCCGGGACCAACGGCTTTACGTGCCTTCCGAAGCATGGAGGAGCTCGAGATGATAAAGTTTTGGTCACCCATCCGATGACCGGCCTTTGCGAAAGTTGCTTAACCTTAGCACTCGCAGACCGGGCGCGTTAACCACTGCGCCATCGAGCTCCTCATGCTTATAAACTACGAGTATTTACGTTACATACGACGCCTCGGTGGCCGAGTGAGCGAGCGAGCGAGAAGATTCCGGGTTCAATTCCCAGGTCGGGCAAAGTGTGTTTCGAATTTTTCGATGCATAGAACGGGTTTGTGATCATCAACCTGCATTTGGCAAGCGTGGTGATTAAGCTGTTACCCATCAAACTGTAATGATGACTTGATTTCAATGATGGACGCCTTTGCCCAGCTGTGGGACAATCATATTTACTTTCTTCTTTTATTTGTAACTAGCTGACCCGGCGGACTTCGTACCGCTTTGTCAGTTTTTATGACAACGAAACATACAAATCGTATTTCTATTTATTTATCATTATCAGTGTTTCTCTACTATATTATGCATGTATTTATACATATAAACCTTCCTCTTGAATCACTCTATCTATTAAAAAAAACCGCATCAAAATCCGTTGCGTAGTTTTAAAGATCTAAGTATACATACATACATAGGGACAGCGGGAAGCGACTTTGTTTTATACTATGTAGTGATGATAACATCCTCCCTTGTGGTTATCCTATTCGCACAAAATTAATTTTGAATTACGGTTGGAAAACAATGTGTACATTCGTTTGTGGTTTATCCATTTTTTACAGCCGCGCCGCCGCCGTGAGTCCACACATTGAAAAGCGCTTTAGCTTTGAAGCCTGAAAGGGTTACGGCCCTTCATAATCATAAAAAAGACATAAGATAAATTGTTTCGTATCTCTATAGTTATTCACACTAAAACTAAGCTCAAAATTTATTTGGTAATGACAAAAAAAGGACCTTGTGTTGGTATCCTTTATTTTTATGACGCAATCACTTTATCTTGACATGGGAAAGGATCGGATAAGGCGGAGGGCAGACGAACGACCGCTTTTATGTAGTTATCTCTAACTACGACCGACTTTTGTCGGACAATTTCAAATAGTCGTTAACTTTTTACTTATTTTTATCCTGTTCAAGACATGGTTGGCGGGAAGTAATTGCTTTTTAGCGATAAGGCTGCCATTTGAAATACTCTCGGTATATATGTAGCTCTGTATGTCTTTTGTATGAAATTAATAAAATACATTGAAAAAATTAAATGCCTACCCGACCCAGCCAGGAATCGAACCTGGGTCTTCCGCAACCCGGGCGGCTACACTGACCGCTATGCTATCGGGAAGGCTGATGTAAGCACTGAATTTAAAATTAATAATAAATTTTATAAATATTTAATTTAGCTTCAGTGCAGCAATTAGCACTTGAAAATAAAAAGTAAAAATTTAGTATTTTGTATGGTGAACAATAAAGAATATTTTTTAAAAATTTCATTTTATAGTTAATCGGCTGTTAGCTCCATTAGACCATGCGTTGGCACCTGTTTACTGTTTGTTTTCTATTCATCTTCACGTCATAACCCGATAACAGTGGCATCAGCCAAACTATCCATGATTTTGGTCGCTCTGACATTCTCGTTGAACGTTTTCATCGAAGTACACACGTCTTCACATCAGACTAGCACAAAAAGCCCGTTGAAGCTGAAAATGCCGTTTTAGGCAATCAGCAATCTCAAAAAAAAAGACTAGCACAAATTGTCAACTCTTTTGACTTTCTTTGACTTTAGACTTTGAACTTTAACTATATGTAATTACTAGTGGCCGCTCGCGGTTTCACCCGCGTGGTTTCCGTTCCCGTGGGAATATCGGGATAAAAAGTATTCTATCTGTTATTCCAGGATATAAACTATCTGTATGCCGAATTTCATCCAAATCCATTCAGTAGTTTTTACGTGAAAGAGTAACAAACATCCATCCATACTTACAAACTTTTGCGGCACTTAGCTTTCGCCAGCCAGCCACAGGTAGGTAGGGGTTCGAAAAGGAAACGATTATTATAATTTCATAACCGTTTATTTAAAAGCCTAATATTTCTATGGCCGCCTCACGTCTTGTTGAGAGTTAGGTAAAGGGGGGAGAACACTGGCCTGAACCGACGTCGTTCTGGGGTGCTGCTGCTCCTCAGGGTCCCTTGCAGGTCGGACAGGTTCTGCGCTCCCTCTTGTAGCTTGATAGCTTTGTATGTAGGTGGTTGCTTGGCACACAGCCAGCCTTTCTTAGGTCAGGGCGAAAGATGCCGGTGGTCGTAGGTAGCTTAAGTGTTCGTAGAATTCCTGGAAGCCCAGACAGAAGAGAAAGCTTTAGCATGAGTCGCACAGCCACGTCGTCGACGGGTCCAAAGGTCACAGTGTCCCAGAGAGTGGTTAAAGCGGACAGTGCTAGCGTTAGAAAGAACTTAGAACACCTTACAATGAAGCAGTTTTAATAAAATACATGAGAACTTACCCCAGCGGGAATTCACTATAGTTTTCGTGTTTATTTTAATAAATTTTAGACAGTAAGTGACGCAGCTGTCACGTCTGATGCCTTGCGAAGCTCTGACCGTTGGGAATTCCGAGGCCAGCCGAACGCACGCTCGGCAGTCGCCGCCGCGCGCCGGCCAGATTCGCGTGTAGCAAAAAAACTGTTAGGGATCCGCGACTGTGCACGCACAATAGAAACGGGAACCTTAGCAATATTACGTACTTGAGTGTTCCGTATGTTTTTTTTTTATTAGTAGTTATTTATTATTTTAATATTAGTGTAAGTTTTATCTTAAGTATTATTAATAAGTAAATAAATAAACTAAAAATGTTTCTTGTAACTTTTAAAGTACAACGTTACAGTACCCCGCCACAACGCGAAGGATTTTGCCTACTAAGTTGCAAAATCCAGCTACAATACTTAACTAACTCACTACTTTTTACGTACACACTAATTCTTTCATACTTCACGCATATATTCTTCATCTTAGTTCATAACGTCTTCAAATTAAATATTAATTATAATTTGAGACCCTTACAGATACAGTTTCAATTAAATTTGTATAAACTGAACTCAAAGTAGGTTTTAATGTATTAAATGTTAAAGAACAACTACTTAATTTAATACGCTAGAGTTAAGTAGTGGATATTAAAAATGGCTAGGTTGAGAAAAAGTTAACTTTATAGATTAAGCAATTATTTGTTTACATTTTATAGTTAATAAGTTTAATATCTTTTATATGATATGAGCCTAGTGACTTTCCAGACATATCTGCTAGTTCATAAACAAGCGGGGACCTTTTACCAATAACTTCACATTTTACAAATTTTGGTGCTAGTTTTTTATTAAAATATTTATCTTTGTCGCTTTGATAAAACGTCTTTTTCCAGACAGTATCACCAACCTCAAATTCAGCAGGTTTTCTGCGTAAGTTATACTGTTGGCTATTCCTACTGTGAGCTCGTAGTAGAAGTGCTTGCACTTTGTTAAATATACTTGATAGAACACCTATATTCTCTGCGTAACAATCACGAGGTTGAAAAATACGATCATCTTCAGTCTCGGTATCAACATAATATGAACCACACGTGACCACTTCACGCCCGTACACAAGAAAGGAAGGAGTATAGCCTGTTACTTCGTTTACGGAACTATTTACAGCAAATTGGATTTTTGGTACAATTATATCCCAAACACGTTGATCGTTAGCGATAAACGTTGATATAGCTGTTATAATAGTTTTGTTGTACCTCTCGACTGAGTTAACATGTGGTGAATATTTAGGCGTAAAATGTAATTTTGGAACCTTGTATTTTTCTAACATTTGCTTTAGCGTAGAACTTACAAACTGTTTACCATTATCCAGAATCACCGTAGAAGGAATACCATGTATTAAAAATACATGCTCCTCAAAATTCTGGTAACGATATCAGCAGTAGCGCGCTTGATTGGAAATAGTAAGCAGTACTTACTAAAACAACAAGTCACAACGAGGATGTAAGAGTTCTGCTTTCTAGTAGTTGGTAGAGGTCCTACTAGATCTATGCTTATTGTTTGAAAAGGTCTAGAGCAGTGTTTAGGTTTACCCATCTCGCCCAGGGGAGCGTGATTCTGGTGCTTATGCGCAATGCATGTGTCACATGAAGTAACACTTTTCACGACATCAGCATGCATGCCGGGCCAGAAGTACCTGAGGCTGAGACGCTTGTAGGTTTTAAATATGCCAAAATGACCCGCTGTTGGTTCTGAGTGATTTTTGAGAATGACTTCTTGTCTAGCTTCACAAGGAATCACTTCTTTCCACTCAAATTCCTTACGCAAGGGATGTTTAGTCTTCATATAACGGAACAAGCGGCCAATTTTGACAATATAGTTAGGGAAGGATGTAGGAGAATTTTGACAACCATGCCACATATTCAGATACCACTGATCACTAGTAGAAGGTAAAGTAGTGGATGTAGTGCTAGGGTTAGAGTCTATAGCAGCAACTTGGCAAGCACGAGACAAAGCATCCGGAATGACATTATCAATACCACGACGGTGTTTGATGTCAAAATTAAACGCTGAGAGCCGAACACCCCAACGAGCTAGACGTCCAGTTGGATTATTTAGATTAAGAAACCACTTGAGAGCTGAATGGTCCGTGTAAACGGTGAATTTTTTACCATTATCTAGGTAGCATCTCCAGTGTTCCAAGGTAACTAAAACAGCTAGTGCCTCTCGTTCAGTTATACTGTAATTCCTTTCCGGTCCCGTCAAAGTTCGACTGGTATAGGCTATAGGGTGCTCGAATCCGTTTATGGTCTGAGTTAGCAAGCCTCCAACACCATAATTGCTAGCATCGGTGTGGACTTCAAACGGCAAGTCAAAGTTAGGACACGAAAGAATTGGAGCGGATACTGGAAGTTCCTTAAGTTTAAAAGGCCTCGTCGGTTTCCGAATCCCAAACAAAGGTCTTAGCTTTCTTGTTAGTAGAAGTGAGTTTATTTAGAGGAGCTGCTATTGAGCTAAATTTAGGGACAAATTTACGGTACCAAGAGGCTATACCTAAAAATCTTTTTACCTCTTTTTTATTAGTTGGTGTAGGGTAATTTACAATTGTATAAATTTTTGAAGGATCGACATGAAGACCCTTGGAATTAATAACATAACCCAAGTATTTAAGTTCCTTACGAAAAAAGACAGATTTTTCGAAATTTATTGTTAAATTTGCCATAGACAGTTTCTTATGTACTTTTAAAAGAAGGGAGACGTAATTTTCAAAATCAGAACTGATAACGACTATGTCATCTATGTAAATGAACACGGAGTTCTCAAATTCAGGCCCGCAGAAGAGTGTATCGACCAGTCTCTGTTGAGTAGCCGGTGAATTGGTTAACCCAAAGGGCATAGTAACAAATCTGAAGGTTCCGCGACTTGGAATATAGAAAGCAGTCTTGTTTCTGTCGTTTTCAGCAATAGGTATTTGCCAAAAAGCCTTGATAGGTCTATGCTACTTAGGTATTTAGCGTTCTTTAAGTTGTCTAAGATGTCAGATATATACGGTAGCTTATACGCATCTTTTTTCGTAACTGAGTTCAGCTTCCGACTATCGAGGCAGAATCTGAGTTTTCCGTCTTTTTTAGGAGTCAACAAAACAGGTGAAGACCATGGACTCTCACATTCTTCAACGACACCCAAAGCTAACATTTCGTCTAGTTGCTCAGCTAAAATACGTTGTTTTTCCGGAGAAACACGGTAATATCTTTGCCTAATAGGTGAGGAATCGCCAGTATCAATATGATGTGTTACCAAATCAGTTCTACCTAAACCGCGCACCTCACTTGAAATATTTTTAAATTGCTCAATGATATTATCAGCAGTTACGCGTTGAGCTTCAGTAAGTTCATTGTACGGATGTAATACACGAGTAGATTCATTTATAGTTAATACTTTACTAGTGTCAATTGAATTATTAGAAAAATAAATTGAATTTTGAAATTTTGGAAATAGATTAATTTTTTTCCAAAAGTCAACACCTAGTATTAAATTTGATTTTACAGAAGGTATGACGTAAGCTTTTAAAATGTGAAATTGCTTTTCAAAATTAACCGGCAAATGAACATAGCCAATAGCAGGTAAAAGTTCTCCTCCAGCAGCATTAAATGTTTCAGTGACATCTTTATGAAGTGTAACACCTAATGAATTCAGTTGTTCATGAGAATTGTTTCCTAGAATAGTCACTGTAGAACCAGAGTCTAGTAACCCACACAATTTGGTATTACCTACATTAATAGTTGCGTACGGACGCACATCATTAGAAGAGTTTTTATTGAAGACTGTTGTAATGAAATAGCTAGAAAAGAAAACTTTTAGAGTGGATAGCCAATCTTCCCAATCCTTCTCATCAAATTTTTTTGAATTTTTAGTATTAGCATTCACATTACCACAGTCTTCAGCAACTAGTTTTTTTGATCCGACTGTGAGTGACATTTAGGGCAATCAGGATATTTAACATTCTTCGTTCCACATTTAAAGCAAATAGGAAATCTATCAGCTTTACACTGACTTAAAGAATGATCTGAACTACGACAACGAGGACAGTAAACTTTCTTAGAGTTAGGACAAAAGGAAGTAATAGCAGCTATATTTGCCCTATTATCTGTAGGTTTATTAATGAAATTTGTATTATAACCTTGTTGGCTTTTATAGTTATTTTTAAAGTAAGATGAATAACTATTATTTTTAAAATTATTATTATTATTGTAGTTACTGTTGTGCCTATATTGAGGACAAAACTGTGATCTGCTAGTATTAGGTTCAGAATTTTTTATAAAAGCTAAGTCAGGAGCAAGAGTACCAGTTGAAGTTCTAGGAGGTTCTTTAAATTGAGAAGTTAGAGATTGTATCTTCTCAAAGTTCCTACAGACCTTTTTTAAGTTTTCGATAGTATCGATAGAAGAAGAGTTGGAAGCTAATACACTAGCGTAGCATGGTCTAATGTTATGCATAAGGATACTTAGTTTATCTACTTCAGAAATTTTATTTGTTAGTCTAGAGAACAATTCCGTCATTTTAGCAAAATAAATGGTAATATTTTCTGTTTCACCCTGTGTTCTATTTCTAATCTCTGTTAATAATCGGTAGTCGTAATCAAATTGACTAAAATCTTCGATGAGCAACGCAATCAATTCATCCCAAGTACTAACAGAACTTTTAATACTACGATACCAGTGTAACGCATCTCCTGTAAATATCTCCGTAGCGTAAGATAGCAACTTAGAAGAAGTTATGCTTCTAGCAGTACTATACTCATTCACTCTCTGTATAATGTACTTAATTTTTTGTAATTCACTAACATGTGAGCGATCACAATTCACCGTTACGTTAGGAACCGATTCGAGTGATGAAGATGTTTGAATAGCTTCAGCTACAGGCTCACAGCTAGGGACAGGGTTAGCAGATTTATTTATAGAATTTAATTTATTCATTAAAGAGATAGAGTATATATAGCTATTAGCACTCTAAAAATTATAAAAGCAGTGACAAAATTCAGCGTCTACGTCAGCCTTCCCGGTAGCATAGCGGTCAGTGCAGCCGCCCGGATTGCGGAAGACCCAGGTTCGATTCCTGGCTGGGTCGGGTAGGCGTTTAATTTTTTCACTGTATTTTGAAAATTTTATAAATATTTAATTTAGCTTCAGTGCAGCAATTAGCACTTGAAAATAAAAAGTAAAAATTTACTATAGCGTTGTGTTATCAAATTTGTAGTATTTCATCTGCAAAGATGAATCTGCATAGCCAACGGTTGCAATGGCCGTTGGATAGATGGCGCGCTGTGCCGCTATTAGCACTCTAAAAATTACAAAAGCAGTGACAAAATTCAGCGTCTACGTCAGCCTTCCCGGTAGCATAGCGGTCAGTGCAGCCGCCCGGATTGCGGAAGACCCAGGTTCGATTCCTGGCTGGGTCGGGTAGGCGTTTAATTTTTTCACTGTATTTTGAAAATTTTATAAATATTTAATTTAGCTTCAGTGCAGCAATTAGCACTTGAAAATAAAAAGTAAAAATTTACTATAGCGTTGTGTTATCAAATTTGTAGTATTTCATCTGCAAAGATGAATCTGCATAGCCAACAGTTGCAATGGCCGTTGGATAGATGGCGCGCTGTGCCGCTATTAGCACTCTAAAAATTACAAAAGCAGTGACAAAATTCAGCGTCTACGTCAGCCTTCCCGGTAGCATAGCGGTCAGTGCAGCCGCCCGGATTGCGGAAGACCCAGGTTCGATTCCTGGCTGGGTCGGGTAGGCGTTTAATTTTTTCACTGTATTTTGAAAATTTTATAAATATTTAATTTAGCTTCAGTGCAGCAATTAGCACTTGAAAATAAAAAGTAAAAATTTACTATAGCGTTGTGTTATCAAATTTGTAGTATTTCATCTGCAAAGATTAATCTGCATAGCCAACGGTTGCAATGGCCGTTGGATAGATGGCGCGTTGTGCCGCTATTAGCACTCTAAAAATTACAAAAGCAGTGACAAAATTCAGCGTCTACGTCAGCCTTCCCGGTAGCATAGCGGTCAGTGCAGCCGCCCGGATTGCGGAAGACCCAGGTTCGATTCCTGGCTGGGTCGGGTAGGCGTTTAATTTTTTCACTGTATTTTGAAAATTTTATAAATATTTAATTTAGCTTCAGTGCAGCAATTAGCACTTGAAAATAAAAAGTAAAAATTTACTATAGCGTTGTGTTATCAAATTTGTAGTATTTCATCTGCAAAGATGAATCTGCATAGCCAACGGTTGCAATGGCCGTTGGATAGATGGCGCGCTGTGCCGCTATTAGCACTCTAAAAATTACAAAAGCAGTGACAAAATTCAGCGTCTACGTCAGCCTTCCCGGTAGCATAGCGGTCAGTGCAGCCGCCCGGATTGCGGAAGACCCAGGTTCGATTCCTGGCTGGGTCGGGTAGGCGTTTAATTTTTTCACTGTATTTTGAAAATTTTATAAATATTTAATTTAGCTTCAGTGCAGCAATTAGCACTTGAAAATAAAAAGTAAAAATTTACTATAGCGTTGTGTTATCAAATTTGTAGTATTTCATCTGCAAAGATGAATCTGCATAGCCAACAGTTGCAATGGCCGTTGGATAGATGGCGCGCTGTGCCGCTATTAGCACTCTAAAAATTACAAAAGCAGTGACAAAATTCAGCGTCTACGTCAGCCTTCCCGGTAGCATAGCGGTCAGTGCAGCCGCCCGGATTGCGGAAGACCCAGGTTCGATTCCTGGCTGGGTCGGGTAGGCGTTTAATTTTTTCACTGTATTTTGAAAATTTTATATATATTTAATTTAGCTTCAGTGCAGCAATTAGCACTTGAAAATAAAAAGTAAAAATTTACTATAGCGTTGTGTTATCAAATTTGTAGTATTTCATCTGCAAAGATGAATCTGCATAGCTAACGGTTGCAATGGCCGTTGGATAGATGGCGCGCTGTGCCGCTATTAGCACTCTAAAAATTACAAAAGCAGTGACAAAATTCAGCGTCTACGTCAGCCTTCCCGGTAGCATAGCGGTCAGTGCAGCCGCCCGGATTGCGGAAGACCCAGGTTCGATTCCTGGCTGGGTCGGGTAGGCGTTTAATTTTTTCCCTGTATTTTGAAAATTTTATAAATATTTAATTTAGCTTCAGTGCAGCAATTAGCACTTGAAAATAAAAAGTAAAAATTTACTATAGCGTTGTGTTATCAAATTTGTAGTATTTCATCTGCAAAGATGAATCTGCATAGCCAACGGTTGCAATGGCCGTTGGATAGATAGCGCGCTGTGCCGCTATTAGCACTCTAAAAATTACAAAAGCAGTGACAAAATTCAGCGTCTACGTCAGCCTTCCCGGTAGCATAGCGGTCAGTGCAGCCGCCCGGATTGCGGAAGACCCAGGTTCGATTCCTGGCTGGGTCGGGTAGGCGTTTAATTTTTTCACTGTATTTTGAAAATTTTATAAATATTTAATTTAGCTTCAGTGCAGCAATTAGCACTTGAAAATAAAAAGTAAAAATTTACTATAGCGTTGTGTTATCAAATTTGTAGTATTTCATCTGCAAAGATGAATCTGCATAGCCAACGGTTGCAATGGCCGTTGGATAGATGGCGCGCTGTGCCGCTATTAGCACTCTAAAAATTACAAAAGCAGTGACAAAATTCAGCGTCTACGTCAGCCTTCCCGGTAGCATAGCGGTCAGTGCAGCCGCCCGGATTGCGGAAGACCCAGGTTCGATTCCTGGCTGGGTCGGGTAGGCGTTTAATTTTTTCACTGTATTTTGAAAATTTTATAAATATTTAATTTAGCTTCAGTGCAGCAATTAGCACTTGAAAATAAAAAGTAAAAATTTACTATAGCGTTGTGTTATCAAATTTGTAGTATTTCATCTGCAAAGATGAATCTGCATAGCCAACGGTTGCAATGGCCGTTGGATAGATGGCGCGCTGTGCCGCTATTAGCACTCTAAAAATTACAAAAGCAGTGACAAAATTCAGCGTCTACGTCAGCCTTCCCGGTAGCATAGCGGTCAGTGCAGCCGCCCGGATTGCGGAAGACCCAGGTTCGATTCCTGGCTGGGTCGGGTAGGCGTTTAATTTTTTCACTGTATTTTGAAAATTTTATATATTTAAGTATTATTAATAAGTAAATAAATAATAATACAACGTTACACTTTCGCGTTTATAATATTAGTAGGATGATTGAACGTAATATATTGAAGAAATTTGACAGTTTTGTAAAGGTTGACGTGAAGGCGTCTGTACGAAGTGGGGTAATGTTCTGTTTTAACCGACATTTGGTCGCACGTTTTCAGTCTCGTCTGTTAAATCCTTTAGGGTTTAGCTGACCTTAAAACATACAAGGATTGACTATCTATTGTAATGTTTCGATTCGATATTGCTGAGCTGGAGACTACTTCTGCTCAGATATATCAAATCGAACTACATCATCATCATTATCATCAGCTTATTTTATGTTCCCACTGCTGGGTCACGAGCCTTCCACATGGATGGATAGGGATAATGGGTCATAACCCACCGCGCGGGCCTAGTGTGGATTAGTTTTTTAACGGCTGCTAATGCAGCCGGGACCAACGGCTTAACGTGCCTCCCAAAGCACGGAGAAGCTTGAGATGATAAAGTTTTGGTCCTCCATCCGGTTACCGGCCTTTGCGAAAGTTGCTTAACCTTATCACTCGCAGACCGGGCGCGTTAACCACTGCGCCATCGAGCTCCTCAAACTCGAACTACATACTAATGTAGTTTTATTGACACAATTATATATGAAAATCAAAGAAATTTCTGTGTTATATTGATAAAAAATGTATTCTTTCTTTGTTTTATTTTATGTTGCAGTGATACTGAAAAAGTGTTGTTTTAGTCTTTCGAAATTAGACAGGTAAATTCCTATTTTCTTTAAAAACAGCAATCTTAACTAATTTACCTTCTACCTCCTACTGTGGGGAACAGCGGCTGATATTGAAACTACATATTCATTTTACAGAAACGAGCGGCAAGAACAATCTATAGAATAGGCTCACGAACTTCATTATGAAATCTTTTTAAAGAAATTGATGTCTTGACAGTGGCGTCTCAATCTAATTATAATTGTATAGTTCTTGTACGTTGCAATATCAACTCATTTAATAAACACGGTGACGTACACAATTTTAATACTAGAAGTAAGTCAAAACTTGTAATACCACTGTTCACGTTATAGAAGGTGCTTGGTGCTTTCTTGGGGCAAGGTATACACTAATACAATAAAATACCAAATACTGTACTAGATTTACTTTTAGATTCGTCTTAGTCTTCTCTACTTAAAAAAGGTTATTCTACAGTCAAAGAATATTTAGATGATAAAACAGCCTGGCTATAATAAAAAACGCATACTTTACTACTTTCTATAATAAAAAATTATACTGATATGATAGCGTTTGTAAACAATGTCCTATAGATAACAAATAGCGTTGCGTTGAACATTTCACTAAGTTTTGTTTTTAGAGTAGCTTGGGTGTGTGTCATGCTCTCTTTATTGTCTCTGCGGTGGTGGCATGTGCGTCGGGTCGTTACATTCCCTAAAATATGGTTGAGTGAAGCGATGGCTGATTCATATGTGAACGGGTGCCGCCTGTGGAGGCTGGTCTGCTCTTGCGTACTTGTCTTATTTTTATTTTTATTAACTATAGTTTAACTTTGTTTTTTTAGACAGGTTTTGATTTTTATTAGTACTGTATGACATTGTAAAAAAATAAACTGGTAAATGATGTTTTTGGAAACTTAAATATTTTATTTATTTATTTTTTCTTTTTTTTGTGTTTTATACATGCTGTGATTGTCCTTTATATTTTGTGTTTTTATTTGTGATGGAAAGTGGCCTTTTATGATAGGGCATTTTCCAATATTTAACACTTGCTGAGTTTCTTGCCGGTTCTTCTCAAATTCAAATTCAAATTCAAAATCATTTATTCAGTTTAGGCTACAAATAGCTCTTATGAACGTCATTATGCCATCGGTTCGTAAGTCTACTCTGGGCGGGAGATCTTGTACTGAGAAGAACCGGCAAGAAACTCAGCAAGTGTCCAGCTCTTTTCTCCCTTACAGCGTCAAAAATATTGGAAAATGCCCTATTATAAAAGGACACTTTCCATCACAAATAAAAACACAAAATATAAAGGACAATCACACATATTAAAAAAAAACAAAAGAGAAAATATAATAATATCTACATTTGCAAAACATCAGTTACCAGTTAAAATTTTCACAATGTCATACAGCACTAATAAAGGTCAAAAATTGTCTAAGAAAAAAAAAAACTAAATTAAACTATAGTTAATAATAATAAAAATAATAGTATGCAAGAGCAGACCAGCCTCCACAGGCGGCACCCGTTCACGAGTATGACATATGAATCAGCCATCGCTTCACTCAACCATATCTTAGGGAATGTAACGACCCGACGCACACGCCACCACCGCAGAGACACTAAAGAGAGCATGACACACTCAAGATACTCTAAATAAAAACCTAATGAAAAGTTTAACTTAACATAAATATTATTTGTAAACTGTAGGACATTGCTGATAAAGGCTATCATATCAGCGCTAAGATATTTTTAAAGTAATTATTGATCCCAATAAAATAAAATAAAGAGTAGTTTTATTTTTTTACTATAACCAAGCCGTTTTGTCATCTAAATATTCTTTGACTGTATAGTAACCTTTCTTAAGTAAAGAAGATTTTACATGTTTTTTAAACTTATCTAAAGGTAAATCTTGTACAGTACTAGGTATTTTATTATAGTAGTGTATACCTTGCCCCAAGAAAGAGCCAAGAACCTTTTGCAACCTGAACAGTGGCATTACAAGTTTTTTCTTATTTCTAGTATTGAAATTGTGTACATCACCGTGTTTAGTAAAAGAGTTGATGTTGCAACGCACAAAAACTATGCAATTATAAATAAACTGAGATGCAACTGTAAGAACACCAATTTCTTTAAAAATATTTCTTAAAGTAGTTCGGGAACCTAGTCTATAAATGGTTCTTATTGCTCGTTTCTGCAAAATAAATATAGATTCAACATCAGCTGCTGTAGCCCACAGTAAGACACCATACGACATGACACTATGAAAATAGCTAAAGTAAACTGTTCTAGCAGTTTCAACGTCTGTTAATTGTCTAATTTTTCTGATAGCATAAGCAGCAGAACTGAGTTTACCGGACAATTTCGATATATGAGGATTCCATTGAAGTTTTGAGTCAAGTGTTATACCTAAGAAGACTGTTGAGTCTACCAAATCTAATTTATCACCGTTTATTCTAATATCAGTTGGTTCAGTTTTAACATTAGGTAGTGTAAATTTAATACATTTTGTTTTTTTTGCATTAAGCTGTAGATTATTAACAGTAAACCAACTGAGTACTTTTGCTAGAGCATTGTTTACATCATCATAATTATTCTTACACCTAGTAACATTAAAAATGAGTGAATCATCTGCAAATAAAACAATTTCACAGAAGTTCTCCATAAAGAATGGCAAGTCGTTAATATAAATTAAAAATAGGAAGGGCCCGAGGATTGACCCTTGCGGAACTCCCATTTTTACAAGAGATCCAGATGATTTAGTTCCATTGATATCGACAGTTTGTGTCCTAGAACTGAGATACGACTCTATCAATTTAAGAGCAAAATCATTAAGACCATAGTAGTGTAACTTCATCACCAGAGTCCTGTGCTCAACGCAATCGAAAGCCTTGGATAAGTCGCAAAAAACTCCAAGAGCGTTCTGAGACTTCTCCCAGGCATCGAATATATGTTTTATTAAAGCAACACCTGCGTCAGTAGTGGAACGACCCTTTGTAAAACCATATTGTTTCTTATGTAGAAGCTTGTTTGAGTTAAAGTATGCCATTAATTGTTCGAGTATAAGTTTTTCATAAATTTTACTTAGTACTGGTAATATTGAAATTGGCCTATAGTTACTAGGGTCTTCTTTGTTTCCTGATTTAAATAAAGGTATAACCTTACTGAATTTCATAAGTTCTGGAAAGATACCCTTATTTATACAGTAATTAAAAATGTCTGCAAGATAGGGCGCAATAGAAAATATAATATTCTTAATTACCTTAATACTTATGCCCCACAAATCACTAGTGTTTTTCATTTTAAGTGATTTGAATGTTTTTATAGAATCAATGTATTCAAATTGAAAAGACAGATTAGATTTTGGTACATGTTTTTTGAGTAAAGATTGTGCAGCTTCTGGTGATGAATCTAAATTTGAAGTTGTTACCACTGGTATATTTACAAAATAGTCATCAAAAATATTAGCAATATTTAAATCCGAATTGACAAGGGTGTTATTAACTTTCAGAGTGAAAGTATTGTCCCGTGGTTTAAATTTAACTTTTTTACGGTTTATAATGTCCCAAGTGGCTTTAATTTTATTGTTAGAGTTTTTAATTTTGTCTTTAATGAAATTTGATTTTGCTAATATGCACACTTTCTTAAACATTTTAGAATATTTTTTTACATATTCTGTAAAACTAAGGCTATGGTTACATTGCCTCAAATTATATAACTCATACAGTCTATTTCTACTGATATAAATACCTGCTGTAGCCCAATCACAGAACTTAAGTTTTTGGGAATTTTTAATTGTTCTAGTTGTAAAAACTTGGTTGTATTCTGTTTTTATAAAATCAAAAAGATTACTATATAGTACATCTGGGTCATCATGTACAAAGGGTAACACATCAATTTTACAAACTACATTATTTTTGAAACACTCCATTCGTTTCTTTGTTACTGGTTTACATTTTACTATTTTTGGCTCATCCTTAATATCAAAATCATAGGTCACTTTTAAACCACAATGGTCAGACGTAAGATTATCAAAAACTGACTTAGAAACAGGGTCATAGTCTGAAAAAACATTATCAAGACAAGTGGCAGAATGTGAAGTTATTCTAGTAGGTTCGAGAAATAGATTCATAAGATTAAAGCATTTAAATAACGCAACAAGACGAACACTCATTGAGGTAATTTCTAGAATATTTATATTAAAATCCCCACATACTAAAACAAATTTCTTTTTTAATTTTAATTTTCTAAGTAAAATACCGAAGTTGCCCGATGGGGGTCGGTATACACACACTATTACGAAACTATTGAACTCCACACACGATAGTTCAATGTTACGCTCCACTGAAAGGTTTACAATGTCGTTGCGATTTTTGTATTTAATATTACTTCTTACTAGTATTAGGGAACCGCCGTGTATGGCTGTGCTTCGCACGTACGCGCTTGCTCTTTGAAAATTGTTAACATGGAATGACGAGTCATGACTTCTTAGCCAATGCTCAGTTATACAATATATATGAATAGTCTGACTTTTTGCAAATAGTTCTAATTCTAAGTCCTTGCCAGCCAAGCCCTGAATGTTCTGATGGACAATATTAATGAATGTGGACTTGGCTTTTGTCTTAGACCTTAGTTTAAACCAGAGGTTGTTACCTTACTACTAGTTTTAAAAGTTTCATTAGTAGAACTACTAATGGTTATGTTATTATGTATAGACTTAGTTATAGCCGCTATAACTGTATCCTGTAAATCATAAGCTAACAGATTAGCTATTTGAGTCCTAGACTTCTTAGAAAGATACATAGTATCTGAAGTCAAACTAAAATTATTAATAAATTTATTAATATCAAAAAATAAAATAGTGTCACTATGACGACAAATCAAATTATATAATAATAAATTTAAATCAAAAATACGTTTATTTTGTTCCCAGGTTAAATTTGTACAATAGGGAAAAGCGCTAATTATTAGCCTGCAATTTGTTTCAGATTGCAGGTTTAACAAAATATTAATATTATTTATTATGTCACGTTTTTTTACTTGTGAACTGTCACCACACAATAAAATAACATGAGATGCACTATTTAGCGAGTGCTGTGTTAAGTTACGTACTATAGTATTCATTGATTTACCTGGGGTACAAATATTTGTAACTAGTTGATTTTTACTTCCATTTATAAGCAACCCTAATCCCTGACCCATTTTATCAGAGAACATAACTGTTTTACTAACTAATTTATTGACATTGTTTTTTTGTATTGGGGCTGGATTAATCTTATCATTACATTTATATGTTTCTGGACAGGCTGATGTACTGGGATAGAAGACAGACAAGTTATTGGAATTTACCTGGAAATTATTGATTAATGATGAAGACTTTTCATTACTGTTAATTCCATTATTTATTAATGAGTCATACCGATCAGCATTGTACTTGCACATATCAACCAATTCTGTGGCTGATCGAATATGTTCCTCAATCTGTTTTTGTGAAGTTGAGTATTTTTTATTAATTATGTCAAGTGACTCATGTAACCGTTGAATATCAGTCTGTAATTGCTTAGTGTCCCGGTCATACATTTGCCTACTTTCTATCAATTTACTATTATATAATTCTAAAGAATCAATAAGGCTTATACGTTCCTTACGAAGAGCAATGTTTTTGTAAAAACAGTTGTTTTTCTTAATTAATTTCTTAGTTTTTCTTATGAATCTATTTATTTTTACATACTTCTTGATTTTTTTCTTCCCCAGACTATTTGGTTTAAGGTTGTTATGCGGAAGTTGCTGTACAGAAATTCCACCAGGCGATGCCATTAGCTCATCAAATAATGACTGAGTCTGATCCACTTCAAGCTGTTTCTGCGACTCGACAAGTTGAGAAATTTAATGGTTTGCCGCACTAAGGTCCCTTTCCAACTCAGTGATGCGGTCCAGTGCCCTCTCATAGGTGTTGTATTGGTCTCAGTCCAAGATCTCCCGCCCAGAGTAGATAGACTTACCAACCGATGGCATAATGACGTTCATAAGAGCTATTAGTAGCCTAAACTAATAAATGATTTTGAATTTTGATTTATTTTTGACTTTTAAAAAAAAATATTATGAAAATTTGAAAGTTTAGCTAGTGTGCCTTAAGCTACTGACAAAGATTGCAGGTGGTGTTATTTAAACCATAATTATCTGTTCCTTTGTTATTTAACCTTATTTAACTGTTCTGTGGTGCATAGAGTGGCAACTTTAAAAAAAAAAAATTTTTTAGTTTACACGGTTTTATCACCAATACGATGATCTACATATATTTATGTTTGCAGAGAATACTATACTAAACTATACTAAACTATACTTTTTACAGCCTGCAGATCCTATAGGTATAGTTCTCTAGCATTATTATTAGCTCTTGAACCAGCAGCCGCAGGTAGATCTTGTTCAATTGTTTTATTTATATAAGTATGAACGTTGCTTAAACGTGGAACGTTGGCTTTGCCCATTAAACGTGTACAAAGTGCAAAACAATAATATATTAACTGTTAAATATTCACTGTGATATTTAAGTAGTGACTAACTAGTAGATACAGTAATAACCTAGGTATATAGTGACCCACTGCTGGGCAAATACCTCATACCAAAATGGGTACTATTGGATATATCACTATGCTTACCAAATGTGAGTTGTTGATCGCAAACAAAAAAATCGAAACACATTTTGCTCCACCTGGGAATTGAACCCAAGACCGAGGCGTTAATCAACCAGACAGTGTTAAAAAGAGAAACCATGACACATTCCTAACTAGAACAATATAATATCACAAACGGGCTGACTCCATAATTTATTTTAAATAAATTCAATAACGCCATCTAAAATTTAATTTCAAATTCTTTTGATCTCCTTTGAACATTTATCATTGTTAAGAGACCTACATTATCAGCCATTCTAGACTGTAATTGCAATAATTAAACCTTCGTTGTTGGTAATTGGACACATTAAATCTCCGTCGGCTGCTATGTCGAGTTGATTGCGATTTAACAGAATTTATTTTGCCGTTAGCGTTCAGTTCAGGATTGTCCCCGCCGGCGCCGCCACGATTTGAGAAATGGGCAGGGGTGTATCAGGTGTACCAATGGTGCAGGGCCCGCAACGACAAGTTTTAAACTCAACTGACGTAAATGACAAAGTATAGATATAGTATAGGTATAAAGAAGGTGTGATACCTTTTACTGATTAGTTTGCGTTAATCCCTGTTTAAATTATTTGTTTAACTATGGAACGCGAAAGTTTAAAAGTGCATAAAGTATAGGTTTCCAGAAAAAGCAAGAACCAAATTGTTGCTTTGGTAAGTTTGGTTTGAAAAGAAGAAGATGGTAGTGAGAGCTATAGATAAAAGTATTAAACCATTCACTCGGGATCCACAGCGAGGGGCCATTTTACCCCTATTGGAACACGACAATGCTAAATTTTTACTTTTTGTAAATATTTACAAAATTTATAAAATACAGTGAAAAAAAAAATTAAACGCCTACCCGACCCAGCCAGGAATCGAACCTGGGTCTTCCGCAATCCGGCCGGCTGCACTGACCGCTATGCTACCGGGAAGGCTGACATAAGCGCTGAATTTTGTCACTGCTTTTTTAATTCTTTGAGTGCTAATAGCGGCACAGCGCGCCATCTATCCAACGGTAATTGCAACCGATGGCTATGCAGATTCATCTTTGCAGATGAAATACCACAAATTTGATAACACAACGCGATAGCAAATTTTTACTTTTTATTTTCAAGTGCTAATTGCTGCAATGAAGCTAAATTTAATATTTACAAAATTTATAAAATACAGTGAAAAAACGAAGAATTAAGAAGAAACGAGCTTAGAATAGCTCTACTTCAAAATTAAACATAGTGAAATATGCTGGGAAATGAACTTTGGTTCTTTGTTGTTTGTGTGTAAAAAACTAGAACACGTAAAAACTATCAAACACTTTTACACAGAAGATTCCATGTCGCTAAAGCTTCGATCAATAATAACTCGTAGATTCCCTATGAGCGCTTCAAAAACAGAATGAAAAGTATGATTAGATATGATTATTGGTTTTACCTTTTCTCTGATGACAGAAAGTAACTATAGGGTTTAAGGTTAATAATAGTCTAAAGTGGTTGAGGCTATGCAACTTTTTTCACATTATGTAATTCAAAATATAAATTAATAGGTATGAGCAAACGAGGCCATTTTCGGGATGCAATTTTGTTCCGGATCCTTGATCCTACCTACTAGTACAATCAACAGCAAAGTAGATGATGTTTCATCATCATCATAATCATCATCAGCCTATACTAGTCCACTGCTGGACATAGGCCTCTCCAAGTGCACGCCACCGAACACGATCCGCGGCTACTCTCATCCAGCTCTTGCCAACCACCTTGCGAAGATGATGTTTACTAGATTTTAAATTTGAAATTAAGTTTCGATGGCGTAAGTCGGTATTTTCTATATAACTTCAGTCAATAAAATAAAATATTGTGATTACACTGTGAAATGTCATAATAAATTTCAAGATCACCGGTAATATTCTACAATATATTTCACAATAAACACACACCTATAAAATACCTATATGAAAATGTCTGGCATCTATTTAGGTAGCTAATTCTCATCAAACTACTTTGACAGTGTGCATTTATTATTTAACAATGTCGCTTACTCGCACCTCTGGGGGGTAACCACGAACTCTTATAGCATTATTATTGCAGTTGTGAAAACGAGACGCGTGTAGCGGCGAATATACTCGCGTCTCTTTTCCACAACTGCAATAATACTGCTATAAGAGCTCATAGTCAGGGGGCAGGGCCCACTCAGTGTCTTGCTACGTCTCTGGAAATGATAACGCATAGCCAAAATACCGGGACGCGGACGGTGACATTGGGACTAGGGTAATAGGGCAGCTACACCCACCCAGTTGCATCCAATTAGAAGGACGGACGAGTTATTGTCAGTTACCCTATTTCCAACGTTTAATTGGTGAAATAAAACAAATTAATTATGCAAATTGAATGGGAGAAGGGCTTTGTGAATTAATTAAGTGTAAGTGAAATTATTTGTGGGATGTCACGTATAGAGTGTTTAACTATATAGCGGTGAAAATTAAAAAGGATGAAAAATTTAAAAGGAGGAAAAACGGTGATTAATCAAAACTTTAGTTATTGTGAACTAATTTAACTAGTTAAGATTTGTTTTAATGAGTTAAGGCGTCTTTGAAATTTATTTGTTGAGTATCAGAGCCTCGATTCTGTTATTTTAAAATAGCAGAATTACTGAGGCCCTCGATATTGATTTTAGTAAAGGAGTCGGTTTCTTGAGACAATTGTTTTGTGTCTATTACGTTACCTTTACGTATATGGCTGACACATAACATTCTGATAAATTTATGATAATAAACTTTATATCGAATTGAAAAATGTCAATGATCGCGTATTTTAGATTTGGCCGGCTTCTTGTGAGCTCAGAAAAAAAACAAAGCTTAAGTTACAAAAATCAGTCTTCGTAACATCAATCCGAAAAAAAAACACCTTATGTTATAATTTTTCACACGAAGCCCGTGCGATATTTTGGTAGATCGAACCAATATATCTTAATCAAGCAGCTATAGCTGTTGGCGAGTTTTTTGTAACGGTTTTAGAATATTGCATGTTCTTTATTTCTAGCTCAATATTTTGAAAGCTTTGGCTTTGAACATGTAGGTTGTATGCATGTTATAAATATTTCCTTTAATTCCAGACGGGTAAGCATATGGCCTTCATCTCACAAGGCCGAGAGTTCATGCATTCAACTGGCTATCTTATCTTTATCTGCCGGAACACAACAAAGTTATGGCGACATATTTGGATAAGATGGTGGTAGCTAGCTAGTCAGGCGGACTTAAAGCTCTACCACCGACCAAATAGAACATAAACATGTACTCCCCGCTGGAAATTGAACCTGGGACCTCTGGGTATGGGACTGGGGTCATAACCACTATACCACAAAGGCTGTGAAAAATCATTACACAGATAAATTAAAACTGTAGGTACTTTTAGTGTCGTTTTGTGTTTTCTTTAAAGTCTTGAAAAGTCTTTTCGTTACTATTAGATAAGTAGATGAACATACACAAAACACGTAAATAAAATAATATTAAAACAGTGAAAGAGAGTAAAGCAATAGTGTACGTGTGTACAGTGCATAAAGGTCCAAAGCTCAGTGTGTTTTTTTAACCCTAGCGGCAAAACAATGATTTTCTTTCATCATCTTTAAAATTATATCATCATCGTCATCATCATCACACCAGCTCATTATACGTCCCACTCAGCCTTCCCTATATATGGATAGATAGGAAGAATGGGGCATAAACCACCACGCGGGCCCAGTGCGGATTGGTTGTTAACAACTGCTTGTGCAGTCGGGACCAACGGCTTTACGTGCCTTCCGAAGCACGGAAGAGCTCGAGATGATATATTTTGGTCACCTATCCGTTGACCGGCCTTCGCGAAAGTTGCCTAAGGTCAGCCAGCAAGACTGGGGGCTTTAACCACTGCGCCATCGAGCTCCTTAAAAAAATATACTTACTTTTTGGGTATTGCGCGGTTGGTGCTTGTGCTTACAGCACCAACCGCGTAATACAATGGTTGATACTTACACCCACCTTTGATTTGCCAATAACCTATTACCTAAGCTTAGTGTATTGGAATATCAGATGCAAATGCGAATAGATGCAAGCCGCACACGACTATGCATGGTCAATACAACGCTTGAACGCTCCGTGGTTCCCAATTTGCTGCCTAAGGTAATAAGCCTAATACAAACTAGTTGGCTCAGTGACGTGATCGGGTAGAGATTGTAAAAGCTAAGCTACTTTTGTAATGTTGGGTTCTGAGATGAGTGACCAAATCAAGTGATCACATTATCACGACTGTCCTTTATAGATAACTTTGTTCACGGTTATAAGCGTTTTCAAAATCTTGGTGGAGTGGGATTTTTTACCGTTTAGAATAATTCTAACACTAAGACATTGTTGTTTTCTAAAGTTTACGCGAACACTACACATTGAAATGAAAAATCTTTTACGGATCTACTCGCGTTTATTTTACACATTACTTATTGTTTATCCTGACGTTTCGAACCCTATGTAGGGTCCGTGGTCACACAGTGGCCACAGGGAACAATCCGTAAAAGTTGTTTCATTTCAACTAAGACATTGATTACGACTTTACCCACTATGTATTCGAACACACCAGTGTTATCTAAACAAAGAAATTGTAAATAACACAAAAAAAGTTTATTTGGCAAAGTTAGTATATTCTTTGACGTGTTATTTTCAAGATTATAAGCTGAGCTCAATAAGCGCTGAGCTGAGCTAAATGCACATTCTAACTTAAACTAACATAAACTTCAATTCAATCGTTACTCACTCCGAAATGCTGTAGATATACAATTGATCGTTTAGGGACCGCCTCAGTAATTATACTCCGTCGATGTGGGATTACAAACACAAACAGTGATCAGTTAATCAAACTCAGGTAAAAAGATCATTCGTGGGCTCGAGGGAGCCCCCCTTGTCGATAGGACGGGATGGGGTGGGATGGCGGCGTTCTATCAATTAAAACTTTTGGTATAAAATTGATGATTGCAGCGTTGCTCTCTAGGCAGCGTAAAGAGTAGAGAAGATACTTAGATATTTTCAATTGTGCTTTGAATTGTTTTACAGAATGCTCTACGTTCTTTTTAAAGACGCAACAGAAAATCGTCAAATAAAAACAAACAAGAGCAAGAACGCAACAATGTTTGGCTTCAAATACATCACTTGAACGTTCTAACTGTCGATCATGACTTATCCTAAACCAAATCTAATAAATTAAATGAAACAATTTTGTACGAATTTACTCGCATTTCATTTTAGGTACATGTTTATCTTGGCGTTTTGAACCATTTGCAAAGTAGCTACAGATATACTATAAGAGGTAAAACAATGTGTAAAATAAAAAAAACGAGAATTAATTCGTTAAATGTGTTTCATTTCAGAGTGTAATGTTTGCGTAAACTTAATAAAACAATAAATCACATTTCGCGCTTCAACACTATTTAGTGTTTAAGTGTGTGCGTTTTAGTGTTTTTATTTATTTGTTCCGTTTGCGGTGAAAACAATGGGTCCATGGGGGCCGGAGGCAAAGCAGCTTGTTAAAGAGTTAAGTGCACGCCTTATCGAGGCCTCCGGTGACAAGAAGGCTGGCAGCTACCTCTGCCAGCTTATTAGTTTGGCAATGTCCAAAAGGGCAATGTTGCCAGCATTCTTGGGACCGTTCCCATGAGCCCACAGTTGGAGGACATCTTTTATTTGTAGGTTTTTAGTTTTTAATTTTCTAATTATTTTTTTGTTTTTTTTTCAAGTTATGATAAGTAAGTAATGTTTTTTTTGTTGTGTAAAAATAAAAAAAATATTAGAAAAATCAACCCGTTTTAGGCAGCTCGAGTGGGAATCGAACCCACGACCCTTGGATTACCATCCAATGTTTTGACCGCTGAGCATACGAAGACCACTATTTAGTACTTACGCAGTAGGGTCACCCTATGATGGCTTAAGCTTTATTAACTTAGTTTCTCTTTTAATTACTTTCTAAGCTTCGACGAGGTTAAATCAAAAGCGTTGTGATGCAAGCGAGCGGAACGATTCCATTGTTATTAGAAAAGTTTTTTGTTACCCTAAAATTCAGGTAAAAGGATCTAACATCTTAATTGCGTGGAATTTTACCGCTGTAAAACCTTTTTACAATCTACACAGGCTTAATCAAAATAATTACTTTTTAATGCAACAAAAGGGTCGATAGATGGATAAACTTTATTACTTAGATACCTACATAATGAAAAACAGCTGATGCTTGAAAGTGGCTAATTGTTAAAATCGAACTATTACATTACAGACAACTTTTACTTCAAGGTCCGAAGAAGGAGACAGAGGAAGTACGCAAATAAAAGAAATGAATTAGTCCCACTGCTGGGCAATCAATCATTGAAATCAAGTCATCGCTACAATTGATAGGTGTTGGCTTAATCACCACGCTTGCCTAATGCAGTTTGGTGATTTCCCGACTTGGGAATTGAGCCCGGAACCTCCGGATATCGGTCCGAGCGCGTTGCCACACGTACCAGGTGTTATAATATAATTATTATATGTCCTACTTAGTAGATAGTCCATTTATGTCGTACATACTTTATGTTACAATTACTGTATTGTTTTGTAAACGCTTTAAATGCGACCAAACCAACAAAATACTTAAGAAAACTAGTGATCTTGTCAAACAACACTCCGAAACGTTAAATCTAGATGCTAACTATTTCATTCCTTCCTGCCCTAAACCACCAAAACTGTATGGGTTACCGAAAATTCACAAACCCGAGGCTCCGCTACGCCCTATTGTAAGCCAGATTGATTCACCAACTTACCGACTGGCCCGGCATATAGCTAAGATTCTTTCACCACTTAGAGGTAACACAACAGCTTATGTGAAGGATTCCTACCAATAATTTGTCAACGATATCAAAGACCTACATCTCGCTGACAATGAAACTATGGTTAGTTTTGATGTGCAGTCCTTATTTACATGCCTATCAGTACAGGATTGAATTGAAATTACCAAAAAACTATTAGAGCATTGTCTAACATCTGGCTACCTTTTGTGGAATGACATTTACTACCTGCAAGTAGAGGGTGTTGCCATGGGTTCCCTTGTTTCGCCCGTCGTCGCCGATATTTTTATGGAAGACTTCGAGGAGAGGGCCCTGAGCACAGCACCGGTAACCCCTAGGTTCTACAAGCGGTATGTAGGTGACACTTTCACTATCCTACCAACTGATAAAGTATCTGCTTTTCTAGATCATCTTAACTCCATACATCCAAAAATACAATTCACAATGGAGTTAGAGGCAGATAGTAAGCTAGCTTTCTTGGATATTTTAATCATCAGGAATCCGGACCATAGTTTGAGTCACACTGTGTATCGTAAAGTAACCCATACAGATAGGTACCTCAGTGGTGATTCTCACCGCCATCCTAGACAGTTGGCTACTGTAGGGAAATCTTTGTTTTAAAGAGCACGCGGCATCTGTGACACCCAACACCTGGCTGCTGAGCTTCAGCATGTTAAGCACGTACTACAGGATAATAAACTGAAAGTACGACGGCTTTGTCACAGAAAATGCAATAAACCAACCACAGGGCTTATTTGCCCGCCTGGCTAGTTACCACCATCTTATCTAAAAATATGTCGCCATAACATCAATGTT
This sequence comes from Eudonia lacustrata, assembly GCA_947562085.1. Lineage (NCBI taxonomy): Eukaryota > Metazoa > Arthropoda > Insecta > Lepidoptera > Crambidae > Eudonia > Eudonia lacustrata. Next base: position 19,051,227 of record OX387313.1, on the reverse strand, counting down.
TGTAACATTGTTGTGGTCCGACAGCTAGAGGTAACCATCGCCACAGTAGTCGAGGATCCCGGGTGAAGTGCGCCTCTACTTTCTTTCGCCTTATCATCACTTAACATCAGGTGATATGAGACCCGTAAAAAAAAGTACAAAACATAAAATAGAATAAAGCAATTGCAGACCTACTTTGTGTGAGACTGGTGCTTATAAAGGGTAACTGAATACCTGTATAAGTAGGTACATTTTATTTAAAATAAACAATGTTCTTATTATGCGTTCAACGTTGGAGAAGGGCAACCTTCATCAAACTGGCCACGAGTTGGGACCGAATTTTGTTCGGACATCGTAAAACAGAATCGGTTTTTTTGTAACAATTGTTGTATGACATCTATTGTTTGATAGGTATATAAATAAAGTATGAGCAATTCTAATGGGTCAGTATGGGAAAGTCCAAACAAAATATAGGGAAATTTATCGAAATTTACAGAAACCATGTCAATTAGTAAACATGCATAGTTATTTAAAAAAAATATCAAAACTTATACACAACCGTGAATCGAACCCGGACCAATCTCTCAAAGTAACCGCATGTTGTTTCTATTGACAAACTTACAATGAAAAGAAAATTCTGCACTTCATATAAATAGCAAAGTTTTTCGAGAAATTTGGTATATTCTGAATGCAGTTTGGCTTACCTTGAAAAATCTATAAATCCTCATACATATCTAAAGTAGGTATATCATATAAACAACGCTCTTATCTTGCGTCCAACTTTGAAGAAGGTTTCCCTTCGTCAAACCGACCGTGGGCCAGGACTGAATACAGTTTCGACATAATAAAGCAGAGTTGATTGTATCAAAGGTCCCAATTATGGCCATGAGACAGTTTGTCCCGTTCTCCATAATATATGCGGGTCAGGATCTAAATCCAATAGCGGTGACCGCAGCTGTGTCTCCTACGTACCAGTGGAAGTTCCATTTCGTTTCTTCTTGCATTTTGTACTAAAATCACCCCACACTGATTTAGTTTCGTGAAAAGAGTTTTTATCCTTTATGCTAGGAGAGTGGCTCGAAACTCGTAGTAGGTTTTGCAACGTAATGTATTCGCTGCAAATAATACACAACGTGTGACAGAAAGGTTTGGATATATATTTTTTTCTTTACACAACAAAAAGAAACATTACATAACTTAATTTGAAAAAAAAATAAAATAGAAAAATAATTAGAAAATTATGAAAAGATCTAAAGTGTATCTACGACTTCCTTGGTCGAGTGGTTTGTACACCAGTTTTCATGGTGTCGCCATCTCTGAGGTCCCAGGTTCGATCCCCGGTCGGGTCAATTTAGAAATTATTGTTTTTCTAAATTGTCTCGGGTCTGGGTGTTTTCTATGTATAATAAGTATGTATTTAAGTATTTTAAGTATGTTTATCCGTTGTCTAGTAACCATTTAACGAGTTTCATAACGAAGCTTCTCTTGGGCTAGATAATTGGTGTAAGTGTAGGAAAGTTTATTTATTTATTTATTATTTGCATCTCAATATTTAGTGATCATCTTGGTAGATATAGGTAGATTTTGAATATCTGAAGCTCTACTTGGCAAAATACACACTTGGTCATCATCCTAAATATATACGTTTCAATTTAAATTGCAATGTAGTGCTCGCTCGCCGAGGACATGAAGAGACGAGGAGCCACTCACTGCTGAATGACAGGACTAAGGTACAAGACCCCGATACAAATGGCTCCGTCATTATCCATTTGAATCGTCACCGACACGTCTTACTGTGTCCGATGTCCGATGCATCTTTCTTGTTAGTGGAATTGAAGATTCAAATGCTTTTTTGTGATCCCCAAATAAATAATTTCCAATTAATATATTTTTTATTTTATTTGTCATGCCATTGTAAATTTATTATTTATATTAATGAAGTCATGCGCGTCAGGCGCGCATAAGCAAGCAGCAGTGATCATGAATGTAAGTGCTCAGAGGTTACTAAGCCACTAAGGCTTTGACTCGTTTATTTTGATATGACGTCACAATAGTGTGTATAGTGATTCATTAAAAATTGCAAATAAAATTAATAAAAGTTAATTTAACTAAGTATGTCTCAGGTGGTCTCAGTAACTCTGCATGCAAGATCTAGACCGGATACACTTTGGATCTTTTAATTTGTACCACACTTTTCTGTTATACGTTTTTATATAACATTATTTATATGTTACAAAACCCAAGTGTGATGTTCCGAATCCCTAAATTTAAAAAAAAACGACGGGTTGCACTCCGGGAGATCCGGCAGAAGTGAAATCTTGAATATTAACGTTGTGCATTTTTGATATTTTGGAATGGTTAGGGAATAATTTTGCACGAATTGCTTCAATTATCAGTATAAAAGTACTATCATTAATGTGGTAGAATACAATATTTATTTATTGCGCTATCGTACACAAACATGACAATTTATTCGCACAAGCTCCATGCGCCGCCTAAACGAAACAGCAGGCATACATTTGCCGCGCCGCGCCGTAGAAAGAGAGGGGGATACTTCCGCTCCTACGCCGCGCCGGCTGTCTACTCTCCATCCGTCTTACGAATTTTCGATCAGGTCACGTGTCCTGACGCGAATTTAACATTTTTTACCCATTACAAAAAAAGTGTACAACGCCGCTAAAGAAGTTTTCACTTCAAAAAAGCCGGACAAGTGCGAGTCGGACTCGCCCACCGAGGAGGGTTCCGTACAGATTTATGGGTACATAATTATGGGTAAATTATTGTTCAGAAATCGAGTCTTGAACTTTTCCCAGAATTCAGTTTCCAAGGTATTTCTTTTTTCATTCTTCGTCGTAAATCGAAAATATAAAATATACATCATAAAAATAATTAAAAATCTGTTCAAGCTTGTGCAAATGAAGTCCTTTCATACGATACCCCACATGACACGGTTAACTTACTTCAAAATTTGGACCTCCTTTCGTTGCATAAAGACCCTGGTTTTTTTTGTGATTTAATTAAATATGTATAGTTTCAGATCTTCCCTTGTACTTGTAGTATAAGTCGATATTACTTGCCAAATTTCATAGTTCTAGGTTAACGGCAAGTACCCTATAAATTTAGATCCCCTTGAGAGTGTCGAAATATACGTTTTTTGCGACATAAACAGCCGTATCTTTTATTTTCGTTAACTTAGAAGTTTGATTTTTTCACAGCTTCAAGGGATCGCAGACTTGAGTATGTGATTTTAATTTCAACTCGATACCTCCACGCATTCTTGAAATAAAGGGTCTTGACAGACAGACAGATGGACAGACGGACAGACGGACAACAAAGTAAGGGTAAAAATAAGGGTTCCGTTTTTTTTCTTTTGAGGTACGGAGGTACGTTAGCAAGGTGGTCATGGCTAGCGAGGCACATTCCTGCTTCACTAACTGTCCTCGCAGAGTCCAGACTCTGCTTCTATTTAACATCAGGCAGAGCAGAGACATTTGCCAACCTTACTATAAAAAAATATATAAAGGTATTTTTGCACGTATCATCATCATTATCATCTCAGCCAAAAGACGTCCACTGCTGGACAAAGGCCTCCCCCAAGGGTCTCCACAACGACCGGTTTTGTGCTGCTCGCATCCAGCGGCTTCCCGCGACCTTCACCAGATCGTCGGTCCACCTTGTTGGAGGCCTGCCCACACTGCGCTTTCCGGTACGCGGTCGCCACTCCAGGACTATCCCGCCCGTATACCGTATCGTAAACTAAGCTTTTGTGAGTTTTGATAAGTACCTACTGGTAAGTTTATTTCAACCTGAACTGAATTGTTTTCGATTTCTGTTCTTGCTAGCTATCGAATTTTGAATAAAATGCTAACTCTGAGGTCCCGGGTTCGATTCCCGGTCGGGTTGATGTCGAAAACGAACTTTTCGATATTGCGTCGGGTCTGGGTGGTTGTAGTACCGTCGTTGTACCTGATTTTCACCTTGGGATCAGAACAATGTATGTGATGTGATGTGATATCTATTAATACGTTATGTTTGCCTAAAATTAAAATGAAGTCTTCTTTCAGTAAAACTTTCTAGGTATATAACGATTTGAGGTTCTCTCCTTCCGTGTGGCATAGCCGTGGGACGCCCTGTATAGACATAGGACATTCTACGCGCCATATGCATTTAAAATCGCGTAACTTCCTTCGTACAAGAGTTACCGCTGTTTTAGTTGTGATGCAAACACTATTACAAACTTTAGACGCTCCTCCACTTGACTCCGGTCTAGATGTTGGGACTTCACATTAAAATAATGATTGTTCTTGTTAAGGAACTTCGTGGAATATAGGTCTTGAAGTATGGCGCCTGTACGAACGTACGTATTTTAGTAATGTAATTGGAAACGACGAGGAGAAGCTTCGTGAAGATTTTCGTATCCCAAAAAACGTATAGTTGTAACTTAAATAATCGGAGATTTGAAGAAAAGAACAGTTAATATTTTGTCATTTGACAATAACGCCTCGGTGGCCGAGTGGTAAAACGCTCGGCCCGATACCCGAAGGTCCCGGGTTCAACTCCCAGGTCGGGCAAAGTGTGTGTGCAGATTTTTCGATGCATAGCCCGGGTTTGTGATCACCAACTCGCATATGGCAAGCGTGGTGATTAAGCCAATACCCATCAATTGTGATGATGACTTGATTTCAATGATGGAGGCCTTTGCCCAGCAGTGGGACAGTATATAAGCTATTTACTTTATTTTACTTTGACAATATGGGAGTTGTGTTCGGGGAAAACGTAGAAATGTATACGTTTTCGGAAGAACAAAAATCGGAGTACCAAAATAGGATAGCATCTGCGATATTAAGTTACCGTTTCTTAGATAAGTGCTGTAGGGTTGTGCAACTATTTAGTAGGTAGATATATAGACTGTCTCATGTGCATAGTAGCATGGCAGCTCTCAGACTGTCAAGTGAGAGCGTGAGAGCGACGAGATAGGACCAGCGTCTGAACATAATACTTTAGTGTGAATATGAGCCAGTGATTTAAGTAATATACAGTCACTTACATCAAAACTTTATACAGTCCTATATGGTATTACAGAACGCCATTGCGAAATTCACCTCATAATTATAAACAGGGGTAAAAAAGTGAAAGATAGTGGAGCAGCCAGCGTGTTAGGACTATTGCAATGTCGCCGGGTCAACAGATCGGTCGGATATCTCGAGTTCCTCCGTCAACACGCATTAGGTCAGGTTGGTGGGGCATGGACTAAACTCACCATGTATAGTCGACAATGAAATTGCTTTACCACCTTAGAAGTGAATTTTGTTTGCATATAATAAAACAACAAGTTCTATTTTTGTTTAAAAGACCTAGTGACAGATACGTTGTCATTATTGACAATGAGCCTTAGCGAAGTTTTATTGTAATGGAAGTTTTTGTCAAAAGTTATAAAGCAATTTCATGGTCGACTATACTATTGTTTATGGGAGAAAGCTGACCTTTATAGGCGTTTGATAATGATGACGATAAACTACAATTTGTCTGCCTACAGACTGAATGAATGAGAATGTGAAATATAATACAGGAACTACCTCAGATTGAGAGCACGATCTAGAGAGCTAGATAGATCTAATGAAGGCTAGTGGCAGGAAGTGCCAAACTAAAATAAATTGAGTATATTCTTAGCAAGAGGAACGAAGTGGCATCAACTAAGGTAATGTGAGTAGATGTTCAAAAACGTTTTAAAATCGCGGCAACGTGGCGTCTCATATCGTTAGCCTTAAAAGCCGCTGTCACTTGCACGGCAAAACGTTGCCTGGTTGTATAACGGGATTGGGCCACAGTGTAATGAAAGAATAGAAAAGTATTTAGAAATCATATATCCAATTTAAGGGTTTATTTTGATTTGTAAAATGTACACTTCTTTTTTACAACTATTCCGCTCTTCCCTGTCATAATAATAAATAACACAATGCATGTAAAAATGAAAATATAAATATTAAAGACAGCAAATATCTGAAGATAATGTTTCTTCGTTTAAAAACTATAAAATAACGACACAATAAAGATTTTCTTGATCCTCATCGGTCTTAACATAGGCTTTTCTTAACGATTTGTTAGATGGGTGCCTCGAACGCATTTTGTACCAGTTAGGTTTTGGATGGTTGAGACAATAATGACACCCTTAACTGCTGTTTGAAAGGAAAAATATATAAAATTTAACGTTAAATTGATCTTGAAGTTAGACCGCTTGCCTCATACCCAAAGGTTCCAGGTTTGGTATTTAGTTAATCAGGAACTGACTATCTCCTCTTCGTTCTTAATTTTTCAATAAATGAATGTTGTTGTCTTTTTATTCACCAATGTGACCTTACCGCCCTTATATAAGGTCACTTTTTTCAACTGCAAATATTTTGACAAAACATCTAATTAAAGCAGAGAAATAAGGCCTTACATTTAAAAAAAAAAACCAGGCTAGTTTTTTTTTATTTTTTTTTTATTCTAGCTTTCCTCTCTTTCTCAGCTGACAATGTAGCATGCAAACAACTTTAAACAACAATTACTAAATATTCTAACCAATTACATACATATAAAAATACAAAATCAACACTCCAAATTGTCAAAAACCAATTAAATAACATTATAATAAAAATACAAAATTAATTACTAGAAATTGTCCCTATTCAAAAATATGTCAAATCAATATTATAATGTCAAAAATATGTCAAATCAATATTATAACATTAAATCTATGTATTATAACCACAGCGCAGCGGCCAAACTTATAATCTGTGGAGCTTGTAAACTTCACATCTCTATGGTAGTCCATGCCATAGAGGAAAAAAGAAAAGTTTGTGAAAAGTTACGCAGTTGTCAAAAGTTACTAAAATATTTGCAATTCAAATAAAATAATATACAGAAATAAAATAATAATAAAAGTCAAATGATTTATCAAGTTTGGTCAAGGTGAATAGTATTTAAACTTTTAACTTTTCCTGACACAAAAATTGTAATATTTTTAAGAGCGGCCTCTCTGTCGGCTCCTTTGAATGAAACTACGGGCACATGTAAGCGGCGAAGGCATTGCTACTACCGAAAGTGCTTTATTTTACTTTTTAATCGAAATATCTTTTGGCGTTTTTCTTGAAAACGAGCGTATAAAAATTTAAGGTTTTTTCATAAAAAAATGATTATATTTGTTGTTAAATTTATCATCAAAATATTTGCAGTTGGTAAAACGTGACCTTATATACTTGGTAACCCGATAGATACTCGGTCCAAGTTTTGAAAGTTACTATGGAAACTGTCAAAAGTTGCACCAACAGTAAATCGAAATATGAGCAACAGTGTTCGACATTTTTGTCTAGTACATTAAAAATAGGTATCATCAACTTATTTTAGTCTTTACATTTAAATGAAAATCTATGTTACAGCCCGTTCACACATGGTCTCCGTATTTACAGTAGCCTTTTTAACGGATACCACAAACAATTATGCTCTGTTCACACATTAGGACCGTTCAACGTATCCGTCGTTACTGGATGCGATGTTCACAAAGCAAATTCGCAGTATATCACCGCTTCTCTACAAGTATGGACGTTGTCGTGTTGTGTGACAGTATGTATTCAGTAAAGTTGTACGGATACGTAATATTTTTAATGTTACAATATAACGTAATATTTTTAATGTTAAAATACTGGATATTTGATGACAAAACGGAATGTCATAATTTATCGGACCGATATTTTTTACTGTATAAAGAATACTGTCATTTATTTATGAAGTCGCTCTTACACTTACTTACTTACTTACTCCATACGTAAAAAAAAAACGTATCCGATAAAACGGACCAGTAAAACGGAGACCATGACGTGTGAACGGGCTGTTAGACTTTATGGCGGCAAAGTGGAGAGTCATGTCTGCGGTTTTGTTTTATTTTCTAAAATTTGTATGTGAATATTAATGTGAAATAGTGGTGGATTATTAACCGTTAAGTGTTCGTGAGTGTGCATGAGTGTTGGCAAATGAAACAAAACAGTGCAACGGCACTTTTCAAATTCTCATTGAGAAATCCGCGCGAGGACTTAGTGAAGCCCCACATCTTTACTGATATACTCGAGGGGTTGGGGGTGTTTCATTTCTCACTTCACTATTCTATTATCATTCATTATCATCATACAGGATGGGAATATTGTTTAATTAAGTTTTAATTGTAAGAAAAACAACTTTGACACTGGCTAAATGTGCTAATTGCACCAAGCCATCATATAGAAAAAAAAAAATCTATGATATTTTTTGGCGACGAAAATTATGTCGAACATTGAGCTCAAAGTGTCGAACACTGGGTGCCACTACCCTACGCCTCTTGTTTACGGGTTCCAACGTGGGCCGAATCGATGTTGCGGTTTAGCAATTTCCGTGGCTTGAGACCTTTGCCGCACTGACTTGCCTGTCGGGGAACGGAGCCTGCGATTTTAGTGTCAGCTCTAACTAAGTATAAATAGGTACTTTAGAATGTACAAGGAGCTTGATGACGTAGTGGTTTACGCGCCCGGTATACGATTGCTAAGGTTAAGTAACTTTCGCAAAGGGCGGTCATCGGATGGGTGACCAAAAGTGTAATCTAAAGCTTCTGTGTGCTTAGGTCCCGGCTGCATTAGCAGTCCTTAACAACCACCAATCCACACTGGGCCCGTGTGGTGGTATATGCAGTTCTCCCTATCCATCCATAGGGAAGGCTCGTGCCGCAACAGTGGCGACATAAATAGAGCTAATGATGATGATAATTATGACTTTACAATGAACGATTACATTATTACAAACATAACATTTGGACTATATATGGGAAAAATGTTAGAAGCAGATTTGAGACACAGTTGTAACAAATTTGTTGTTGCGATACATTATAGAAATAGGTACCTGTTTTCCTAAATTGTTTAGGGTCTGGGTGTTTCCTATGTATAATAAGTATTTATTTAAGTATAGTAAGTATGTTTATCCGTTGTCTAGTTAACTATTTCTCGAGTTTCTTAAGGAAGCTTTCTTGGGGCTAGATAATTGGTGTGAGTGTGGGAAACATTTATTATTAGTATCTCTTTATTTATTTTTTTACATATTAATTTACATTTTTAAATATTTTCTAAAAACAAAACAAACATTTAAAAATATAAAAAAAAAGGGGTCCGCCGGCATCGGGACCAGGGTTTAAACTACCGGTGATTAGGGATCTAGAGACAGGAACCTCCTCACAATGCGTACCGTATTTAGGAGAACTACCTTCTGAATGATAATAAGCAACTTGCTATTTTATACGGTCTTGTGGACTTCGAAGTGCTGTACTACAGGTACACACCTGCGCCGGTTCTCGAAAACGGCCGTGCCACGCTCTATTGGGATCGAGCTGTCATCACGGACAGGACTATTCTAGCTAATAGGCCTGATATCGTGCTGATAGATCGATCGCAACGCCGGGCAGTACTTGTCGACGTCACCATCCCACATGACGAGAACCTTGTAAAGACTGAGAAGGACAAGGTCAGCAAGTACTTACCTTAACTTGGCTCAGAGGTAACCGCCATGTGGGATATTGACTCGACAATCATTGTGCCGATAGTCGTGTCTGCGAACGGTCTGGTAGCGAAGAGTCTCGACCAAAACCTTAAGAAACTCTCGCTCAATGGTTGGATCAAGGGTCAGATAGAGAAGGCGGTACTCTTGGACACGGCGTGGATAGTCCGAAAGTTCCTGTCTCTGCAGCCCTAACCACCGGCAGCTTGAGCCCTGCCCCGTTACCAACGGCACCCTAAGCTAGGTTTTTTTATAATATTTTTATGTTTTGTATGTGCTTTTGTATTTTACTTTTATATTAATATTATAACAAACCTAGGCTAAGAAAAACCAGAAATAAAGAGATAATAATAATCTTATTATTATTATTAATATCATTTTAGTTTTTTGGTCAAATTGGATCTGTGGATTTTGAAAATTCATTTTATAAGCTCGCGCTAGCTCACGTGAACGCTAGACCGATCGTAAAACCGAGACGACTTTCATAATACCCGATTATCAAATCGTTGAACAAGGATAATAATATAACTTTGTTATTATCATTGTCACTTGCAATGAGTTATTATTTACAAGATTCTTACCATGTTGATCACCGAGCTACTACCGACGAGGTCCTTTTCAATAAAACACCGATTAAATTAGATAAATCTGCATTAAAAACTCCTACTTGAATTACTGACAATGAGTAGAGTTAAGAGCGTTTACGCCGCACACTAGCGCCACTAATGAAAAAAAAAAACATATCTATTGAATGTATTTGAATGAAGTAATTTAGCATTTTTACGTCACCTAATGAACACCTCACATGCTATGGTTTAGTTAAATAAGACGTTACGGCCACTTTTAACTATAACGCCATATTTAACTAAACCATAACATGTCAAGGTGTTCATTAAGTGACGTAAAAATGCTAAATTACTTCATTCAGATAGTTTGTTGAGCATAATTTGATTGTCTATCTCTAATTACTAGATATGTTTTTTTTTTCATTAGCGGCGCTAGTGTGCGGCGTAAACGCTCTTAAAGTTGAGTTATATGTTATAATGACATATCGCGACCAACGCGATTTAGGAACGCCATCTACGGTCTAGAGCAGTAAACAGCCGAACTTAAGTTTATTATTAATTTAGTATATAGTAAAGTTAGTTTATTATTACTAGTTTATTATTAAGTTTATTATTAGTTTAGTATCCGATTCCTTGGCAGTCAATGATAATGAGGTCCGATTGATATACTACCTTAATGAAACATCATTAATTTTCACACACACACACACACACACACACACACACACACACACACACACACACACACACACACACACACACACACACACACACACACATACACTACACATTAAGTGCATTTGTAAAGCTTAATACATTTATTTAAGTTAAATTCACAGTCAAATATCACAAATTATGTTATATGAAGAGCAGAGCCTTCTGAAACAAGTATTATTATGCTCAAAAGGAGACTCTGGCCCCCTGCTGTTGTAAAATGATATTTGAAAGTAAATAATTTTTTTTGATTTTTTTTGATTTTGATTAATTGTTTAAGTGTATCAATGTTTGGTTTTTGGCTTAAGTACTTGCAAGCTGTCCATATATAAATCCTTTTCGAATGCTCTTGGCCGCCATTTTGATTTCCAGATAATGCACAACTTATCCTTTCAATGGCCTTTCATCTATTATATCGATAATTCCAACTCCTTTGGAGAGTAAGTACCGAATCGCTAACTAAATTAAGCTGAGCAGTGAAATCTTTAGTCTACTTTGACTTTATAATCGCTGGGGAGTCTTGCCTGTTGTTTAAGTAAATGAAGAAGTTTAGTAAGTATATCAAGTGAAACAAAAGCATTCAAGGAACGATCGTACCTTAACTGTTAGGTTGCCGACTGACTAGAGCGATCAACGTAACGTAACTGTAACGCGGCGAGCTTGATACGTCATTGCTGACTGACCTATAACAGGGCGGAGCTTGCGGTGAGCAGCTCGGCTCGCTTTACTGACTATGCGAATGCTCGCATCGAACACGTTCTCTACGTCACGGCAATATGCTCCGGTCAGTCCCCACCTTTATAAACAGAGCACTTGCGATATTTGTTTATTTATTAAACAAGATAAGTAACAGCTTTATTTGAAAATTGTACAAAAGTACTTCATCGGCCAGTATTTCACATTATCTTCTTATTCAGCAAAATTATACAATGAATCGAAAAACACTTTAAACATTACTCTTTACTTTCTCTGCAATCTAAGATTAGATAGGCAGATAGTATAAAACATTTAAATACATTCAGTAGAAAGAGCTTTGCAAACTGTTTATCGGAATCTATATAATAGAGCTATATTACCTATGTACCTATGTTAAGTAAAACAAGTATTTTTTTAAGGAGAGTTTTTTATAACTTTTTGAGCCTTTCTTGAGAAGACGAGAGAGCTCTCAAGCCCTCACCGTATGAAGGACCCTCTCGACGTTTGTCAAACGTTAATGAATTCGCTCCGCAGACTTCAAAACATATAATCCTCATAAAAAAATATAAATATCCTGGCTGAGGTTTATACTGAGTTTTTAAAATGATTGAGAAGCGAATGCTTCGTCAAACGTTTGAAAAATAAATGTTTGTGTTAGCAATTAAATGATTTTTTTAAAATTGAAAATGAACTTTAACAAGTGTTTTTGAACGTCAATTCGAAGCCATGACTTCGTAAAGCCTACGGTGGAGACCTTGTACCGAGAAGAAGCCATCTTTGCGCTCGCTTTCTATATAAGCAATTTGTGGGAGTGGTTTCGTGAAATGGGACGGAAGTATGTGTAACAGTATAACAGGAAGTCGGGGAAGCGCGCTTCAAACTCGGCAGGGGCTGTTTCTTTTTCCAGTAGTGTTACAAGAAATACAAGTTTATAAAAAAAAATCGGCCAAGTGCGAGTCGGACTCGCCCATGAAGGGTCCGTAGCAGCAAGTAACATAATATAAAAGTTCTTGTAGTTCGTTGTAACTTTGATCGATGTTTTAATAGTAGTGTATTTTTTAAAAATTAAGTTATTGATATATAAACATTATAATTAGGACCTAAATGATGGGATAGATTGACGTATTAAAAAAATCTACTTACAATCAAACCTCGTTCAAACCAATTATCGGTGAAAGTTTGCATGGTAATGTACATCATATATTTTTTTTTAGTTTTATCATTCTCTTATTTTAGAAGTTACAGGGGGGGGGGGGGACACATTTTATCACTTTGGAAGTGTCTCTCGCACAAACTATTCAGTTTAGAAAAAAAATATATAGAAAATCTCAATATCATTTTTGAAGACCTATCCATAGATACTCCACACGTATGGGTTTGATGAAAAAAGAAATTTTTAATTTCATTTCTAAGTATAGGGAACCCCCAAAATTTATTGTTTTTTTTTCTATTTTTGTGTGAATCTTTATGCGGTTCACAGAATATATCTACTTACCAGTAATTTCAATAGTATAGTTCTTATAGTTTCGGAAAAAAAGTGGCTGTGACATACGGACGGACAGACAGACAGACAGACATGAGGAATCCATAAGGGTTCTGTTTTTTGCCATTTGGTTACGGAACCCTAAAAAGATAAGATAATTATCGCATTCATTACAGTACATTTCACTAGTGTATGTACACACGCCTGCTCGATAGAGTTTGAACTTTATGTACATGGCTTATGGTTGAATATTTATTTGACGAAATTTGACAGTTTTGTTTAGGTTTATGTGCAGGCGTCTGTACCAGTATATCCATATATTTATGTAAACCATTAATAATTACCCATTTTAAGTTATTTTATTGATAAACTATAAAATACTATTGAGGCGACGCACCGCTAAACAATAAATCTCATGCGGAGCGTTTGCGCCCCGTACCATAAGAAAATCTGTTTTTTTTCCTTCAAATTGAAACTACATTTAAATTATTTAAAAAAATTAACTACAATATTAAAGTGTGTGTTAAGACTAATCTACTAAGAAAATTAAGATGCTTAAATCGGTCTGGTTAGCCTGTAAAATGCAAATCTATCACAAAATCGGTACTAAGACCTCGGCGAAAACATCGGTCCGATTATTGCTACTACAGAAAGTCGGTCGTAGGTGGGGGAGCCGTTAGAATACAACTTTATTAAAAATATCTGTAAATTATTGTTATATCAATCAATGAAACAATAGATATATTGTTTTCTAAAGTTTACGCGTTACGCACTACACATTGAAATGAAACAACTTTTACGGATCTACTCTCGTTTATTTTACACATTAGGTACTTATTTAATGTTTATCCTGACGTTTCAAAGGGTTCGAAACGTCAGGATAAACTTTAAATAAGTAATGTCGCTGAATTTTGCCACTGCTTTTGTAATTCATTTCCATCGGCTGCAATGGCCGTTGGATAGATGGCGCGCTATGCCGCTATTAGCACTCAAAAATTACAAATCAGTGACAAAATTCAACGCTTACGTCAGCCTTCCCGGTAGCATAGCGGTTAGTGCAGCCGCCCGGATTGCGGAAGACCCAGGTTCGGTTCCTGGCTGGGTCGGGTGAGCGTTTAATTTTTTCACTGTATTTTATTTTTATAAATAATATAGCTTCAGTGCAACAATTAGCACTTGAAAAAAAAAGTAAAAATTAACTATACATATATTAGAGTAACTTAACACCATCAGAGTTTGCATAATGTTTGAACACTATCTGTGATGAGCCATAAATTTGTTATGACGTCACACCCCACCCCCACTAATTGGGCTGGAAATGTGCTTAACGCAAGCCCAAATTGGTTAGTAATTAGGGCTTAATTACCGACAGGAATGGGCCTTGAGATTTAAATGGATAGAGCAACCTGAGCGGGGTGGGATCCATTAAAATTTTTAATTGTATTTCGGAGATATGTTATTAAGGTGATGAGTAATTTTAGATTTGTTGTGTTTCAAACGTGAAACTAATGAATTTTATTATCACTGTACCTGGGACCTTACCACGAAATCTTAAATAATGGAACAGTTGTGAAAACGAGACGTGTGTATACAGCGTGTAACAGAAAGGTGTGGTAAAGTGAAAAGATCCAAAGTGTTTTTAGTTGATGGCTTTGTGCGATTAGCACATTTAGCCAGCGTCAAAGTAATTTTTCTTACAAGTAATACATAAATAGACAATATTTCCTTTATGATGATGATGAATGATGATACTAGAAATGAAAAGTGAGAAATGATATACCCCCAACCCAACCCCTCGAGTAGCTCAGTAAAGATGTGGGGCTTTACTAAGTCCTCACGCAGCGGACTTCTTGAGAGAATTTGAAAAGTGCCGTTGCATTGTTTTGTTTCATTTGCCAACACTCATGCACACTCACGAACACTTAACGGTTAATAATCCACCATTATTTCACATTATTATTTAACACAATACAAATTTAACTTTTTAAACTATCATGGTCACTTACATTAGAATAAATATTATTAACGGGATTATTACTTACCATGTTACCAACATAGAAAATAAAACAAAACCGCAGACATGACTCTTCACTTTCCCGCCAAGAAGTCGATCCAAAGTGTATCCGATCTAGATCTTGTATGCAGAGTAACGAAGACATAATTATCTCGTATATATTAAACGTGAAGCAAAAACTTTGTACCCTTTTTTACGAAAATTACGCGGACGGAGTATGAAATTTCGCCCACTTATAGTTTATATAGAGAAGGTTATCCCAATGTTAATATTTTTTTTAAATTATGCATAAAAATACATGAAATCAATAAAACAAACATTACACACACTACCATGTATTTGAAACACACGTATCTACACTCTTTTCAAAAATTTTAAAAATGGAAGAGGAGCGGCCGAAATGTGTCAATGCCAATCCAAATTTACATTCTATCTTTTTTAATTTGTCATTGCTTAGGATACAATCCGTGCAGCCTTAATAAAATTACGGTCGAATTTCGGCCACTGGGCGACCACTAGTTAACTGTAATATGTTATGCATTTTTTGTATTGTGACGTCATATAAAAATAAACAAGCCGCAGCCCTAGTGGTTTAGTAATCTCTGTGTACTTACATTTATGATCACTGCTGCTTGCTAATGCGCGCCGTGCGCACGACTTTACTAATATAAATATTTAATTTACAATTGCATACCAGATCTATATCTATATCGGATACATTTTGGATCTTTTCATTTTTACCACACTTTTCTGTTACACGTGCATCATCATCATCATCATCATCAGCTCATAAAGTCCCCACTGCTGGGGCACAAGCCTTCCCTATGGATGGATAGGGAGAACGGGCCATAAAACCACCACGCGGGCCCAGTGCGGATTGGTGGTTGTTAACGACTACTAATGCAGCCGGGACCAACGGCTTTACGTGCCTTCCTAAACACGGAGAAGCTCGAGATAATAAATTTTTGGTCACCCATCCGATGACTGGCCTATGCAAAAGTTGCTTAACATTAGCGATCGCAGACCGGGCGCGTTAATCACTGCGCCATCGAGCTGTTACACGTTGTATACTAAAATACTTTTTTGTCTCACATTTAGGTCTCCAAAAATTTCAGATGGGGGTAAAGTAATTACTAGGGAGGTAAGTATATATTAGGTACTGAGTTTGGTAGGTGGTAAGACTTGTCATAAGTCCGCCTATCTACCACCATCTTGTCAAAGTTTGTCCATAACAACAATGTCAGTATGTTGTGTTTAAACCGCCAGAGATAAGATCCTCAGCTATGAATCCCGAGTGTAGAGCGCTTCCATCTTCAGCCTCATCATTCCTCACTAAGATGACATGAAGGCCAAACGATTTATGGAAAAATAAGATATCTACTAAAATCGAAACGATTAATAGAGTTTTATGGCTAAACTGTTGGACTCCCTAATGAAACGGGGAAAGATTATGGCACCATAAAAGTAACGATGGCCCATAAAATCTCAGGTCACCGGAGGCGTGAGTATTTTTATATCATCCAATACTGTTTCCTGGCTATCTAAAGTTCTTATTTACTCGTATGCGAAAATCGTAAACGAGTATCTTACCAACTGAAATGAGTATCTGTGACGTCACGGACAGTAAATCGTCTGGATTTACCGTGCGCAATCCTGCGAAATAGGTAGCTTGTATAGAATTTGTTAATATTATCGTGTTATGAAATGATTTTTTTTTGTAAAAATGTTACATATACAATACCGCCTATTTTGAGAAAAGTAATAGCCCCTATCTAAAAATGAGCGTAATGTACAGTCAACAGCCAAAGTTGATAATTAAAACCAGAATACTAAACCATTAAACCAATGAATATCTAATGAAACCAAATATTCATTGCTATGTACTGTTTCTATTGTGTTTACTTGCAAAGCTGACAAAAAATGAAAATGCCATGAAGAGTACGTGAAATAACACTGGTACTCCTATGCAGTGATGTTATATTTCATTTTACTTTATAGGTATTCTGATTTTCATTATCAAATTTTACTTTCGACTCAATAGAGTCAAAAGTAAAATTATAATTAAAAAAAAGTCACATTTATAAATCTACAGTGAGTGACGTCATCGAAGCTTTTGTCAAGACGCTTATAATTGAAGATTTATAAGGATCAAAACTCACAATTACTTTTGATAACCTGTTTTCATTTTGTTCGTCAAGCTTCTAGAACGTGTTTTTCATTAATGCCGTTAAAAGCTTATCAGAATGTCGTGCTTCATACTTCCCATATCACCCCGATCACATGAGCCCTCTCCACGTCGCGTCCAGACCCAATCACGACCGATGAGTGGATGTCCAAGCGAATATCTGATTAAACGCCAACAGCCTGTTAACTCGCACGGGCTTTTAAACACGTACCTATACCTGTTGATACAATATTGGGATTTAAAATAGGCACTTAAGGCAACGCATCGCTAAACAATAAATCTCATACGGAGCGTTTGCACCCCGTACCATAAGAAAAACTGTTTTTTTTCCTTCAAATTAAAACTACAAATTATTTACTAAGACGTAAGACTTCACGTAGACTAATCTACTAAGAAAATTTAGATGCTTAAGATCCAGTTTCATCATACAATGTTAGTTAGTTAACACCCCTGTTAAATCATTTAACAGACTGTTAAGGTTATTGAGTGTCCCATCATGTTTTAACGAATGTTAAATATCCGTAATTCGATGTTACACTTAATTGCTGCTACTTAGGTCCGTCAAATGGGTAACAGGCTGTTAGTTTACTGCCACACAGGAACAAGATGGCCATGGCGTACAATTTTATTTACGAAAACGAGAGGATCATTTGGAAGTAGACAATTTGGACTACATAATAATAATAAGTTGGGTCAAGGGTCAAAGGCAGTACTCCTTGACACGGCCCTTATTGTCAGGAGGTTCCTCACTCTGCAGCCCTGACCACCGGCACCGGTAGCTTGGGCCCTGCCCCGCTGCTGGCGGTACTCTAGTATTAGGTTTTTATAATGTTTTATTGTTTTTATATTAAAATATTGTAAAAATCTAGTTTTAAGAAAGAAAATAAATAAAGAGTATGTGCATGTCAACGTCACCATCCCACATGACGAGAACCTTGTAAAGGCCGAGAAGGACAAGGCCAGCAAGTACCTTGACTTGGCTCACGAGGTAACCGCCATGTGGGATATGACTCGACAATCATTGTGCCGATAGTCGTGTCTGCGAACGGTCTGGTAGCGAAGAGTCTCGACCAACACCTTAAGAATCTCTCGCTCAATGGTTGGATCAAGGGTCAGATAGAGAAGGCGGTACTCTTGG
Source organism: Eudonia lacustrata (assembly GCA_947562085.1). Taxonomy (NCBI): domain Eukaryota; kingdom Metazoa; phylum Arthropoda; class Insecta; order Lepidoptera; family Crambidae; genus Eudonia; species Eudonia lacustrata. The sequence continues at coordinate 19,032,900 of OX387313.1, read as the reverse complement.
ACACGGCGCGGATAATCCAAAGTTTCAGTCTCTGCAGCCCTAACCAACGGCAGCTTGAGCCCTGCCCCGTTGCCGGCGGCACCCTAGGCTAGGTTTTTTATAATATTTTTATGTTTTATATGTGCTTTTGTATTTTACATTTATATTAATATTATAACAAACCTAGGCTAAGAAAAAAGAAAAATAAAGAGAATAACAATAATAAATCTTTATTTCAGACAACAAACAATGTAACAGATGGTAAAAATACAGAGCGGCCCATATAATAAATACCTTACAGACTAATATACTTACATTAAAAAAAAAAAAAAAATCTTAGTATATTAAAAAAAAACTTAATAACTATGTTAGTATTATTTGATTGGTATCTGTACCAACTTGGTAGCAACAGGCAACTTTCCATGGAAACGCCTGTAGACTACACCCTTGTATGTCCAGCTTTGATGTCGGGACTTACACCACAAACGCTTTGAAGCTTGTATTATGGCGCGACTCCAGCGGTCCAATCCTCAAGTTAAAGTTAGACTTCATTCGTATGAATTCTGCTACCTCCTGCGATGTGGTGGTGTGATGCAGGCGGGACAGGTACATGGCCGTGGTCTGTGTCGCAGCACGCAGCAGGAGATTGGGCCCTGTCGGTGCGGTACCGCAACGGTTCTGGCTTGCTCGCTGACGACATCGCTTCTTGTTTCGAACCATGAAACCTCTCGCTTGAAACCTCTCGCCACAAACGTCGGCATGTCATCTGGATCGGTTCCTTTGATCAGTGTTATGATCTCCTGTAGGCTCTTCTGCGTCCCGACTCGTCTCCGAGACACCATCTGGTCGCTCTTGCCGACAGGCTCGTAGAGCAGCTTCTTCGCAGACGCCACCTCATCTTCACTGAAGCTGGACTTGCAAATTTGCACTGCGCTCACCTCGTCCATGACGTCCAGCTTTTGTTGTAGAAACGCCAGGAGTTCATTTGCCGAGTTTGTCACTCATGACGCTAATCGAGCAGCGGCTTGCGCCGCGTTACGCGTAATATTATTTATTTGAATATGATGCGTTTGCCTGCACCGATTCGCATCGCGTACACGATACACATAGTACGACGTCCTAAAACTTTCAAAGAACGGCGTCATTATTTCGAAGAATATGACGATGTTGATTTTCGCACAAGATTTCGACTATCGAAAGAATCTGTTTTGGATGCGCTGGAATCAAAAAAATCAAAACAACAATGCGAAACACAAGATAACCTCAAACTCAACAATAAAATATTTGACATTCATTCAACCAGCAAAATGAAATGCAACCCGATTTCTAATGAATTCTACGAAATACATGGTATTTAAATCAGTCGCCTTACATATAACAAAACTATTATACGACTAGAGAAAATAGTGCTCGTTTTCGAAGCAATGACATTACATACAATGACATTTTGTTTTGGTTGGTTTAGAATGTGAGTGAATGATTTGAGAGTCATTCACCTAATGGTTGATTTCGTAATGGTCTGTTAAATTCTTACCATGGGACATAAAAATTTAACAGTGCCGTTAGCATCCCTGTTAAATTTAATCATTGATTAAGTAATGCCTCATTTAGAGAATAACTAACAGAGTATTGTAAAACTGGGCCTTAATCGGTCTGGTTTGCCTGTAAAATGCGAATCTATATTTTAAAAGAGGTTACTTTGATATTTTTTTCTCTGTTATAAAGTTGACAAATCGTGTTTCTGCAACTAACAAAATTAAGTCAATTAAATGAAAAATCATGTCATCAAATATCACTTTCATATGTTTTGTAATTGTTGGGAAAAATCAGGATCCCCGCCACGCAAATTTCCAATGCGTCGTCGCCTTTAAACCACGCGCCATCTTTTATTTTTTAAATTGGGTATGTCTATACTTATTTAATTATCTAAGCTTGGCAAGAGACGGATGGCAAGTGGGCGTTTATTGAAAGTATACTGTGCCAGTACGCATTCATACTGTATTGGCTCAGTATGCTTTGAAGAGCGAAAATGAAATACAAGCGGCTACTCTGTCAAGAGCACTCGACTGAGAGGAATCTCTATGCTTCGTTCATCGTAGCGATGACTTGATTTTAATGTTTGAGGCCTTTGCCCAGCTGTGTTAGGATATTGAACAATTAAAAAAAAATGGTTCAACTAAGTACGTGTATGTGTTACACGTACTTAATTGAGTAATTTTAGTTCAGCAGTGGGTATGACCCTCTGCTCAATTGTCGTAGTTGAGCAATGACCAGTTGAGCAGTGGGTAATACCCACTGCTCAACTTTATGAAGTTGAGCAATCTAGTTGAGCAGTGGGTCAGTCACGTATATAGCCTATTTACTTTACTTAATATTGGCTATATTTGATTGTTGTTGTTTGAGTTGCCGGTGAAGCTGAAAATGCCGATTGAGGCAATAAGCAATCTCTTAAAAAAAATTGGTTATATTTGATACGCTGATTAGGAGATTTCTTCAATGCAATTAAATGCAAAATGTGCAACTAACCATTACTCAAACGAAAAATCAGACCTTTGTCTGTGACACCGCTGGTTCAAGCACTATAGACTACAGAAGCGCTACTCTTAATTTTGTCATCATTATCAGCCCAAGTTAGTTACTGGATGGAGCATGTATTAAGTAGGCTATTATCCAGTAACTTAACTAAGCCGTGTATGCAATCTTCGGTTCTTCTCACCCAACTGCCAGCGTAGTAATTTATTTGCCTACCAAACAAGACAAAAACTGCACCTGACTAAACTCAACTAACTAATAAAATACAGTGAATAGTCAGGTAGCGTCGCTCTATCTAGCTAGAGAAGAATTCCTTTCCGATATTACGTTTCTAAATTAATATTGCGTTGCGACGAAAGAAAAAGAAGTCCAATGAACTATGCCGAATATTAAATCGACAGCTTAGGAATTCAATTGAAAATCCGGTATGAAAAAGATTGCGAGCTCATCACGAGTGCACACAACCCTAAAAATATAATCTGAAGTCGTCAAAGTCAAAGTGAGAGATGGAAAGCAAAGGTTCCTTTGACCAATGACGTGGATGTGAATGATCGCTCGCTCGGAAACATTGCGAGGAGTTCCTAGCAGTGTTGTTTTCCACCTTGCTTCTGTCCGTATACTCACCGTTGGAAAATACTTCGACTCGCATATCTAATGTTTTGTTTGTTTGTTTATTACCAACAGCAAAATTTACGTATGTAACATTAAATATAGGTGCAATAGTACAGGTCGAGTACATTTTCCATTTATAGGTGTACATTTAGGTGTACACATAATTGAGAATTAATTATTAAAGTCTATAGGTACTACTCGTATACATATAAAACTTGTGAGGACTTTGTTTGTTAAATTGTTTGATATGATAGGCAAGCGTGCAAATTTGATTGTGCAATCGATTTTTGAAGAGCGAACCATTATGACTTCTATTGCTTGGTAATAATGACATATGTTCAATTAGGCGGCTCCTTGCATGCACTTATAACGTGCCGTCAAGCTGTCTGGGGGCGAATAATGATTATTATACCGTGTTCAGCATAAATGTTACTTTTATGGAGGGCACATGATCCAATCGTAGTGGTTTTTCTTAGTTGGTTGCTTATAGTTTTGTACCATTTTGTATCATTGTACCTATCATATTATGTAAGTCCCACCTAGCGTTGCCAGGTGTCCCGATTTGCGCGGGACGTCCCGATTTTGAGGGGTCTGGTGACAGGTCCCGATTTACCCCTGATCGGGACCCCAAATCTCCCGATTTTTCACTAACCTCCTTATTGTGTACTCAGATCAATAATTTTGACAGCAAAAATGAACAGAATTCATGCTGTTGATGTTGTAGAAGTTTATTTAGTTTGAGTTTCATTGTTTTCGTTTCGTAAATATATGACGATTCGCAAGAACCTGTTTTTTTTAGCAATTGTAGCTGTTCCAATTTGAAATCCCAAATCCCGATTATTTTTGCCTTCCGTCCCGAAATTTGACACGCAGGACCTGGCAACACTAGTCCCACCCCTGGGCAAAGGCCTCCCATTTTCTTTTCCACATCTTTCGGTCCCTTGTAATGTCATGCCAAGGACTGCCATGACAGTAACTATCATGTAACTATTAAGGTCTGGCCACAAAAAAAGAGACCCACAGAAAGTTAACACATAAGTTACGCCCCGGTTTATTAACGAATTACCCTCTGATTTACGAAAAAGCATTACGACGCACAATATCAAATCGAAACTTAAAAATCATTTGTTGTTGAAGCTTAGAGATGAATTACCAGTTAATTTAACATATAGTAAGTACGCATTGTGAATGGCCATTTGGGCGGGGGTTGGCGCAAATTACTTATTAATTTAAAAGGATGCCTATAATGGGTGACTGGCGTTGATCCCCGTCTAGGTGTTTATTTATTTATAATGAAACGCGAAAGTTTAGAAGTGTATATAACTAGGTAGTTACGTACGTGTATTGTGATTTTATATACTTATATACAATGTAATGTAATGTACCTATGTCAATTATTGTATTATAGATGTAGATAAAACGGCATGAACACAAACCTCAGTGGTTTTAAATGCTGTACTAATTTTAAGGCGTAAGTAATCATGTTATTGAGCAATAATAGAAAAAAAAAGTAAGCTTCATAGCGCATAAGTGTCTGTAAGAGGGTGTATATGTGTGCGTTTGTAAGACGTTTACCTGCTTTAGATATCCTTATCTGTGGTCTGGATCTGATAGCTCGCTCAAAAACATTTCGAGGACTTCTCTGGTTTGTTCTATTCTACCCTGCTTCCGACAGTATACTTACCTTTTCGCTTGTAAATTAAATAACTTCGCTAATAACTTCTTAGTTTTTCGTAAATATTTTCACGATATAGTATGAGGACAGTACAGACTATTCTTTGGCAAATAAGTAAATTAACATAACGTAGATAATTGCTGCATACAAAATAACTGCATAGTCTTAAAATCAATGTATTTTTTCAGTATCTCAGTAAAGATGTGGGGCTTTACTAAGTCCTCACGCAGACTTCTTGAGAGAATTGGAAAAGTGACGTTGCACTGTTTTGTTTCATTTGCCAACACTCATGCACTCACGAACACTTAACGGTTAATAATCCACCATTATTTCACATTAATATTCGACCTAACATCAATTTTAGAAAATAAAACAAAACCGCAGACATGACTTCACTTTCCCGCCAAGAAACTGTATTACCTTTCGAAGGGCTTTTTTTTCAACGTTTCCGAGGTGAGTCAACTATTGTCCTGCTGCTATTTGAGGCAGATATTATGATGATAATACAACGTTTTGATTAGTCAAAGATAAATAGGTGCTTTACGAAACACACTTTTTATACCGAGGGCATTGTGTTGGGATTCCCACAACTTATACCCACCTTATTGAATTATTTTATTATATGTAATATGAAATATAACAAACTTCAGTATGAAGATGGCACTAAATGATGATGATGATGATGATGTAATATGAAGATCTCGTAGATATGAAGGTACTTAACAAACTATATAGTTGTAGTATAAAACAATTTTTGAAACATATTGAAACTTACGCTGTATCGGGACTCCAACCGCTCGATCCACGGGACAGCTTGAACTCTGATATATTTCACAATTTCACATGCAATCTCTTTGCGCGTCGTGGCGCAATGCAAAAGCCTTATTATCTAACTAAAAAAGTTCACGAAATTTATGGAATCACATTTTGTTTTTTAAAATTTACGCGAACACTACACATTGAAATGAAACAACTTTGAGAGTCTACTTGCGTTTATTTTACACATTGATCTTATTTAATTTTATCCTGACGTTTTGAACCCTTTGTAGGGTCTGTAGTTACAGGGAGACTTAGGTGTTGGTCGTCTCATAATAAATTAGTGACTCGCATAATGTTAAAATATTATATTAACTGAATAAATAACAAAAAACAATGTAAATTCACCGAAAATATTTAATATACTGATTAGTATAATTTTCGGTTTCAGTAGAATATTACAATTTTTGAAGTGAATGTTTGCACCATGGCAACGTAAGAATATAAAAATGAAATCAAATGATTACGCCAACCAGTAAGAAAACTTTCAAGTGTGAAGGTTTTAACACATAACGTCTTTTTATTTTAATCGGGTGCGTTCCATTTTACGCAGAAAGAGCTTATCGCATCATTTTGCGATCGCACTGTTCTGGAGGGTAACCAGGAGCTCTTGTAGCAGTATTGTTGCAGTTTTTTTTCTTATTTACGGGTAAGCACAGTGCCTTGATCTCACCTGATGTTATGTGATGATAGGGCCAATTGGTGGAAGCGCACTTCACCCGGGATCCTCAACTAGTTGAGGCACTGGCTATCTTATCTCTAGCTGCCGGAACACAACAATGCTACAAACATTGTTGTTATGGCGACATATTTATATATTATTATTAGTCATAAATGTTAGTACACAGAGGTTACTAAACCATTCCGGTGGCATCAAAAAAGCTTGCCCGCAACCTCCTCAGATTAAACAGGGACAGGATCCGTAAAATCATCGGCATTATTACTGGCCATTGTCCCCTAAGGCTGTCTGTGACTTGTTAATTTTGATGTGACGTTACAAATTCATAATAGAAATATTTTATTTAAAATGGTATAATAAATTAAAGTTAACAGTTATGTCTTAGTAACTCTGCATACAAGATTTAGATCGGATACACTTTGGATCTTTTCATTTTGACCACATATTTATGTTACACGTTGTATCTAGATTATGTTATTTTAGCAACGAACATTGTGTCGAACACTGGCCTTAAACTGTCGAACATTGGTGCCGCAACGCCCTATCCTTATCGGTGCATGTAATTAATTGCATCTTTTTGTTTTCCTATCAAGTTATTAATTAATAAATTAATTATCGCGTTTAGCATAACGAAACAGTGCAACGTCACTTTTCAAATTCTCTCAAGAAGTCCGCGTGAGGACTTAGTAAAGCTACAGGTAAAGCCCCACATCTTTACGTTCAAGTTTTTTTTATTATTAGTAGTAGGTAAGTGTAAATGTAAGTAAAATCTGATCGTCATTGAACGTTGATATTAGGGTTAAATAAAAAAAAATCAATTTAATCATATCACAATTTATTTACCTTACATATTTAATTCATTTGAACAGATACACTTATACTCAAATTCTTTGATGAAGCCAATTTTGGTTTCTGAAATCGCCACAACTTTCTTGTTTTAGCATTACCAAATAACCAAAATAATATAGAGAAGGCACAGTGATATATCGTCAGTATATTAAATAAGTTCAAATAAAAATTGACGTAATTATCGGACAATATTAGAAAAACAATTTTGTACGTGTCAATTATTAATTGTTGCACACTAAATCCGAAAATCAATATGATCATCACAAATATGATTCTTCTGTTATTTTCTACTTTGCTCTTATTAGTTTGTATAACCGCCTTTAGAGCTGCTATTAACAAAATGGCATTAGCGCATAATACCGGCCACTTTAAAATAAACAAATACAACAAATAAAACATAAGTTCTTTATCAGTTTGTCTATTGAACGCGAGGTTAAGCAGTCCGGATATCACTCCTGGAATGAACCACGTCCACAAAGATAGTTTCCACAGAGAATAGTCAGAGACGTAGAAAACTTTTACTAAAGAGTCATTTAAACTTTTTGTGAACATGAACATCCAGGCGATCAAAACGCATTCTGTGTACATCAATCCGATGGCATCGAGATATATCACGCACTTGTAGTCACACGCATTTATGATGTTTCTCACGTCGTAGGAGTATCTCATGATGGTGTACAGGAGTCTCGCGAACATCAGTTGTATAAGAATTTGGTTCTTGTAGCTGCTCCTCCATTCTTTAAATAGAATAGCGGTCACGATGAGAAGTATGAACGCGATTATTGATAGAAATAGCCCCACCGAACTGCTCACCAACGTGAAGACGACTAAAGCCGAAGTCTCATTGTTTCCGACAAAAAAAGATCCTTTATCCACGCACAGACTTTGCATGATTCTTGTTTGCCAGGTCAAAATTCGAAAGATCTGAACTTTGAGCGTTTTATGCTGATTTCAAAATCAAACTCCGAAACAATAGACATTTTATTTCACCTTTCACTGTGTTTCACTTTACACTTCACCTTTTCTCACTTTTGGTGAGTATTATGTTAATTTTTTCGCTGTCGAAAATGCACAGACATTTCCCATTATTTGTGGGTGCAATCCGTAATTATTTCTTAAAAACTACTATTCTCAGATCTTTGACGTCTTTGGTCGGTAGCTCCGTGTATTGTGAACACAACTTATAATATTTATCTTTCAGTTGATTAGATTGCAGTTTTAATATCGCGATCATTATTGTAATCGCAATAACAATAGCCGATAACAGCGAGTGTTGTTTAGTGAAACAATAAATTTATAATACCACTTGACGTTCGGTGGCCATCACTGGTCCCCAGCGAACTTATTAAAAGCAGCTGCACTATAAATATTACACATTGTGTACTAACAGTGCAGTTAAAAAACATATATGACGTTTACAAAGCAACATTGCCTGATAGGTTGACCTACGCCATTTTTTATGAAGTATATTTGGTGAGTTGTCGGGACTATTAAACCACGACTCGTATGATCTATTTGACTATTTTTTTTGGCAAATTTATTTCCTTTAGATACTTCTTAACTGATATTTTTTATTAAGTAACCCCCTTATTCATAAAAACTATTTAAGCATTATTTAGTTAAATATTGTTTTGTCAACGTCACACAACGTCATTTTGAATTTGAGAAAAAGAGACAAAACATTGATTAACTAAATAATGCTTAAATAGTTTTATGAGTAAGGGGGTAAATATTTACGCATATTTTATTTACTTCTGAAATTATTTTATTTTTGGACTTTGTACTTGGATTATACTTGGATTATATGTCTATTTTACTATACCTTATTCTGTACTTATACAAAAGCTAGGTTTATTATCTAATCATGTAAGATTGTAAATAAAACACTTCGTAAGAAACACAGAGAATATATTTTCAGATATAATACCACGATAGGTCAAAAACTAAAACTCACGCGAGTGAGGAATAAGAAACAATAAATATTATAAAACTCTATACAAATAGTTAACAAGGCGACAGTGTCTAATGATTATAATAAACTTATATTTTATCCTATACTACTCACGCTTGGGGACAAACAATCATAATATATTTAAAAAAATTTCTAACAGTTCAAAAAATAATAAGTTTTAATTAGTAAAAAAAAATTGTAGCCCGTTTACACCAAACAGATTGACCTCCTACGTTAGCAGTATTTAAACTCGAAAATACATACACCCAGAAACATTATATTGTATCGTAAAACAAGTGAACTTTGACGTCTCATATTATCGTCAGATGTCATGAGTCACACGTTTAACGAAATATTTAAACGAACCATGTACAACTGGCTATATGTGATCTTAACTGAACATATATAATATCTTTTTGTCCCCTCACACCGAATTCCCTTGTAAGTAAGCTTGAAAGTGTTCCGAAGCGTGTCAACCTCATATCAACGTAGTGCCATTAAGGTTAAGTATATTACTTAAGATAGAAGAGAATTCAGCCACCTCACAGTTCGCTACATAGGTGCATCTACTTATGAAATATTATTGCGTTCACTAATTTAACATCTACCAACATTAATTAAATATGCTACGTATTAACGATCTAGTAGGTCTCTGTGTTATGGGGAACAGTATACGGTTGCGAGTTAGACGCACATTTTAGTTATGACGCTATTTGCTACATATAACTGGTAGTACTAGATATAACTAGTATGAAACACTTGCCGTTTTACATTTTATTAGATGATAATATGCTAGAAACTTATAGTTGCTAGTAAAATACAATAGTGAACAGAAATAAAGGGTCGGTCTCAATAATAACGAATGGGACAGAATTTACCATCATTTTTTATTTTTAACTTTATATAAGTAGAATATTTTAGGATATTTCGAATATAATTCTTTTTTTATTCGTTTCAGTAAAGTTTCAATTACAAAATTATATTTTATTTTTTATTTTTACGTGCTAATTGCTGCACTTAAGCTGAATTAAATATTTATAAAAAGTAGTGAAAAAATTCAGTGCTTACGTCAGCCTTTCTGGTAGCATAATGGTCAGTGCAGCCGCCCGGATTGCGGAAGACCCTGGTTCGATTCCTGGCTGGGTCGGGTGGGCATTTAATTTTTTCACTATATTTTATAAATTAATACAAAATTATATGTCATGAATAGTTTTTATGGCAATTTTTATTATTGACCCTTTATTTTGCTCGCATACATTTGAACGAATACAATATAAAAAACAAATAAATAATAACAAAAGTAGTATCATTAGATATATATTGCTTTGATAAGAAAGGTAATGTATGTAGGTATTTGTTTTTTTATGGGTATAACAAAACACTATTGCTATGTAAGTATATAAATCAAACATTGATACTGAAGTTAAGATATGATAAACATATATTTATATATTATTATTCCTTTTCAGATCTTAGAGTAAGGAATAAAGTTAATTTTCTACTTTAATAAAAGGTTCTACATCCCTTGTAAAAGGGCCATATAAAAGTGTCAACTTTTGAGTTCAAACACTTACAATTTAGACGTAACATTATTCTTATCATTAATATAGTAAGGTTCACTATTGATTACTATGAGTACTTACATAGAAGTCTTTATAAGGGATCACAGTTTGGAAAACACTAGTTATACATTAGTAGGGGATATTATGTCCAGTGACATCATTATTCAAATAAAAAATACATTTATAAGGACATGACATTGACATTTTTTTATATTGTGCAGAATATTAAACAAATCGACGAAAACAAGCAAACAAATTTATTATGAAATTGATGCGAATTCAGGTATATAAATTAGACATAATTTCCACCAAGTAATGTTTTAATTGAAGATTCACGTAGGTATACTTTACGCTAAAGATAATTTTATTATATTTATTTAATATTATAAGTTAAAAACAGCTAAAGCTCAAAAACAGCAAAGCCAGTCAAGTAACATGAGAACCAAAATTGAAAATTTATAAATATTTTCCGAATATTGTTGCACATTATAGCGAAATTGAAATACCTTGTTCGTGAAAATGGAAATAAGGATGTAAAAAACTTGTTAATAACGCTTGAGGAAAATCTAAAATTTTGAAAAAAAGTTTAAAAGAGGCAAGAAGAAGAAGAAGTAGGTTGATTTAACAAACCTTCTTTCTTCATAAATTAGTTTAATTACAATTCAAGTTGATTATTTTTCTCGACCAACATGTTGTTGATGTTGGAAGGGACCAGTAGGTATATTATAATTCCCTTTTTTCTAAATAGTATTATATAAGATTGGCGATCTGGGGTCGTAGCTTCACACTGCACGGAACAATTATGTTGCCGTTATCATTTGGTTGTCGCCCAGCTACAGCCAATAGCAAGTGGGTCTGGGTATAGGGAGTTAAGACTGCGATTATGACAAGGCTGTTTTGTTTCCATACTTCACTTGCTCAATGGCTGAAACTACGAAACCTTACCTTAAATATTTGATACAATTAGGCCCGATTTTTCAATCCTTAGATAAGTTTTATCCAGCGAATAACATTGTCATTTTGATATATTTTCTAAAGAGAATCTGTCATTATGTTAAAATAAGTCAATGAATAAACTTTAACTGACGATTGAAAAATCAGCCCTTAGTCATTGTTAATGTTTGTATGTTACCTATATATCATAGTGCAAACAGATACTTGATAAAATAAATATAATTATAAAAATATAAAACATCTGTGCTGTGCATGGAAAAGGCACAATTCTACAAAGTTGATCATTTGTTCACAAAGATTTCAAAATGTTCATCAACTTAAATATTAATTAATCGTCTTACGGCTCAACAAAAACGATCTAATTGGTGCAAAGATAAACCATTTGTCCTAAAGAAAATGTTTTCATTTTAGAAAGATAAACCAGACTGTATTCATCAAATTAGAAATATTTCAAGCTTCAGTTTGGTTTTATTCAAGCGAACATAATTAAGTTAAGAGGAGAAGTATTGACGCAAACCATCAAACCTACATCTGGAAGATCACATTGCATTGATGCTGGAGCTCTAAGGATAAGTTATGATATTTTTTACTAAGACTTATTGCAATAGTATTGCCGGCCAAAGGTGGTAATGATCATCATAATGATGTAAGATGTATTCTTGCATTTAAAAGTAAACTGGCAAACTTGAGTTCAGTTTTAAAAGACGTTTTCATTCACAAGAAATTTTCTCGGATTTGATATAATTGTTTTCTAGCCAACTGTACATCATTTGTCTCCTGGGTTCATAGGTCGAAAACAGCAGACGATGTTGTGATTTTTAAAACTGGTAAATTGGCCAAATGTCGTACATTATAAATAAATAAACCTGCAAATTCTAAATAAAAGGACTTTTATTAAAATAGTTAATAAAAACGGTATTTGTAACCATGTTTTCTAACGTTCCAAATATCTGAAGAAAGCACTTAACTTACAATGGGTGGATGTTTATATTCAAAACATAATAGAAAATAATTATTTAAAATAATTAATAAATCAAGAGGTAAATGATGAAGGTATTGTACAGTCAACACCAAATTGATCGAAGCAAATAAACTTAATATCCTTTTGCTATAAGGTTGGGAAAATAAGACTGAAAAACAGTACAAATGATTCAGATAAAAACTGTTTAAAATTCACATTAAACGACATGATTTAGCTAAATGTGAAAATATTTTTAGGATGACCCAATTAGTTTGATGTTGACTGTACCAACTAAATTCCCATAATCATACAATACATTCAAACCATTCAAATACAATTAATACTATTAAAGTAACGATACCTTCAAACGTCTAATATGACGCAGCGATTTTTCGTTAAAATTAATTGCTAACACAATTATATTTAATTTAATTATATTTGATAAGAACTAAACAAATACAATTGAGACCCGCCCATAAAAGTACGAACATTCAACTTAAACTAGTGAGGTCAATAAAACGTTGCCGTTAATAAATTAGTTTAATCAAAACCCATCGATGATTGTCTTCACTCCACCATGTGCTCTGTTGGAAGAAAATAGAGAATATAAATCAATCAATCAAATAATAAAGCTAAAGAGGGTCAAAAGTCTGTACATGGAAGATATTAGAAAAAGTTGGCTGGGGATACTTAGAATCGATAACAGAAAACGTTCCAACAGTTTCTAAAATTTTTGTCTGTTTGTCTGTTTATTTGACCGCGCATCACGTGAAAATGGCTGAACGGATTTGGATGAAACTTTGCACATAGACAGACCATGACCCTGACTAAGATATGGGATACTTTTTATCCCGGAGGATAATGTAGTTTCGCGAACGAAGCCGAGGGCGACAACTAGTAGATATATAATACCAAAACATAATATTAAAGTAAAAAGAACACCCTGATAATATGCAAAATATTTTTTACGTTGTTTTACTTTTCCATACAAATGTATTTTTTGACTTCTGGTTTTTATGGACCATGATCTTGACGAACAGAAACAATGTATTGTGTGTCACAAAAAAAATGTATCAAAGAAATATTTTTGCTTAAGTGATATTGCAGCGGTTACATGTAACCGATCCGCATATGGAGAGGTTAAGAACATTAATGGATAAAAACATATTAATTCTAATAGTACCTAGGTAATACCTACATATAAGTGAAATTATTACAACAATAATGGCAACCTCAAAATCTAACTTTCGTTCCATATATCATAAAAATTTGGAAAGGTAAGATTTAAAGTATCCTTTCCCTATCAAATCTAAACCCACAATATAACCTGCCAGTTGATATTTCAATTCTGACTTGACTTTTCAAATTCACATACGGAACGATAAAAAACAAGAATTTTCATTTCAAACGGTCACGTCTCATTGTATTTTTGAGCCATTAAAAACTGGATTGTCCAACAGAGTCAAATAAAAAATATTTTATTCATTTCACGTAGCGAACGTTTTGTGAATCAGGAATATAATGACAATCTGATAATGTAGCGTAGCGTGTAACGGAACGCAAAACTTTTTATCGGAAGAAATCGAGTTGGGTAGACGTATGGACGTATATAAAGATAACGTAACGTATACGTCACCGACGAATATAAACGTTACAATAATCACCGATATGAATTATAGAAACTACCGTAATTACTATAATTAGAAGTTAGTGTACACATTTACGATTCTTTACGATTAAAAGTTGTCAGCCTGAGTTTTTTAATCTGTCTTTTCTTCTCTAATTTTTTCGGCCTTTGACTTCATGACTTCATAATATGACTGCTTTTGTCATCGATTAATTATTAATCGAAGGTTTTTATTATCAGACGGGCGAAGGACAGTGGAAAAAGCATAGTTTTGGTTAAAATGAAGTATCTAAAAATAATAAACTTAAAAGAAATAGGTACTTCACCTTGTTCTTCGACCGGTGTGTGTTCCTCGTCCGAAGAGTCAAACCTCTCGATTAGGGAACTTTGCTTTGACAATGACTGCAACAACAAACATAATGGCAAAAGCTGGTCGCAAATACGTAATTTCTGTGTAAATCGAAATTTGATGACCTTTTCTGTACTTTCTTGAATTTAGGTATGCTAATGAAACGTATAAAATCTTAAGTATCCACAAAAAGTCATGGCGTCGTCGGTTTGTTTAGATAGCAAAATTGAAACGAAATTGTATGATAATAAAAAAGTTTTAAACATTATTATTAAATACTAACACTCCGAGTTAGCCCGAGTTTGTGAGGATTTAGAAGGCATTTCTTTCACTCATACAATAAACATGTATGATGTACATGTAATATTTATGGGTGCTTCTTAAATAGAAAATAATACATGATATTTTAATTTTAAATTACCTTGAAGGTCGTGGGAACTAATGTACGAACTTTATTTTTCGAGATTTGAGAATAACCAATATAATATATGTTACCTTATTCGAGCGACGCCTGGGGGGAGATATTTTGTTCCACAGCGCTTCCAGCTGATCGAAGTGCTGCGACTGCGCAATGGCTGCCTCTTCGGGGCCTAAGCTCACCTGTTAATAAATAACACGCTAATAATAAAAAATAAATCGAAATGATAATACATAAACAAATAGCATAGTAGTGCCTAGTGCGTCTTTAGTTTACTATTGAAATTCGTTCGATCACGTTTACAAAATCGAGAATTTGTATGGGATTGAAGCAGAGCGCCTAGTACGAGATATAATTGCAATTCGATCACGATTACAAAAACAATCATTTAGTATGGCTTTTCTTTTGGAGGGGTTTTGATGATGGCCGGCGGCCGTTTCAGCGTTACCGGACTTTTTTGGGGGGGTGGCGAGAAACTAAAAGGGTTTTTCAAGCCGTGTGATCGAACCCGTCAGAGGGTTTCTAAAGGGAATGCCCCCTTTCCCTGCTCTCTTGAAGGAGTTTGGATGTGATCGGGAATAATTTGTATGGCGTTATTTGTATGTGAAAAATGGCTGTCTATAGGGACTTACATTGATGGTAAATATATTTTGTCTATGGCTAAGTGTACAACAAAATAAAAAAAAATGAAAATCCTGAACTTGCTCTATGAGTTGAAGGAGATCTTCTCTTCTGCGAGTTAGTTTAATAATAGTTGGTATTAGGTGCCATTCGTAATAAGGCGACTGTTCTTCTAATTAAGCTAACATAATAATGATTTCTCTGAAAAGAGCAAGGTAGCAAACTTTCTCCAAAAAAAAACAAAAAATTTAAATACATAGAAATCATTATAATTTTTTTTATCTTTTTTTAATTTTTATTTTTATTTTAATAAAAAAAATAAAAAATGATAATGATTTCTCTATTTAAATTTTTAATGTTTTTTTTGGAGAAAGTTTGCTACCTTTGGTTCAGCGGCACCGTTAAAAATTGTTTTTATAATATAATTTTCTAAAGTTTACTTATAATGAAACTAGCGTTTAATTTTTACATATATATGGACTCTGCTTCAGCTTGACATCATGCAGAGCAGGGTCAAACGACTCTCTTCGCAAATGATAACCATACTTCAAAAATATTTAATGCAGCATTCGCATGTTCACACGGGATGCGGGCATGTTCGTACACTGCGGACTTAATTTCGCTCCTATACTTAGAAAATACCAAGAAATACTGTAAGCTCATTGATTTTGACTTTGACTAACGAAGGCTCCAACGTTCAAAACAATTAAATATTCATCTTGAAGCTCGATCTCTTGAATCGACTAGATGGATTTTTAAATGGTTCACACATACATATTGGCGCATATAACGAGGGTTGGCGAGAGAGTGGTTAAGTATGTACAAGCAATACTAGTTTGTTCCACATTTCGCTAAAGTTCAGTCCACAAAGTCGCCGTCAAGTGCACACAGCGTGATAGGTGGGGAGCCTGAGCCCGTTTTGTAACAGTATTTGTACATGTATTGTAAAAAGAATTAAATCCTTTTGCGTCATAGTTTTAGATATTAGCAATATTTGTATTGAAACACAATAAGAAATTAAAAGAACATAAACATTAACTTGAAAAAATAACCCATATAAATAAATAAGGATGGAAAGGTCTTATAGATTTAATTAGTTAATAAGTTATATAACGGAAAAGAAAACGTTGCAAACAATACAAATTAAGATAGAATTGAATTTAAGATTTTCAAATTAATTAAAAACTATTAATATTTTGTAATCAGACTAATGATAGTGAGCACTTGATAAAGTAAACAATCCCCTAATTTGTGACCTAATAACGGACAAATTTAACTGTTAATAAATATAAGTAGGGACGATATCGCTCGCAGGTCCCATACAAATTCTATAAAACAACAACAAGATTTATAAATGTATAAATTTTATAAATTCCATCGTAAAACGAACTGCAATAAATGATTTGCATTTGCAGTTATTTTGTGTTTGTAATCACAGACTGATTTTATCTTTATCATGTAAGTAAGATATAAGAATTAAAGCAAAATGTTGTCGCTTCAGATAAGACGTCGTTCATCACGTGAAAGTTGTGATAAACCAACTAAGACTAATTTATGACTTTCAAATTTTTCTTTAGATTAGGAAAATGTTCTTCAATCGGTCAATTTCAACTTTTAAACATAGACAAGAACATAAACTAGCTGATTTATACATGAAGATAATGTTTAACAACAACAAAAAGGTTTTAGCACTTATACATAAGTTGAGTCCAATATTATTCCAACAGTATAGGACCCTGTCGCTACCTATATTGTATTAATAGTTGCCATGGAATATAAGATGACACAAATTACTTTAATTAAATGACAAGGTACGAAAGTTCTTATATATTATTAGAAACGACTATACTCTAGGTTTTAAAATTTAACACACGCACCTGTGAGCCCAAGGTTTTGTTCTTCGCCTCCTGGATTTTTGATATTTCTTCCATGGAAGCTGACACTGAGAATCTAAATGAGAGGAAAGCAATGTAGTCACAACTGTAATAACGAAAACGCTGAAATCTTATTCTAAACTAGCTGTACTCGCGACTTCGTCCGCGTGGAATAGTGACTTTCGGCAGCATTTTTAATTTTTTAGGCTCTTTTCCCGTTTTTGCAACATTTTTCACTGATGCTTCGCTCCTATTGGTCGCAGCGTGATGTTATATAGCCTAAAGCCTTCCTCGATAAATGGACTATCCAACACAAAAAGAATTATTCAATTCGAACCAGTAGTTCCTGAGATTAGCGCGTTCAAACAAACAAACAAACAAACAAACAAACAAACTCTTCAGCTTTATATATTAGTATAGATACCTATTGTAACATACACACATTGATTTATATACAAATATAACAGCTACTACGTAAGTATGTAAGTCTGTAAGCGCCTTCGTTGCGTTTAAGCAAATTATTAAAAAAATAAATTAATTTTTGAATAAAATAAAATCAATTTCTTGAGTTAACACATAAATATGGATTGTAAAAAAATAATGATCTGAAATACTTGGTGATAATAATAATATTAGTGATTTTCTTTGTTTGTTTATGCATTCAAAGAAGTATATGTGTATACGTTAAGCTGAGGGTTTTTAAATAAATAAATATTAATGTTTTTTTTGTCTAAACTTGATCCATTCCATTCATGTGTAATTTTGCTCTAAGTTTCCTCTTACCTCCGTTTGAGCCGCTCGTCGACTTGAGCCATCATGGCTGCCGAGGTGAGGTGTCCATATTTCTTCTGCCAGGTGTATGTATCCAATGAGACCTCCTTCTTCAGAAGCCGCCTCATTGGCCTCTTGGGAGCGAGCGGCCGTAATTCTAGGCGGATAATTAATAGCCGTTTTAATGACAAAATTTAACTTAGTATTAAGTTACGAAATTTTGGAGGCACAGGGAAAGCCACTTTGAATATTAAAAAAATAATAATTTTATATCAAAATAATTTATTTTTGTGCTTTTTTATGTCTTACCATCTACATCTTTAGTTGGAGCGGCGTATGTAGGTATCTTCACGTAAGTAGCAGGAGTATTGTGTAGACAAATGATAGGCAGGCAACCTGTCGAGAATAGTGAGGATTACAAATAAGAATACCTACTGACCTATTATACTTGTTGGCAAACGTTGTTCAGTTTCACGGTTGTTAGTAGGTAATGTTAGTATGTTTCAAATGAATATGTATACGACAGTGTGATACATTGCTGAAATCCGAAATGAAGGAAGACGAAAAAATTATTTCAAAACTAGAGTAGAAAGGGTAAAGGTAAGTAAATAAGGTAAAAATATAAATTAAAAAAAAACTGTAAAATGTAAAATAATTTAATTTACCTCTATCCAATAGGTGCACGACGATCCTTGAGCAGTCGCTGGTGATCTGGAAGCCGAGGAGCGGAACGTGCAGCGACAGCGATGTCAGAGCTAGACCTCGTTTCGTTTCCCATATTATTAAGGTTTTATCTTCCGCACCTAATAAAAGTAAAAAAATATTATCATCTTGACAATTTTTATAAGTTCTTGTCAATGATATTGATGTGATTGCAAACAACACTTTAATACCTTTATATACTACATAAATCACTAAAGATCATGCTTATTATGATTATGATAATATACAAAATATTGTTATGTATTCGACGTATATAAAATGGTCTATAGAAAGACAACACTTAACATTTTCTAATTAGTTCCTAATAAACTCACCGGAAACAGCGATGGTACCATCGCCAGTGACTTTGACGCAAGTGACCTTGCCAAGGTGACCCGACAAGAGGTGAAGGTCAGAGCCGGTGTTGATGTCCCACACGATGAGGTTGCAGTCCCACGACCCCGAAACTATCTGGGTCTTGTTTGTGATGGATACGGCTACGCAAGTCACTATGTCCGAGTGACCGACTAGAACCTGCAGATTTAAGTCGGAATTTAATGATTTATTTGAATATGCAATTTTGCATTGTGAATTACAATAATCATAAAGTCAATTAGTATTGATGTGTTATACTGTGTTGTGAGATAGTTTATGTATCAGCACTTCGACATTGTATATTCAGAAACTATTAACTTTATTTTGAAATGAAAAATTAAATGAAATGAAATGATTTATAAATGTTTATATAATTTTTAACGCAAATTTTGTTGCGAACAAATTACAAAAACATAAATGTCGAAAAAATTTCCACGAGCAGGGTTTGAACCTGCACCCTTCTGACATACCGGGTCAGGTGCTCTTCCAATTGAGCTATCGTGGTTCTAACCAGCCCGCCGAAATTATTCAACACTATTTACTTTTTATTTTGAAAGCCAAAGGCGCCCATTCAATGTTAACAACTACCGTCATTAACATCCGATCATAATATTTTTACAAAAAATAGTAATATAAATAGTGGAAATTTTTTCGACATTTGTGTTTATGAAATGATTTATTCAGTGTCACATGGAATACATAAAATAAAATAAAAATTAAATAGAAATAAAAAATTCAAAGTGACACAAAAAAAGGTATCCACTCAGCATTTGTCAGAACACCAAAGGTGTCCAGACGGTGATCTTCCGTGGAAACCTAAAAAGAGAACACCAGACAACAACAGACAAGAGAAAACAAGTTTTAAAGCCTGATTTTTCGAAATTTTGAAATTTGGAATAACCAGCCGCCTTTAGACACAAACAAAAACACAGCATTATTTTCTGACCTGAGACAGTTTTCCACCATCCAGCTTCCAAACTTTAAGCGACATATCCATAGAGCCTGTCACGACGTGTTGTGAGTCTGCCGTGAGTGCAAAGCAAGTAATGCGTTCTGCGTGTGACACTGAGCGTCGTTCTTCACCACTGTCACCACCCGCAAGCGCCCATATCCGGACAGAGTTGTCACCATCAGAAAGAACCTGATTAAGAATGTCAGAAACATGTCTTTATCACAAATTTTGATTTCATCTACATCTTCGTCATATAAATCTCCAAAACTATGAATTTTGTCATTTTGTTCATCACGATGTTGATTTTATCGACATTAAATTATCATAATTTATAGACATTATCATCATAAGGGTGCTATTTCTGTTTGTTAATGGCTTGTAGTAAAGAAATTCGATCTCCAGATCTAAAAGGTCACTTAGACAATTTAAATTATTTTTCTATTATGATTGAAGTTATGGTCGTGTGGCAATATCATTACGAAATTGGAAACATTACGTTAATTGAGTTGAACACGATTCAAAATAATTAATACCTAACTTTTTTACGAAAATGATAGGAATTGCTAGAGATCTGATTAAAATTTAAAAATTGAATTGTGTAGAAAGTTTTCTTTAATGTAGCATTTTTAGACCTACATAAATTTTATTACTTACCGCATATTTCATATTCAAGGTAACATCTAAGCTCGCTGACGGCCCGTTGGTGGAATGCAAAATAATTCCCGAGTCGACAAGCCAAACATGAACATTGCGTGCTCTATCGCTAGACATAGCGCGACGCCCGTCTGACATCATAAGCAACGTCTGCAACGCGGCTGTATGTGCCTAAAAATAATAAAAAAAATAGAATGTCATCAAGATAAACCTTTTTAGGTCCCCAATAATGGTACATTTGGTTTTTTAATAAGTTCTCATTAGTTATTCCAATTGACATTAAAATACGTTATCTTTTTCTGCCTTACATTTAATTTCACCCTACAAACTGCAAGCAAGAAATTATTAACAATTTGCATGTTTTCATTATCTATGTCGATTTGCCGTCTAGGGAAACTAACAAATATGTGTCGAACCGAATATAACTGTCGATGTAGCTAACCTTGTATGTTAAGGACGGTGAATTATCAGCCAACTGCCAAACCACCACAGTCCTGTCTTCAGAGCCGCTAAGTACTAATAGATTATTCGGTGAGAATGTGACGCATGTTATGTGACCAAGGTGCCCGTTGAGGGTTGCTTGGAGTCTGTGGGTGGAGAGCTGCCATATTCGCACAAGGCCGCGAGCACACCCACTGACAGCTAGTTGACCGTCCCGGGATACTTCAAGGCAGCTTATGGGGATCAGCTCACTTTGTTCAGCCTGTTGTAAAAGTTGTTCGAATATTACCTATATAAGTTAAGTAATGTGACATTTATGTTAACCTTTTATTGTTATAAGCTGACTTGCTAATACTTATGTATGTTGGTGTTGGTGAGCTAGCCATGTTATTGTTAGCCATATATGACTGATTAAAATTTTTATCAAATAATTAATACCAGTACCGTGTAAACTTTTGCGATGTAATTAGCAACAACGAATGAACATATTATTATGTACTTTGTACGTAGTTTTTTAATTGGTTGGAGAGCCGGCCAGTTGATGATATGAAGAGTTATAAGAAGCTTAAGTGGAAATTTGATGAAATTGTTATAGATCTATAGCTTATTGTTTGCAGATTGGATATTTTATATGCGAAAGGAATAGAGTAAGCAAATAAAGATTGATTTCATAGCCGTTTTATTTCCGTTCGCAATAAAATTTTCACAGCCGTATAAAATCACTGGCGGACTGACCAAGATTCCCTCTTCTTTCCAAAAATAGACTCTTACTTTTGTTTACTCTTACTTGTTTTCTTTTGAATTCAAGTTATTTATCAAGGGAAGAGCTAGAATGCTTGATTTTACGTTTTTCTTTTTATTTTAAATTCTCACCTGTAATAAAGTAATATTCGTTGTAGATTTCGTTTGTCGCCTCTTCAGCTGTTTCGTTGGCCTGAAGTTAGTTAAGTTATCTTCTGTGTGGAATGAATATATCGTTACTCTGTTGCCTCCTACAAAAGAACATAGGTTGTACTGAAGTAGCATTTCCAATAGATAAGTGAAACTCAGATAATTTTTTATTTATTTTTTTACCAACTTCTGAGTATATTTACCAAGTAGACAACGCTAACGCACGTGCAATTTATAGGTATAATGATTTAAACATTAAAACAGTTATAAGAAACAAATTGCTGGGTCCTGTAAAATTATGTTTGAAGGTATACAAACTAAAGACGTTAATTTAATTAACTACTTCTGTAAGTTTTGTTAACCTAAAAGTTTGCACTAAGTTATGCTCTGAATAGTCTGATATGATTACTAAGTGTTACTACTTACCAGCAACTAATAAAAAGTGATCCTTATCAGCTATAGCCAGAGAGGCGAGGTCGTGCGCAGCAGCAAGCGTGCGCAGTAGAGTCCCGCTGTGCAGGCTATACACGTAGATGCGCTGATCTGCGCAGCCCACCGCCACACGGGAAGAGTCGTGTGCTACGCAGAAGCACTTGATCTAAGAGAGAGATATTCATCATCAGCCTATATACGTCCTACTGCTGGGCTTCTACGCAAAAAGCAGAAGACCAAAAAGTTTTTCCCACATGTACAATAGCTCATGAGAAGGTCAAACCATAACTTATCACGATAGCTCAATGTAAATTGGTGATTCAACAACTGCAACAACAAATGAGAATATTGGATTAACGTGCCTTCCGAAGCTCGAACTCGAGATAGATAATTTGGTTACCCATCCAAGGAACTAGTATTGCGATAGTTGCTCGACTTGAAAGATGATAACCCGAATGCGCTAGCTAGGCTAGGCACCATCAAGCCTCACACCAGGTCAGGTCATAGAAATATTTTTTTTTTTTAATTTCTATCCTAAATACACAGATAAATGTGATCGAATGGCGAATTTAACTTGCATTTTGCACTCAGCACTTAGTAGGTAACTACTCGTTTAATATTGCAGGCAACAAAGTCGCGCTATAGTGAAACGATTCAGAATACATGGCCTTTTATTGCACAAATATAAAATGATTTCACCGAATAAATCAATTCCGTGTACCTTTCAAAAGAGTTGTATGGCACAACTTATTAATTCCGGCAACAGCTTTCATACAAATATTTCATCTGGCAGATTAAACTGTTTCATTGACAATTTAAATTAAATCACATATCGTCGTTGATAGGTCAAAAGCGCGTAAGTAGCATTGAAGTATACCGCGCAACCATTACCATAAGATGGAAAATCAAAGCTGGATAAGTGCCTTACTATGATTGAAGTACTTATTATAGAAAATGTTTTCAATGTATAAGCGGGACTATAATATTATAATTAGTACGTAAATCACAGAGTAAAGTTTTTTTAGAAACTATCAGTCACATACAAAATTTGGTACATACATAAAATAATTATAAGCAGATTTATAGTTTCATTAATTACATAATATCAGAGTCTATTGCCATACCATGAAAATTTGATAGGCAAGACGATCTATTAAGTCCTGATACGTTTATTAAATATCATCAATTTTGTTTTCCTCCTGAACAATTTTGGCGTTACACTTACGAGAAATTCACCGAATGCTACTTACGTGCTTTTGATCTATACCCGACGATATGAAATAAATATTACCATTTTCTCATTTGTTTCGTTGCCATTGTTTCGAACAATGCAAATGTGCAGGTCGAAGTTGGCCGGCTAGCAGGGACTATGTTGTTTTTTCAATGTACAATGGAACAAAACGACGCCACTCGTACAGCAAACAAATGAAAACTAACTTTTAGTGCGCCGTTATTTTTCATTCATGTCCGAGATCGAAAACGGTAACAAATATCAATGACGGACAACTTTTCGATGTTGGGTTTCGTTTTGTTTCGCTTTGTTTAGGTACTTTTATTTTTATTTGTATTTTAGATTACATCCTTGGTGCTCTCATGTACAAAATACGACAGTTGTTACGGCATTTAAACTGACTGAAAGGTTATGTAAATTACCCTGCTAAGTTATTGTAAACATACAAACAAATAAATATTTTTGTCAACCACGCATGTTTTGTAATTTAATTATCCAAAATTACATTTAAAATCTCAGAACTCCATTAAAATGTTAAGTAATACGAGAATTAAGTTTAAAAGTATAGAATAAAATTAGAATAATTTGGCAAGTGTATATACTGAACTCCATGCCAGTGACCTTAGAATAATTTGTATCTTATGTTCTTCTATATATTTGGACTACAAATATTTTAATAAAGTAACACACATAGATAACACACACAAATCATCATCTTAGCCAAAAAACGTCCTCTGCCTCCTCCAAGGATCTTCGAAACGAATATTCCCTTAATAATTCCGTTCAGACAAAATCGAATACGGTCAAGCAATATCCAATACGCACTCGACAAATCTATATAACCTTTTACATCGGAAACGGCACTGAAAGGTTGTAACTTCTCAACTCATCAACGACGTGATAGGATCACCAAATTGCTTTAGCCACTACTTATTTCTGCTAGTGGAAATAAATTACCTCCAATTGCTGGTAAGTGGCCTCGACTTTTCCTATTCCATTTGCCAGAAACTAAGTGATAACTGCGACCTTTTACAGGACCGCCAGTAATGAGATTGGGGAAAGTTTCCTTCACTTCACACATGATCCCAACAAGTTTTTGAAGCTTTAGCTTTATTGTGAAGAAAGAAAACTTCGTGCTAGGGATTCGAAGAAATTATGTTATGGCCGATTTATGTTTGGGAAGTTTAAGATTTGTTATAGGTATTCATGTCACGTTCAATTGTTATTTGTGAAAAGGTATACCTACAATTAGGAATGGTTGAGCCTACATCTTACAGTTTAGAACTGCTTGGCCTTTTAGTAGTAAGGCTGTAGATGGAAGCGCACTTCAGCCGGAATCTTCTACCATTGGACTCAACCTACATCTCACCGGTGACAACTGTCAGAATACAGCAATACTTACTGCTAGCCATTATATAAATTAAATTTATTAAAATAACATTATTAATCATATTATAATTAATACTGCTAACACATTGTTTTGGCGACATGCTGATAAATTGTGAAAATGCATTTAGTATGTCATTCTGACATTGGTTAAATTATATACTATTTTGTAGAAATAAGTTTTTATTTAATTTTATAATATTTTGGTCCTCATAAAAATTTTGTTTCCTGTGACTAAAATTTTATGACATAATTATACAAAAATAAACTATATTACAACTGTAATTGAATGTTAATAAAAAAATGGTAAATAGAAAAGAATAATATAGAAACGTTAATCTCATTAGTGCATATAGAAAGCAGTTTCTGCCAAACAACCTTTCTGTGAGGAAATTTAATAAGTATAAACATTGATGCACCAACTCAACACATGCATTAACAAATATCATGTTACATTAAAAAATAGTTGAGAACAAGGGGCCCAGAGAGAAAGGGGAAGGGTTTGGGCATCCACCCTACAAAGGTGGTATATAAAATGGCGGACAACATAGTTGCATGTTTCAAATCTTAGTTTTATGTGTCTTGTTACGGGCGAAGTTAATGGCTTTAGTTACCTGAGTACCTCGCGCTATGAAATGATGTGCTTTGTAACATGTGGCATCAATTCTCTGGCAACTTTGTTCAAGTAAATTGCCTGTAGGTATATAAAATTATTTTATGTTTTGTAAAGCTCTTATGCTGAAATATTTTTAAACAAACTTTTTTGAGCATGATTACTCGTACTGTTGCAAATTTCACTTTAGAAATTACTTTGGTGCGTTTGAAAGAAATCTATTACTAAAGATACAATCGTAGCATTAAAATTGAATTAAAAGAAACAAATGAAAATAGTTAGAAGTAATCAGGACTTGCTGAATAAAGCAATCGGCAAGAAAATTCTGTGAGACCTTATACTTGTACTAAGCTAAATTATCTTTAAGTTTGTGATAAGTACTTGTTAAACTGAACAGGATTCTAGTTCTCGTATTTATGATATAGGTTGCAATGGCGATCGTAAGCTGGAACTATCATTTGAATTACTATTTACGTAAATTGCTTAAATTTGGTCGTTCGCCATATCAAAGAGACAGTAAGTACTGTTAACGTTTCAAAGCGAAATATGTAACCTCATATCGCCCGAGTCATTATTAAATAACCGGTTCCATTTGGCATAATTGACAATTCAGTTCTATTTACTACTAAGAAATGCTCTTGAAATGGAACACTTTTTAAGATCTACGTTTGCGCCTTTTTCGTATTATTTGATCCTGATGTTTCGAATTCTTTGCACAGAAATCTCCATATTCTGTGGTTTATAGAATTAAGCGTGCACGCAACTAGTCTCAAAAGGATTCAGTGTAATAAAAAAAATAGCAGCATAAAATCGGCCGTGGAAACCTTCCTTGGGAGAGGCCTTTGTCCAGCAGTGGACGTCTTATGTCTGAGATGATGATGATAAAAAATAAGTGTTTTATTCAATTAAAAGTTAAAATTTTGCGCTTATACTTATTATAATAAAAATTAAGTGAGATTTAACCGATAGCTACACCAACTAGGTATAAGAATGCTGTTTACATGTTCGCGGAGTCGAGTCGCAGCGGCGCGGGCGCAGTGATTGCGTAAACTTTGGAAAACAATAGAAATGCTTTTCTCGTGATCTCAACTGTGAGCTTAATTTGGCGTAAGACGTTTTAAGCCGTCCATTTAGGTCACAGTCATAGCTTGGGTTTACGACAACGTTTATTCGACAACTGAGTGCCAAGTGCGAGTTTTATTCGCCATTCGATCACGTTAACGTTAAGAATTTGTATGGCAAAATGTTAACTGTTCTCGCATACCGCCTGGAGGCGCTGCTTCAATGTCATACTAATTAAGGCGACGCATTGGAAATTTAATTTAATAATAAAATAAAATAAAATAATAAAAATAATAATAATAATAATAATAATAGTTTGAGTCCACTATGGTTTTGTTTAGCCCGGAACCCTCTCAGCACATTGCTGGAGGATTCGGGACTTGGCTATTCATTGCGAAGAGGAGGTCAGGTAATATCCCACCTGCTTTTTATGGATGACCTGAAACTGTTTGCCCCCAACAGATTGCGACTGATGGAGTTACTGAAGGTAACTGAAACTTTCAGTAATTCCATCAGGATGGAATTTGGTGTAGACAAATGTGCAGTCATGCATGTAAAGCGAGGCAGGATTGTAGAATCTGAGGGATTACAACTCTCAGATTCTATAAACCTGAAATCGCTCTCCGCAAATGATACATATAAATACCTGGGTATGTCAGAGGGGTTAGGAATAAGTGTGGCTGACATGAAGCAATCGTTGCTGGAGCGTTTCTTTGGTCACCTGAAAAAGGCGCTCATAAGCTCCTTATCAGGCGGCAATAAGGTGCGCGTCTTCAACGGTTGGGTCATGCCAGTCCTGATGTACTCCTTGGGCGTACTCAAGTGGACTCAGACAGAACTGGATGCCCTGGATAGGCGAGTCCGTACATTGCTGACCGCAAATCGGATGCATCACCCACGATTGTCGGTAATGAGGCTGTACATCCCGCGGAAGTGCGGGGGTCGAGGTTTTTTAAATGCTAAGACCCTCCACAACCGTGAGGTGTGCAGTCTCAGGGAATATTTCCTAAAAGCCGATGTGGGTATGCACCGAGATGTGGTATCAGTGGACAAGGGACTCACCCCGCTGTCCTTGGCTAAAGAGAACTGGCACAAACCCGTAGTACTTAGTGCCAATGACCGCAGGGAGGTATGGCAAGGCAAAGAGCTCCACGGGCGCTTTTATCGGGCCCTCCACGGACCCGATGTAGACTTTTTAGCATCCGTATCCTGGCTGCGTTTCGGTGACCTCTTCGGGGAAACTGAAGGTTTTGTCTGTGCAATTATGGACGAAGTTATGCTAACGAATAACTACCGGAAATTTATTATGAAGGACGGGACGGTTGACATATGTCGGGCATGTCACCGTCCGGGTGAGTCTATCAGACATATTATTTCTGGCTGTTCTCGTCTGGCTAACGGCGAGTACTTGCACAGGCATAATCAAGTGGCCAGGATTATACACCAGCAACTTGCTTTGAAATACAAACTTGTGGATTCTGAGGTACCGTACTACAAGTATGTGCCCGACCCAGTTCTCGAAAATGATCATGTCACGTTGTACTGGGATCGATCTATCATCACCGACAGGACTATTGTAGCTAATAAGCCAGACATTGTGGTGATAGATCGATTAGCGCGCCGCACGATGATTGTCGATATCACCATTCCCCATGACGAGAACCTCGTGAAAGCTGAGAAAGAGAAACAAATCAAATATCTCGACTTAGCACATGAGGTTGTCGACATGTGGAATGTGGACTCGGCTGTCATCGTGCCGATTGTTGTTACGGCCAACGGCCTGATGGCCAAGAGCCTCGATCAACATCTCGTGAGGCTCTCGTTAGGCGGCTGGATCAAGGGCCTGATTCAGAAGGCAGTTCTCCTCGATACGGCACGCATTGTGAGGAGGTTCCTGTCTCTGGAGCCCTAATCACCGGTAGTTTGGACCCTGGTCCCGATTCCGGTGGACCCCTATTTTTTATATTTTTAAATGTTTGTTTTGTTTTTTAGAAAATATTTAAAAATGTAAATTAATATGTAAAAAAATAAATAGAGAGATAATAATAAATTTAATTTAATTTTTAGACTAAGATAGGCCGATGATGATGATGATGATTGGAAATTTACGTGGCGGGGATCTTGATTTTTCCCAACAATTACAAAACATATGAAAGTGATATTTGATGACATGATTATTCATTTAATTGACTTCATTTTGCTAGTTGCAGAAACACAATTTGTCAACTTTTATAACAGAGAAAGAAATATCAAAGTAATCTCTTTGAAAACATAGATTTGCATTTTACAGGCTAACCAGACCGATTTAAGCATTTAAATTTTCTTAGTAGATTAGTCTTAACACACAGTTCAATATTGTAGTTCATTTTTTTTTAATTTGTGGTTTTAATTTGAAGGAAAAAAAACTGTTTCTCTTTTGGTACGGGGCGCAAACGCTCTGTATGAGATTTGTTGTTTAGCGGTGCGTCGCCTTAACTGACTTCAAAAAAAGGAGGAGGTTCTCAATTCGACTGTATTTTTTTGTTTGTTTTCGTAAACGTAATTAAATGAATACGGATAGTAAACAAAACTCACACTGGGCACCCTGTACTTAAGTTTAAAAAATAACATGGCCGCTTACATTAAAAAAATTGTTATCAGAATTATTGCCTTTGCCCATTTTTGTATTATATTTTTCGTTGATTGTTTTCTGTAAACAGTTTGAGCGATTTAAAGTGTAGTCACATTTGTATGCGCCATGATCACACGTTTCTCTTAGAAAGGCACAGACATTTAAAGATAAGCGCGAGGGATTAATTTTCACTTCTTAACTTTACTCATATTATTTCGTGTTCTCTGTCCATGATAAGGAGTGCGTTGGCAGCTGACGAGGGTCCTGAATAGCTTGATTACGAATTGAGAACGAAAATTGTTAAAGCAAAAGGGATCGTGCAAATTTTATGCACAACTTTTTGTGCTTTAAAAGTCGTGGATGGGACTGTTTTACGTTAACAATGAAGAAATTTAAATGGAGATTAGATTTCAATTAAAATAATAAATTTTGCATTTATAAATGGTCCAAAGATCAACCACAGATGTTGGCCCTTTATTAAAATATCCATTTTTGTTAGAGACTAGAATAATAAAAACTGAAAGCCGTCTGAATTCAGGAATTTATTTAGGAATCTAAATTGGTGAGTTTGGTTTTTTATGCAAGCTTAAATGTGTATTTTAGATGCAGATTATTCTAATTGAAACGCTGTTCACCATTTTTTTTGAATAATTGATTGAACATATTTTATTGCGCATATTTTTTTAATTTAAAATTTAGCACGACTAGACGCAGTTTTAGTTCAGTTGTTTATATTTTTTCGTATAAGTCTGTAACAATTAACATATACAATATTATAAAAGTTTTATACATTATTTTGTTATAATATGTACAGATTTATTTAGCTTCAAAAATCTCTGTAAAGACTGACTTTTTTTGTTGTACTTCCCACAATATTATTTACTGCCTTGGAAATTACATGAACTTTTCACTGTCCTTAGCTTTATGTCGCGTTAGCATATACAGATATGTCCCCTTGATGAACGTCTTCAGATGCAGCTGCTCGTTCTCGCCTTGCAGCGTGTTGAGGATCACTTTGTCTTCCGTGATAGCTAACGCATGGATTGGTACGTCCTCTGTGACGTTGCCACTTACCTTAGCTTTATGCTGCTTCAGCATATGCAGGTAAGTCCCGGTGAAGATCGTCCTCAGATGCAGCTCGTTCTCGCCTTGCAGCGTGATGAGCAACACGTGGTCCGTGATATCTAACGCATGGATTGGTACATTCGCTGTTACGTTGCCACTGACCTTAGCTTTATGTCGCTTCAGCATATGCAGGTAGGTCCCAGTGATGAACGTCCTTAGATGCAGCTCGTTCTCGCCCTGCAGCGTGATGAGGAACACGTTGTCATCAGTAATGTCCATCGCGTGGACCGGTACTCCCGCTGTGACGGTACTGAGCAGAGTGAAATTGTCCACGTTCCATGTGCAAACAGTCCCGTCTTGGGAACCGGTCACCAATATGTCGCCGTCCTGTATGACCTTCACTGCTGTCACTGAACCCCTGTGGTGGTCGATTTTCGTCACCTGTTGATATTTTTTAAATTTAGTAATGATACTTTACAAAAGTTACAATCAGTTAATGTCAACAAAAGTTGTATCCCAAAGCTAAAACAAACAATCCACATTGAAATGTAATGTTAATACTCCTATCATTTTAATTTCCATTTGAAGCTACATTACAAATTATAGAAAAACATTGCGCGACATTTTATATCTCCCACGCAATTTAATTTTTTGGGGGAACACCACTTTTCTTTCAGAATCGAAAACATACAGAAGGACTTTGGAATGTTTGTATTTTCATGTAATTAGCTGTAATACATAACATTTTCTAATAATCTCTCTATCTTTGATTTAAGCTCAAGCACCCCGTCACATTTCTCAGAATTATTAACTTTTCACAACACTTTGTGAGTTGCCTAAAACATAAACCGTGTCACTAACAGAATTGAGAACATCTTGAAGAGAGTTTCAATCAAAAGACAAAATATAATAAGTCTTCGAAGAAGTCTGACCATTATTAAAAACTTGCCAACACTTGCGTTAAAATTGATATCCCTATTTATAAATACTAGTGGTCACCCAGTGGTCGAAATTCGACCGTAATTTTATTAAGGCTGCACGGATTGTATTTTTTTTTTTTATACTTAGCTCGGCAAATGTCTCCATCCCACCTGATGTTAAGTGGAAATGAAGTCCAGACGCGAAGACAACTATGACCTATGTATCCTAGGCAATGAAAAATTAAAAAAGGTAAAATGTGAGTTCAGTTGAATCCTCAGAATAATAACTAAAGCTAGTTGAATCTAAACAGATTGGCATTGACAGATTTCGGCCGCTCCTCTTCCATTTTTGAAATGTTTGAAAAGAGTACACATGTGTGTGTGTCAAATACATGGTAGTGTGTGTAATGTTTGTTTTATTGATTTAATGTATTTAATGTATTTCCTTCTTTATTAATATATAAACTATAAGTGTGCGAAATTTCATACTCCTCCGTCTGCGCAATTTTCGTAAAAAGGGGTACAAAGTTTTTGCTTCACGTATTAATATGTAAATAGCTTGTCCTGTTCTTTGATATTTGAAAAATTAAAGTCGGATATTCATGACTTCATGAACTAAGTAGTTGTTGTCAATGAATAAGGCAGCTTTGGCTTAGAAAATAAGAGTAGATACATACAAATATTGTTGATAAAGAGGCACGGGTTCGGCAGAGCCACGATAGCTTAATTGGTAGTACATGTGACCTGGTAGGTATGCCAGAGAGTGCGGGTTCAAACCAGCAGGTGGAAAGTTATTTAAAAAAATCCAAATTGTATTTTGTTACAACTGCAGGCATATGCGACTGCAACAGTGAACTGCAACCGTAACATGTGTACGGAAGGCGATAAACTTAGTGAATCCAGAAGCTACGGCAACTCATGGAATCCCCGAAGTTTTCCCGGCATCACGCAATTGTCTTCCCATACCCTAGTGCAGAGAACTAGAATACGCCTCTAAAGTCTAGGGCAGGGGTAGGTTTGGTTTGAGGTGAACCTCAAAGAGCCAAATACGACAAAAAGACAACAATAATTTATTGAAGACCCACAACTTTTCATTCTGTTTAGGTATACTATTTTTATAAGCCTTCCTCGGTTTTAGTCTGCGTGTCTATTCAATATAGAAAAAATATATAGTTGTTATTGATTGGCACATGACTAAAATAACCACTGAATCTTTAAGGGTGCGCCGTCCGTAAGTGACAAGTGTCATACGTTTTATTTGAAATGTCGTCGTCCATATTTATTTGATGCCGCGCGGCCATACTAATTTTGTATGGGGAATTTAAGGTGCTTAATAAAAAAATAATTATTTAAATAACCACTTGATGAATCAAAAATGTAGTCTAGCAATTTGTAGTTTATCCATTGATGATTGTTTAGACAAAATCAGAGGTACAGTAATTCAGATAAACTATAAGAAATCTACTAAACGCCGCCACTCGTTTTCATGATCTTTGCCCAACTTTAAATGATATTGTAGAAAAAACTATAGCGTGTTATGAATTTATCGTTCTGACAAATTATAAACACGTTCCCTATGATACTAAATATATATTTTGTTCATTAAATACGATAGTATTTTCAATTATATTTACTTAACCGTAACTGCATTTTTGGCATTTTTTGGTCGGCCCACCCTTAAGTAAATCACAAATAGTTTTGTATTTAAAAAAAACAGTTTTATTGGTCGACGGAGAAACAACTTCGTGGTACTCATTAGGAATTGAAGATTCAGTAAAAGGCATTAATAAATATGAAAAGTAGAACACAGGATCGGGTATAAAATAAATGTGGTTGAGGCTTGCTCTTCAATAATTAATCAAGTTTAAACCAATTTAGAGTGACCAAAGAAACCAGTTTCACCCAGAGAATATTATCCATATTTTCCGGTTTAAATGAGAATTGCCCAATTATTAAATTGAGCAAACAAAACTTCGCCGTCGGAAACTCTGTTTTGTCTTTTACAACTGTTCTTTGAAGGAACTCGAAACAAATCTCTCCTTGATTAATTAAGAAAAACAATGGTCTGCTTATTTTGTTTTGTGTCTTTGATTACGTTGCTCAGATTAGTATAAAAAGATAAGCCCTTTGTATTATGTTTAGACTTTGTTTTCCTAAAATACCTTTATCTATTACGAGGAGAATCGTAACTTGATAGCTTATTTATGTAATACCTTCGTGTACTCGCTAAATATGATTGATTGTATGTAGACTTACAAGATATTTTATTTAATGCAAACTTTGATAGTTATTTGCAAGGTATCTTTTACATCAAATTTCAATAATTTTCAATAAAAAACAAAGTTGCTTATAAAAAAAAATCCAGAGCAATTATCCTGTAATATTGTATGTACACTACAACTCACGTATCTACAAACTGTCTGCCTAACTAAAATATCTCATAAACTATAAAGTCTACGAATAACTAAGAAATAACTTATCAAGTAATTTTTTTAAAGAGATGTATCAATCCGCAAAGAAAACGGTTTTATTAAAATTGACTTATTCGTCAAGTGGCGAGTGCGCGCGAGTTGGCACCTTCCGATTTAACCAATTTTTTTGTCGTAAACTCGCTCGTTCGTGAAAATCAGACGTAGTATGTACAGTCAGCTACAAAAACGTTTTAATAAATTTAATATATGTAAGTTCTTTTATTATATCGGACATTATACGACTTGAGTTTAACGGGTTAGCGCGGAAGAAGTTGCGGGCGGACTGCTAGTTATGTACAAGTAGTACTATATTCTATCCCAATGCTGGGCAAAGGCGTACATCATTCAAATCAAGTCATCGCTACAATTGATAGGTATTGGCTTAATAACCACACTTGCTAACTGGCTTACAAACCGGGCTATACATCGGAAAATCCGGAACACGCTTACTCCTAGGAGTTGAATTCAGGATTTCCGGTTATGGCCGAGCACTTAGACACTCGGCCACCGAGGATTTTCCAATAAGATCCACCAATAGGATTACCTCCTTTTCCTTGTGGAGTAAAATGGAGTAATCTTATTGGTAAGTTTTTTTTGTCGTGCACCGCTCAGCTACCTTGCACAGCTCTGGTGGAAAAGTATCCTTAAAGTTGCCCTAAAAAGCCAAAGTAAATGTATAGAGGTAAGCATCATTTGTCATTCCGAGAACCTAAAAGTTTTTAATTGTCATCATCATCATCAGCTCATTTTTATGTCCCCACTGCTGGGGCACGAGCCTTCCCTATGGATGGATAGGGAGAACGGGTTATAAACCACTACGCGGGGCCAGTGCGGATTGGTGGTTGTTAACGACTGCTGATGCAGCCGGGACCAACGGCTTTACGTGCCTTCCGAAGCACGGAGGAGCTCGAGATGATAAAGTTTTGGTCACCCATCCGATGACCGGCCTTTGCAAAAGTTGCTTAACCTCAGCACTCGCAGACCTGGCGCGTTAACCACTGCGCCATCGAGCTCCTCAAAGCTCTCTTTTTAATTGTAAATATAGTGAATTAAAATATTGTATCATTTAATTACGACATACTTCTTTTTTTGTAAATATCGTTACTTCTATAATGCTACGGCCACCCTATCGCGGTACCGCGAACATTTGCCGTTTTCACGACAAGCAATAATTACATTTTTGACCGTGTTCTGAAATGTGACTATTGCTTGGCCCGACTTGTCAAAATGTTCGCGATACCGCGATAGTGTGGCCTTAGTAAAGATGTGGAGTTTCTTGCGCCCATTCTTCTCCACAGCTAAAAATAGACGTCCTAGATGAGTAGTAGTAGGTAAAAAAATGTTTGGACGATTCAAAAGCACTTAAAACTGACTTGGACTTGACTTTTGACTTACAGCTTGCCCTTCTTCGATCAACAATGATCGAAGTTGCCCTTAGATACTTCTATCTCTTCTGTCTCATCTGTCTGTTCATAGCCGTTTTACTGACAAACTTGTTTATTGTCTTCTCTACATTAAATGATCGTCGTTTCTAAGATTGTCCATAATTTACGCTTGTAATTACTTCTACGAGTTTTGCTTAAACAAAAGTTCTTTCTTACTTTGAAATTTATCGTTGAATTTTTAGTCAACAATACATTATCTAGTTTTAAAAGGTGTACAATTTTAATACTAATAAACTTTCTCAAGTTCTCATTAAGGTCAATACACTCAAGTCCTCTCAGTTGATTTTATTTTGGCATAGGCATTATGGCATTTTACTAGTGTTTTTCCACTACAATAAATATAATTAGTCAATTATATATGTTGGAGTGGTTGGCTATTTGCTATTTAAGATTTTATTTTTAAAAGCTTGTTCAATAAATAATACAAATAAATAAAATGTATGTATGTATGTTTGTTAAATATTTGGTGTGAAATGATATAGTGAACTTCTGCGTATAAGTTTTAAGGGTTAAATAAATATTACGTGCCTCATTTTTATTATACGATATTTATTTCGGTAGTGTTAATATACGAGTATTACAATCTGCATATTAGCTTTGTGGCCGAAATGCGATTCCCTGGTTGCTTATTGGTTAGTGACATTAATCAATTTATTCAATTAGCTCTATTGGCCCTGCGGTCATTGTGGTTTTCAATGAGCAATTATTTATGCTCTTGTTATTCCTCGTACGTTAACATTATGCTAGCTTCGTTAAAACGCTGTATGCGCCGCCATCGTACAGTCCTATGATAATGTAATATACCTAAAGAGAAAAAAAGTCCTAAAATTATAACTTAATATTATAAGGTGATTTATCTAGCTGCACTCAGAAAAGTTCATTAACGATAAAGAGATATCAAATTGGTCAGTTATTAAAGTGATATATAATATGTTGTAGGCAAGTTCTTACCAGAGTTTTTCTGAAGGTGGCTGGCAAGATCTGGGTAAGAGTAACCGCGGATTGTGCTCAGTTCAGTGACGTGCACTTGGAGGATTTATGTCCAGCAATGGACTAATGTAGACTGATGATAATGTTGATCTTACCAGAGCTCCGTCCACTAGTGATGTGACGATCACTGCGGAGTCCTCCCCTCCGCTGATGACCAGCGACCGGTTCACGATTGCGGCGACGCACAACACTGGCGCTATGTGCTCCCTAAACAATAGTAATTTAATTAAAATTTAATTCAGATAAGAAATTATATCCATCAATAGGGAAGGCTCGTGCCTCTGCAGTGGAGACATAAAAATGAGCTGATGATGATGATGAGGAAATTATAATGTTGATTCGTTATTTGTATTGTTAATTACAAATTCTAAGTCAACAATTTATAGTTTTTAAATAGTATGTTTTGTATGACAGATAGTGGAAAATTATGCAGCACATTATATATTTTATCACCAGATTATACATACCTACTTAAAGAACACTATGAAAATAATATAATCAAAACAAGGTTTTGGACAGCCCTGGTTTTCTCTTACCGCTTCTAGAGTGTAAATTACCTAAAATAATTACAAATATGCCGCATGGAAGTACTAAATTTAACAAAAAGACTTTTTTTTTTGATTTGGATGCACCCACTGACTAAATGAAAAAAGTAACTCACAATATTTTCGTCTTGATTGCCAACGTGTGCAGGTCCCACACGATGACGCTGGTGTCTTCCGAGCCCGTGAGGAGGTACTGCGACTCCCGGGTCACGCACATGCACAGTATCCTTCCCGAGTGACCTGTAACAAATGCCATGTTAGCACTGCCGATGCCGTTAGTAGCTTACTGCCGCTGCCGCACGCAGAGATGTCAATTAACGTTAATGATTACTTAGGACACGGTTTTTATAAAATAAAAATAAAAATTTTTATTTATCAGACAACATAAAGTCCATTTAATGTTAGTAATAGAGATGTTAGTACTTAATAAATAATTTTTAATTTTGAGCGCGTGATTTGGCACTTGTATTCGATAAATGGACAGTCCCCACTATCGGCGATTGCTAGCAGGACATTGTTACTGCTGGCTGCCGCGAACTCGCTTCAAAAGTCAGCCTGCTTTTTTACGAATGATGGTCGGGAAGTCGACCTCTGTATACGCAAACATGCTGGAAGCGCTGCAGTATCGCGGCAGCCCCAACAACGCCCTGAAAGCATTATTGTATTGTACGCGCAGTGTACTATTTTTGGGTGTAGTTAACCCACAGACTGCTCGAGTAAAAAGAGGTACAGTAGGCTTTGAAAAGCGTGACTTTTACAGGTGCTGAGCATCGAGCAAATCTGCGAGCCAACATGTTGGCCCTAACCGACAGCGCCCGGCTGTGCTCTCTCTCTCTCTCTTGACGACCTCCTTGGTCGAGTGGTTTGTACACCGGTTTTCATGGTGTCGCCATCTCTGAGGTCCCGGGTTTGATCCCCGGTCGGATCAATTTAGAAATTATTATTTTTCTAAATTGTCTCGGGTCTGGGTTTTTTCTATGTATAATAAGTATGTATTTAAGTATTTTAAGTATGTTTATCCGTTGTCTAGTAACCATTTTAACGAGTTTCGTAACGAAGCTTTTCTTGAGCTAGATAATTGGTTTGAGTGTAGGAAAGTTTATTATTTTATTTATTGTTTATATCAATGTCGTCTTTTAGGTTCTCTATAACTATGTGGCCTAGGTATTTAGCCTTATGACTAAATAGCCTTTATGACTTACTGGTAAGCTCTTGGCCTTCATCTCACCCGATGTTAAGTGATAATGCCAAAGCTGGAAGCGCATTTCAACCGGAATGCTTAACTACTGAGGCTCTGGCTACCTTATCTCTTGCTGCCGGAGCACGAAAATGCTATCAACATTGATGTAAAGGCGGCATATTAAGATAAGATGGTGGTAGCTAGACAGGGGGATAAACAAGGCTTACCACTAACCAAACCAAATACACAAACATGTTTTACCTCTCGCTTGGAATCGAACCCGGTGGTGTTTACCACTGTACCACAGAAGTGTTTCCTTCTTATGTCATTTTTAGAGATAATTAAGAAAGAAAAAAGGTCAAATCGTAATGAATTAATGGCACTTGACCTTTTTGAGTGAGGCAGTAAAAAAGAGAAAGTGTTTTTTTTAATTTTCTTCTAAAGTAATCGACTACTTGAGAACGGAAATAATAAGTTCAAAGGTACCTTTGAAATGGATAGACGGCAGCCAGTATTGCCATTATAAAATGATCTGTCGGTTTGCCGTCAACGGGCCCTTTACAGGAAGCACCCTCGCCGCCTACAGTTGGTATGACAGAAATAAATTATTATGGTCGAGAATTATGCTGAGGGGGAGCCATTTCAGCTTACTAGTACGATCATTTTCATGTACCACCAACTGTTTTTGTGCGGCTATGAATAAATACTCGTAATATTTTATTTATATAAGTATTAAATTACTAACTATTGTCTTGCAGAAAATGCTTCCATTTGTAAGCCCGTTACCAGGTTATCAGAATAGGTAGAGTAAGTAAAGTAATAATAATAATAATAAGCCTTTATAAGCTCCACTGCTGAGACTGCTGGGCAAAGGCCCATTTCTTGATCCGGTGGTTTCTTACCATCCCTTTTGAAATGGATCGAGATTATTGCGTCGCCTTTGCTTGCGTGGCCCACTCCGACTACGACGCCTCCAGTTATAATATATATATTTTTTTAAATTCGGCTAATAATATATTATTCATAAATATCATCATCTCAGCCAAAAGACGTCCACTGCTGGACAAAGGCCTCCCCCAAGGATCTCCACAACGACCGGTTTTGTGCTGCTCGCATCCAGCAGCTTCCCGCGACCTTCACCAGATCGTCGGTCCACCTTGTTGGAGGCCTGCCCACACTGCGCTTTCCGGTACGCGGTCGCCACTCCAGGACTATCCCGCCCCAGCGGCCATCAGTCCTGCGAGCAATGTGCCCTGCCCACTGCTACTTGAGTTTAGCAAGTCGTCTTCTCCATGTTCATTTTAAGACCCACTTGTTGAGAGACTCTGTTGAGGTCACCGAGCATTGCGCCGAGGTCTTCCAGGGTCTCAGCCATGACCACTAATAGTCAGCAAATCGAAGGTGAGTGATGTATACGCCGTTGACGTTGATGCCGAGTCCTTTCCAGTCCAAAAGCTGGAAAACATCTTCCAGTGCAGCAGTGAACAGTTTCGGAGATATCACATCTCCCTGTCTCACTCCTCCCTGCAACTGGATAGGTTTCGAGCTCTGGTCCTGAAGACGGACTAACATAGTGGCGCTTTCATACAAACACCTCAACACTTCGATGTACCGATAGTCAATTTGTCACCGCTGGAGAGACTGTAGCACGGCCCATGTTTCAATCGAATCGAAGGCTTTTTCAAAGTCCACAAACGCTAGGCAAATAGGCTGGTTATACTCTTCGGTCTTCTGTATAACCTGCCGCAGCGTATGTATGTGGTCTATGGTGCTGAAGCCTTTT
Source organism: Eudonia lacustrata (assembly GCA_947562085.1). Classification (NCBI taxonomy): domain Eukaryota; kingdom Metazoa; phylum Arthropoda; class Insecta; order Lepidoptera; family Crambidae; genus Eudonia; species Eudonia lacustrata. The sequence goes on along the minus strand of OX387313.1, from coordinate 18,992,921 downwards.
AGATAACCGGCTTGTTCATAAATATTAATAAACAATATTTTTATAAATTAATCTCTGTGTGTAACCTCTAAGACGACTTATTTAGTCGACCGTACGTACCTACGCAGCGTCACGCGAGCATGAAGCCCGAATCGCAGCCGCAACTCAACAGCAAATATGACAAAACCTGGCTAAACAAAGCGGTCGGCGGCGGCGCGGGTTCGGCGCGGCGTAATAAAATTAATAACGTTTACGTGCGCTGCCGCCCTAACTCGACAAATCTCGTTTTGTAGCCTAACGTGCTTATGGAAATTCCGAAATGATTTTAGGTGTTACTTTGTCGCAGTTTCACCTCAATTATATATTCAATGTGAGTTTATGCTAAATGTAATAACTTGTGGTGCGTACAGACTGGCGAAACGTATCATGCATTGTGACATTCTTAGCGTTATTCATCAGTGTGGACGCTTCGCGAGCACAAACCGCGATATGTTTTCGACAAACTTGCGTAATCCGACTTCTAATGTAACATACTACACACACGAACTGTGCATTCGGAAACCGGCATTTTGCTCAATTGTTTCATGATTTGGATACCACCATTTGTTTTCGATCTCCTTACGCTTTGATCAAATAAACGCTTTTTATTTATTCATTTCCTTGTCCCTGTTCCATGTTCGTTTCGTACACGTGCTGTGCTCGGCAAAAAAACCCGATAAATCACGGATCGCCACGCGCGCGACTAGTAAGGGTAACACTATATTGAATCTGAGCTGCGCTGAACTGCGCTGAGCTGAGCTGAGCTGAGCTGAGCTGTGTGGAAATCAACCAATAGAGTCCCTTTATTTTAACGGCTCATCTCAGCTCGGCTTAAGTGCACGGTGGTTAGCGGAGCAGACACGAGCAGCATCGTATTTCTAAGGAAAACCGTCACGTTGCACGAGCTTCGCCGAGCTGGGCAGAGCGGCTCCACACACTCTTTGTGCTGCAGAAGCGGGCTATTCGAGCAATTTATAATCTAAAAGCTGGTAATTCTCTTAGGGAGAGATTTAAAGATATTAATATAATGACAGTTGCATCACAATATATTTACGAGAACCTAATGTATGTATATAAAAATATTGAAACTTTTTCTAAAAACAGTGATATTCACAATGTAAACACTAGAAACAAAAACAAACTAGCAGTACCTAATACTAGGCTCCACAAAGTAAATAATTCATTTAGAGGCCTGTGTGTACGTTTTTACAATAAAGTTCCAAGTAATATCCAAAAACTAGATATTATTAATTTAAAATCGCTATTAAAGAAAAGCTTATTATAAAGTGTCTGATTACATTGAAGACAAAACAGCATGGGTTTAAAATGCTCCAATCTATTTCTAATCCAAAATATTGTTAAGGTTTTTTTTTTTTTAAACTTGTATAACTTGGTAACGTAACGGCATATAATTTTGTAAATGTCGTTACATATTGAATTAAAGCTGTGGAGTTTCTTGCGCCCATTCTTCTCCACAGCTAAAATATAGACGTCCTGAATGGGTAGTAGGTAAAAAAATTATGGACGATTCAAAAGCACTTTTCTAAAGTTTATTTGAATAAAGAATATTTGACTTTGACTTTGACTTTGACAGCCCAGCTCCAATGGAGTTTAGGTGCGGATAAAGCCTCTCACCCAACCCAGCCCAGCTCAGCTCAGCTTCAATGGAGTATTTACCAGCCTAATGCTCTTATCTTAGCGCGTGAAATGCATGGTTTGCGCCAGTATTATGCCATAGTCTATTGGTTCGCGTGTGTATAGGACGTCCTAGGAAATGGACGAACGGGGACCGAGTAGACGAACGGGGAAATGGACGAAGGGTGCAGAATTGGTCCAGACTATAAAGAATTATTACCAAGTGTGTTTATGATGCCAAACTTGAACAAGAGTTTGTGTGTATGAATATACATTTTACGTTTCACTAGTCTCTACGCGGCATTATGTGATTATTACTACAAGTACAGTGAGCAGATCACAGATCAAAATATTATGGAAACGGATTTGTTACTAGGCGTGTATACTTTGCATAGTATTATAATAAAATGTTGTGAAGTATGAGAATTTTCGCTGGTAATCAGTTTTACAAAGTGAAACTTAAAAAGAGAAACTATATAGAGACGAGCTCTATATAGTTTCTCTTTAAAACGCTTTACTGCATTATAAAATTAGAATGGCTGTTACAATGTAAAAAGTCAATTAAGAAAATTCTCCCCTACGCTACGGAGGATTAAATTTTACACATTTCTATTTTTACAACTGCATCGACTTTTGTAAATAGAAATATACGAAACGAAACTAAATGTAGACGTAAACTTGAAAATAGTAATTACATACATGATTTTTTTATTAAATAGTATCGTGTTATGCCGTTATTATAAAACTTATTAGCAACTAAACCACTTCTTGATAAATTTTAATGTCAGATATAGAATGATAGTGATAGTCTAACTAGATTCATTAGAGCACACCATATACCACTTGGTGTAGCTGCAACCACCCTTCATCATTTTAAGCAAATATTATGGATGTCTGTTCCTTAATTGTATGTTTGTTCATCAATCTAGCCAAAACAGTTAAACGGATTTGAATGTAATTTGGTACACAGGTAAAACTTAATATCCTGTATTAAAACATGGGTTCCTTTTTAACTTGGAGCAACATGGTGTTTCCTCAGAAGTTTGCATTTTGCGACAGACCGAATTTCACATAGGCAAATTCTCTAGCAGCCAAGCGTTTCCACTAATAAATTACTACGTGGCATCGTAACGGTCGCGTGGCGGGAGCGAGGCTAATCCCTGTCCCGCTAATGTTTTGTTTACTCGTCAAACTAGTATAGGGCTGCCATAAATGCTAAAATGCAGACCGGGACTTTTGGATTAGAAATAGGGCAAACCATGAATAATTAAAAAAACCCAATTATTAATAAATATACTTTAATAGTTTTTTGAAGTGAAAACTTCTTAAGCGGCGTTGTACACTTTTTTTGTAATGGGTAAAAAATGTTTAATTCGCGTCAGGACACGTGACCGTTAGGACAAGTGGCCTGATCGAAAATTCGTAAGACGGATGACAGCCGGCGCGGCGTAGGAGAGTAAGTATCCCCCTCTCTTTCTACAGCGCGGCGAAAATGTATGCCTGCTGTTTCGTTTAGGCGGCGCAGGGCGCTTGCGCGAATGTTCGAGTGCTTTTTAATGTAATATAAATTGTCATGTTTGTGTACGATAGCGCAATAAATAAATATTGTATTCTACCACATAAATGATAGTACTTTTATACTGGTAATTGAAGCAATTCGTGCAAAATTATTCCCTAACCATTAAAAATATCAAAAATGCACAACGTTAATATTCAAGTTTTCACTTCTGCCGGCACTCCCGGAGTGCAACCCGTCGTTTTTTTTAAAAATCAGACTCTTTTACAAGGTCAGGAACTACCATGTTCATTGACGACCTCTTTGGTCGAGTGGTTTGTACACCGGTTTTCATGGTGTCGCCATCTCTGGGGTCCCGGGTTCGATCCCCGGTCTTGTCAATTTAGAAATTATTGTTTTTCTAAATTGTCTCGTGTCTGGGTGTTTTCTATGTATAATAAGTATGTACTTAAGTATTTTAAGTATGTATAACCGTTGTCTAGTAACCATATAACGAGTTTCATAACGAAGCTTCTATTGGGCTAGATAATTGGTGTGAGTGTAGGAAAATTTATTTATTTATTTATTTATGGAAGATATTTATTAAAAATATTAAAACTAAAAAAAAATTAAAAATCAACAATAAATATCTATAGAAAAAAGATAACTTGATTTTCTTAGGCCAAACCGGGACCACTGACTTACTGGCCGGGACACAACGCTTCAAACCGGGACATGTGGCAGCCTTAAACTAGTAACAAGGGTTAACTTGTTTCTGTAGGCGGAATAAGTGGCAAGTTGCCGGGCCAAATAAGGATTGGCGAACTTACGGTTTGCAGTTAATCGGACGGATTGTGATAGCCAATTGTTTGTGAACGAACGTTGAGACGTAGTATGTAAAATAGCAGCGATTAGATTCGTAGAAAGTGTTTCAATCAGAGCTTCAAATGCCGTTTAAATTTAGGTAACGTTACCTTTGTCATTGTCATACGAAGATAACGTTATTAGAAAATCTAACGTTATGCTTGGTATACCTGGGTTGAATTTTTACCGGTAAATTAACTAACTACGCGGATCGGCTAAAACGCAATAGGTATCAAAAAAATTACGAAACATTACTATTAAAGGTAACGTTACATACATTACCGCTACCAATTTAACTTAACAGAATTAAAGTAAACACGCCTGCACATCAGACAACCACAAACTGTCAAATGTCTTCAATATAGACTTTGAACTTTATGTATATGGAATACGGCTGAATATTTATTGAAGAATTTTACAGTTTTGGATAGGTTGATGTGCAGGCGTCTGTACCTAGTAGTAACGCTAACGACACTATATCTGAATTTGGTAACGTTATCAAACAATATTTTCAAAAGATTTGTTAGATGAATTTCGCAAACGCATTATTCAGTTGCAGCTAATTTTAGAATCGCATTTTTTAGCGAATCAATTTTTCATGTTAGATAAGTATATTTTGTGAACGCATTATTAAGTTGCAGTTGCAGCGCTCCCCCTTTCCGTGACTGGCCCTCGCTACGCTGCACTTCGCTCGGGAAAAAAAATTGACTTAACCTAACCAACAGTTAGGATTTCGCTGACCGATTGAAGTGAAGTAAAATGGCGTTACTCTGAAATTTACTGCAACTAAAAAAGGAGATCGCGAAATTCATCTAATAATAAATTATAGGAACATAAATAAAGCTTTCGCTAAAAAATGCGACCTTAAAATTAGCTGCTCCTGAATAATGCGTTCGCGAAATTCATCTAACAAAACTTTCAAAACAAATAGATAGGTATTATGTGAGATACTAACCTTTAAAAGTGTGCACCTTAGAATTGGACATGACGTGCCACAGCTGCGGATCGCCAGCTGACGGCGCCAGCACCAGATGCTGTCCTGATGGTGCGAGCTGGAGGAGTTTGGCACCGGCGCCAGGGGTCGACCCCCCGACGGAGACCACGCGGACTGTCGACGCTATCGGCGGTTGTAGCCTGTGTATCAAATAACTCATCGTCAGTTCAGCTCGCCTGGTTATTTATTGCACATGTACACAGTATCACTTTCATACAAGGCAGTAATCTATAATATATATAATGACTTGTCCTGATTGACTGATTATCATCGCCGAGCCGAAACCGCTGGAGCTAATTAGATGAAATTTGAACGGTAGGTTAATTGAGTGACGTAACTAGCCACTAAGAAAGGATTTTACGGAAAGACCCTTAAGGGGGTCAAATACCTTCAGAGGGTGAAAGTTTGTATGAAAGTCCGTCAGTTTTGAAGTGAAATACATGAAAATTTGTATTTGTCTTTTTGAAAAGAAATAAAGAATGTCGTCTGTAATAATCATAAAGTATGTTGTCTCAGGAATTTTGTTTATTTTTACTTTTCAGTTCAGTGAAGCCGCCCTGATTGCGGAAGACTCAGGTTCGATTCCTGGCTGGGTCGGGTAGGCGTTTAGTTTTATCACTGTATTTTAGAAATTTTATAAATATTTAATTTTGTCTATTTTCCTTTAAAGGAGTAAAAAAGGGATGAAGGATTTTTTGGGGAAAATGTTATTTTTAAAGTATTATCTTTAAATGAATAATTTAATCTATCTATAGATTTTTTAATAAGAGTAAAGAATGATGTGTTTTTGCATTTTTTGAAAAATCTTCCCTAGAGGGGTGAAATAAGGGTGGAAAGTTTGTATGAAAATCTGTCATTCCTTAAATTTCGTTATTTGACCTGGTAAATTATTAAGTATTACAGGATTTTTGGAAAATGATCCTTTAAGTAGGGGATGTCAATTTGTACAGGAGGTTTCAAAACGGACCAAAATTACCTATACAGAGTGATATTTATTTCGTTGTTTTGTTTTAGACACTTATTACTAACTAGCGGCCGTTTGCGGTTTCACCCGCGTGGTTCTCGTTCCCGTGGGAATATCTGGATAAAAAGTATCCTATGTGTTATTCCAGGTTATAACTATCTGTATGCCGAATTTCATCCAAATCCATCCATCCGTTGCAGCGTGAAGAAGCAACAAATATACGAACATATACACAAACTTTCGCATTTATAATATTAGTACGATTCTAACTCGCATGGATAGGTTTTTTAATGATAAAAAATGAAAATCTTAATGTTGAAATGACGTGACAAGTTTAGTTGTCTAACCCTTATTACTTATACATGATATTTACCTTTAATAGGTTTGGCTTTTATTACGAATAAACAAGTCGTGTAGCCCAAGTGAGTAAAGCCGCGAACAAAAGCTAGTATAATATAAGATGGCAGGCCAACACAGGTGTTACATGTTAATGTCCGCACTGCCCCGCACTGGGCCCGCGTGGTGGTATATGGCCCGTTTCCCCTGTAGTGTAAACATCTACAGGGAAAGCGGTTCCCAGCGTTGGGAACGTAAAATGAGCTGGCCTGAATGACCCTTATTTTAATACAAAACAAACAAAATAAATGTTTTGAGAGACTGCGCTTTCCGTAAATATGTTATTAATAGTTATTTATTGTCTTTTTTTACTTATACTACTGTACTGAGTTTTAATTATTTCAGTTTAATAGTTTTTATTACTTTTTTCTAGATAAGAACGGTTCTGTAGTAGGGACTATAGGAAGCTATCACCACGCTATCTGTATCTGTAGCAATAGCTATTTTCTATATGTCCTTGATGGACCAAACCTTTATAACGCTAAAGCTAAAAAACAACTACACATCTCCATACGCGAGGCTATTGGAATAAAAACATTCAAATTTCTATAGAGAATATATTTGGAGTTTACCACCTAGCTAGGATTCCATCGTACTATGTAGATTTAAAAATCCCTGTCTCCAGGCATCAATGTTTTTTTTCATTAATAGTGTTTATGCGCATTATTTGTACGAGCTGTGTTTGAAAAAGTACTCTCTTTGTAACGGTAAGTGTCTTTATATGAAAGTGGAGAGCATTTTCGATTTAAATAAACTGACGTTACAAAAAGAAAGGGACGAAAGAAAAACCAAAGAGCTGAGTTTCTTGCCGGTTCTTCTCAGTACAAGGTCTCCCGCCATAGAATTGCGTATTCGAGCGTAAAATTATAAAAAAAAGAAAAAGAACTTACTAGAAAGGGTATAAAAAAAGTATATTGCTACTACGTCCTATTAAAACTCCATCAATTGGGCGACGATGGCATGCCTTCGCAAGCCTAAAGATTTTTATGATTAATGAGAAAAGCTTTCTGATGTTTGACTTTGAAGGTTTGACTTTCAAAAGTCAGCACTTCAAAGGCGGATTGGGGCACAACGCGAACTTTTTCAGTTGGCCTTTCCGTAAACGCCGCGTCAAAGTTCAATAAAATTAATTTTCAATTGAATTATGTAACCTCCCACTGAAGTATCATAGAGCGAAAACACTTGGCGCGAATTTCCTTTGAACGGTAAGTATCAATAATGCCCTTGATATTATATCCTTGGTTGTACAAAAAACGGCAGTCTTATTTCCTGAGACAGAAGACCCTTCTGACGCCCTTTTTCCCGTTTCATTGGCCGGGTATTGGTTATCGGGAAACCGGGACCATTCATCACGTTATCACTGGAGTTAATGGGATGGATAAACAAGACGATTAGGTGGTTAATTAACACAAAATCCGAATGGATCTGTTCTAACAGGAGGGAGGGATTGATTTTGCTTAAGATTCTTGCGCGACCTTTTCCGGTTGGTAGTGCTGTAAATACTTTTGTAATTAACGTCGTTGCTTGCATAGGTATTTAATGTTTGCTGTGTGTAACTAAAGTACGTTATAGATAATTTATAATAAATGTATAAGATAAATTACTGAATTTATAATTTTATTACAAATTATACACTTTTAAACTTACGCGTTCCATAATTAAACAAAGAATTTAAACGGGGATTAACGTAAACTAATTAGTAAAAAGGTATCATACCTTCTATAGACCCGACGTTTCGACCGAGTTACAACGGCCGTGGTCACGGGCTGACTGTTGTCGCGATGTTGCGTCTCCTTTTGCGCGTCAGAGTCTTCATTCAGCGTCACATTATTTTGCCAACTACCGCCACACACAACACTAACGGTGTCCCTATTACGTATACAAGCCTTATTCTGGTTGATTACTGACTGCGAAGAAAAACGAGGATGTCTTTTTGCAAATATTGGATTCTACGATGAACCAATGAAGAACAAAGCGGACTATACGTGAGCGGGTCAAAGAACATATCGCAGCTGTAAAGAACAGGCAGTCTAATAAATCAGCGATTGCAGAACATCTACTCGAAAGAGGCACAAATCGCCAGATTGAATTTTACCGTACGCAAGTCCTCTCCACAGATTGCCACTTTTATTCAAGAGTAGTGCGTGAAGCGATTGAAATAAAGAAACACCCTAATAATTTCAATCGGGAGACGGCCACAAACTATCTTCAGTGGAATCCAGTATTTGCAAAAAGACATCCTTTTTTTTCTTTGCAGTCGGTAAACTACCAGAATAAGGTTTGTATACGTAATAGGGACACCGTTAGTGTTGTGTGTGGCGGTAGTTGGCAAAATAATGTGACGGTGGATGAAGACTGCCGCGCAAACGGAGGCGCAACATCGCGACAACAGTCAGCCCGTGACCACGGCCGTTGTAACTCGGTCGAAACGTCGGGTGTAAAGAAGGTATGATACCTTTTTACTAATTAGTTTGCGTTAATCCCCGTTTAAATTCTTTATTACACATTACTGTAGTGACGCAGTTTTTTCAATACTATTGTTGTAAGTGAAGAAGTTTTAATTTTTTTTTTAATTTATTTCCCAATTGTGCCTGAACACAAAGGTTTACCAATATTTAGAATATTAGGTTCGTAGTTTAGTTAAGTATAATTATGTAGACGTATTAAAATAAAAAAATATCCGTAATATTTAAAGACTACCGAATCCTATTTTCTTTTTAATAGCTACCGAAGCGACTGATATTAATCTTAAATACAAGTCATCCGTCACAGCATGAGGAGGGTATATGGAAAAAAAGAAACATGGAAGTCTCAAAAGTGATGGATGGTTATATAGTCGATGTGTGTCTGAGAGAATATAAAACACAAAAATAAGAAATACGACTCAACAAAATGTATATTTGTGTATAAAAAACTGACGGAACTATTTGTTGTTTTTATTAGTTTAAATTTTTAATACCAAATAATTGTAAGATAAGATATTTTTTATTGACATAAAGTAAAGTAAATAGCCTATAACTGTCCCACTGCTGGGCAAAACCTCCATCATTGAAATCAAGTCATCTCTACAATTGGTGGATAATGGCTTAATCATCACGCTTGCCAATTGGTTGGTGATCACAAACCCAAGCTAAGCATTGAAAAATCCGAAACACACTTTGGCCGACATGGAAACTGAACCCGGGACCTTGGGTATAGAGCCGCACGCTTGGTCACTCGGTTACCGAGGCATTTTATTGCTATAAAATTGAGTAAATACTTAGCTGATACGTAGCTTATGCTTGTATTACTTTAGGGAACAAACAATTATGTATGCAACTTTAGTAGGTAGGTTCATAATAATAGTATCAACTTAAACCATAACGATTTTTTTGTACCGAAACATTCAGTCAAGCTGTAATTCACAATTCATAATTCATTTATTTGCACTAAGCCACGATATAAAAAGTTAGTACAAAATATGTAGTATAGTACAAACATGTTTAGCCAAATCAAAGAGGCATGCAAATACAACACAATCTTAAAACTATTGCAGAAAATTACTAGGTACATTAACATCATCACAAATTATTCTTTAAATCGAAAAACTCCTGCACATTTTTTTTTTTTTTTTTTTTTTATTGAGAGATGGGCTTGCTCTTGGCCTCATTCTAATCCCTAGGGCTAAGAAGAGGCCGACGATGGGACAAGCTTGCCCAGAAAACATTGTAGAATGTGTGATGGTTGAGCCATTTAAACAAAACTTTATGTAGAACGCCACTATAAGCCTTATCTGTAATCGTTATTACCTAATCCCACAATAGCGCATCACCTTGAATAGAAATGCTGTGAGTTCATATCGTAATCATTACAAAACAATAATTAAATTAGTTGGAAACAAAATATTCAACATACAACAAGATACAACAAGATCGAAACATTCAATGAAAATCTATGTAAATTACAAACATACATATATATCATATACATACAAACACACATACATACATACATACACACATGTGTGCATACCTACATACATACACACATGTGTGCATACATACATACATACACACATGTGTGCATATATACATACATACACACATGTGTGCATACATACATACATACATACATACACACATGTGTGCATACATACATACATACACACATGTGTGCATACATACATACATACTCTCACGTCCTACCATTATGGGGTAGACAGAGCATCGAAATCACCAATTATGAGTATACTCGCCATATTAGTACCCGTCGCCACATTTTTTTTTATTTTGTCTTTGTTTATTTCTTTATTGCACATGTAGCTACAAACATTAGACATTAGACTTAGGGCTAAAATCTTAGTAGTAATAGGTACATGGCCCCTGTTTTAGCTTAAACAAAGTAGGGTTCAGAGGTGAAATAGTCAGAATCAGTGATCACATCAGTCATCACTGATCGATCGCCTGATGTGCGAGCATCTTGGAACCCTTGTCCCTAAGTCGGCTCTTACGACATGCAAGGGAAGTTAGCCAGCTGATACTTACTTTTCACGTCCCAGACCAGCATGGGACACGTAAATTACTAGCGATGAAAAACATGTGTCGATCGATGGATCACGAACACCAGTGAGGAGCTCGATGGCGCAGTGGATTACGCGCCCTGTCTGCAATTGCTGACGTTAAGCAACTTTCGCAAAGGCCGGTCATCGGATGGGTGACCAAATTATTATCTCGAGCTCCTCCGTGCTTCGGAAGGCACGTAAAGTTGGTTCCGGCTGCATTAGTAGTCGTTAAAAACCACCAATCCGCACTGGGCCCGCGTGGTGGTTTATGGCCCGTTCTCCCTACCCATCTATAGGGAAGACTCTTGCCCCAGCAGTGGGGACATATAATGAGCTGGTGATGGAACACCAGTGCCAGTACGGTACGCGTTATTATTAGCACAGCTCCATTGCTCCTGTATTGGCGTTAATTCGTCCCTGTGGGCTAGAGGTACAATGAAATTAAGCGTATTGATCCGGGCCAACGTTTGTGGTTAACACGCACTTAGCCTTGTTAAGTGAAGGTGGGTGATAACCCAAGATTTAATTAAGATTTATTTGATTAAGATATCGATACGGCTCATATTACCGTATACGATAGTATACGGTAATATGAGCCGTATCGATATCTTAAAAGGAGAACAGTTCAAATGAAAGGTAATATCGAGTGTATGTAGTAAAAATCTATAGGTATAAGCCCAATATCTCTGTACAACCTACTGTAAATTTATTCATTTATTTATCATATTTTAAAAATACATATTTCTTCTGTATTTCTTTAAGGGAGCGCCGTCCGTAAGTGACAAGTGTCATATGTTTTATTTGAAATGTCGTCGTCCATATTTATTTGATGCCGCCCGGCCATACTAATTTTGTATGGGGAATTTAAGGTGCTTAATAAAAAAATATTATTTGAATAACCACTTGATGAATCAAAAATTTAGTCTAGCAATTTGTAGTTTATCCATTGATGATTGTTTAGACAAAATCAGAGGTACAATAATTCAGATAAACTATAAGAAATCTACTAAACGCCGCCACTCGTTTTCATGATCTTTGCCCAACTTTAAATGATATTGTAGAAAAAACTATAGCGTTTTATGAATTTATGGTTCTGACAAATTGTAAACACGTTCCCTATGATACTAAATATATATTTTGTTCATTTAATACGATAGTATTTTTAATTATATTTACTTAACCGTAACTGCATTTTTGGCATTTTTTGGTCGGAGGCGACGCATTGGAAATTTACGTGGCGGGGATCTTGATTTTTCCCAACAATTACAAAACATATGAAAGTGATATTTGATGACATGATTTTGCATTTAAATGACTTCATTTTGCTAGTTCTCACAGAAGAGAAACACGATTTGTCAACTTTTATAACAGAGAAAAAATATCAAAGTAACCTCTTTTAAAACATAGATTTGCATTTTACAGGCAAACCAGACCAATTTAAGCATCCTAATTTTCTTAGTAGATTAGTCTTAACACACACTTCAATATGCTGGTTAATTTTTAAAAAATAATTTGTAGTTTTAATTTGAAGGAAAAAAAAACAGTTTTTCTTATGGCACAGGGCGCAAACGCTCCGTATTAGAAAGAAAGAAAGAAAGAAAAAAGATTTATTGGTCGAGCATTTAAACTTACACTAAAACTAATTAAATACAATTAAAATTAACATAACTGCCGACCAAATGGTTGCCACTCAGCATAATGCCATGACATAGTTATGCCAAGGCGCTGGTTTTCTGTGGAACCATTAACTAAATTATGAGAGAGAGAAACTTAATTAAAAACAGTATTATCAAATATCTACCTATCTATGCACTTATTTGTGAAAACTAACAACAAACTACATATATATATATAGAACAATAAAATAATGGGTAAGAATAATAATAATAATTATGAGTAACCATAAATATATAATTTAATTTAAGAACACACATTATTATTATTATTATTAGATTAATTGTTTAGCGGTGCGTCGCCTTAAACTAAATTTAACGTATGGATCAGCAGGTTAACTGAACATTGAACACTATTGTGTACAAAACTGTGAAGATTTGTTAATAGCATTATTTATGTTTATTTATTGACTCTAACATAGATGTTATTTGTCTGTAAATCTTACTGGATAATACAAAATAATAACACAAAGTACAAAATTAATGATAACAAATGGAGCAAATACCACAGGCTGTTAGATAAGTTATTTTTTTATTTCCTTTAACTTTTTGAAACTAAGTAACAAATTATTTCAATAAAATTGAACTTATAAGAGGAGCTTGTAGCGGCAGCTTGAGCGTTTGGGTTGCGATCTTTCGTAATGCCGGAGTCACAAGATGGGTTCATTAATATCAGATCAGATAACAATATCTTAAAAGTCCCCCTTCCTCTCCGATAGGCGAACCTGCCCCCCGACCGCCTAACCGATCGCTTTGACTACGCGTATAGTTTATGACGTCATCTTGCCACCTCGCACCGCCTGTGGAAGCAATATCAAAAGATAAAGGCTACCTATAGCTTTCGATATTGCTTTCATAGGCGGCACGAAACGACAAGATGACGTCATAAACTACACACGAAGTCAAAGCGATCGGTTAGGCGGTCGGGCCCCTGGACCCCGCAAGTCCCACAGGGACTTTGTTACGTGAACCTCACACAAGCGTATTAGGACGAATAAAATTATTTCTGAATGGACTAAAGGGACTATCATCAAGTTACATTAGGGTATTATAATACGAGGAGCTCAATAGCGCAGTGGTTACCGCGCTCGGTCCACGATTGCTAAGCTTAAGCCACTTTCGCAAAGGCCAGTCATCGGATGGGTGACCAATATTTTATCATATCGAGCTCCATGCTTCGGAAGGCACGTAAAGCCGTTGGTACCGGCTGCATTAGCAGTCATTGACAACCAACAATCCGCACTAGGCCCGCGTGGTGGTTTATGCCTACTGCCTATCCAATTATCCATCCATAGGGAAGGCTCGTGCCCCAGCAGTGGGGATATGAAATGAGTTGATGATGATATGATGATTATAATATTCTTGTTAAAAAGACTTACCATCCGTTGAGTGGCACGAGGAGCGGTTTGTCGTAGCCATCGCACCAAGCCATGGCTGCTGTGACCAGGGTAGCCAGAACCCCGCGCCTCGCCACCGCCGGCCGCAGCCACGCTATTATCTGGACACAAAAGAACAAGTTAGTAAAACTTATTTGCGAATGCGGCCCAGAAAAAACTGGCCGAAAAAATCTATAATGTCATCTACTGTCTATTACTTGAGTTTATTTATTTATTTGGGATAATAACAGCTTACAATGTAGGGTTTACAAAGGACTGAAAACATACTTACTGAAAACATAATAAAGAAAAGCAAATTAAAATTATCCACAGTTTACATTGAGTGGTTGGACCTAGTAAACCATGACATGCTTATTAAATTATGATATTATGATGATATTAATTATGAGTTGTATTGGATTACGTTATATTTTATTTATGTAGTATAGATGTGTTGACTCAGTGGTCGATTGGCAATTCACTCGGCCCGATACTCGACCCGTGGGGCTCGTGGTCCAGCAGTGGGGACATAAAATGAGCAGGTGATGATGAGTTATTAGCAACAGAACTTCTTTATAACCATAAAAAGATAATATAGGAAAAAAAAGTATCTAAAGGCAAAGAAGCCAAAAAAACTAGGTACCTACTATTGATTTTTTTGGATTTATAATGTCGATATCGACAGTGAATAATAGTTCCTGTAATGGTTATAAATGAAAATGATTAAAAACGCGACGAACGCATCTTCGTACTTATTATAAACAAATCTCTTCAGTCACACACAGCGCGATGACACAGCTATATTCGCTTATTGTGAAAACTCTTTTTGTTTTCTCTAAAACAAAAGCACCACAGTCAGCACTCAACTCTTAATTTCTCTCAGCGTGCAACATCACCGTGGTGAACTAAAGGATAACGAAGTGGGACAGACGCCAGGGAAATCTTAGTCCGTTGTACGCAGTGCTTAATCAGCCACCTGTTGCTTATTGCAGTTTCTATGTAGTAGCTAAAAGGGCAAAAAACAAACTTTCACGTCGTTGGAGGAGCTTCGCGTTAATATTTTACTGTCTGCTCTTAGAACGTAGATGTCTTGGGAAACATTTTTGAAGAGTAACATTTAAATACATTTAAATAAAAATGTATATAAATAAAAATGAATCCCTAAATGTGTTGCTAATCGCAAAACTCGAGAACGGCTGAACCAATTTGGCTGATTTCTTTTTTGTTATGTTTGATGAAGTCTGAGGAAGGTTTATAATGAGAGAGAAAAAGTAAAAAATATGAAGAAAATAGTAAAAACAACAATTTTCTTTTCCTATACAAACCACTTAGTCCCCAGCTGTAAAACATTTGACGTCAATCAAAACAAAACAATGGCGCGTTAGAATTATCTTTGGTTGATTATAGGTCAGATTTATTTATTTACGCACCAAGTACTCAAACAAAAAATATCGTGTACCATAAGGCATTACAATAAAAATATCATCACATTAGAAATTACTAGAGTCCTTCAATGTTATTTTATTTCTATTAAAGCCCAAAAAGGCCCATCTCTCACCCCTCCCCCCTCCCAATTCCTACTCCCTCCTCAAGATCCAACTCCTTTCCAAGGTTGGCAACGCATCTGTGATAACTTTGGTTTTGCGGGTGTCTATGGGCGGCGGTGATTACTTTCCATCAGGTGACCCGCCTGCTCGTTTGCCTCCTTTTAACATAAAAAAAAAAAAAAAAAAAAAACTGCGACAGGCCAATAAATTTTGACAGAACGAAATCTGTCTAGGCAGCGATTAACATAAAAAAAACAATGTAACTTTGTTTAAGAGAAATAGGGCAGAACATGGTTTGCCGGGACAGCTAGTAAATAATAAATATATATTATGTGTGAATAGTGTCTTCGTCCGCTTTAGAACATCCGTATCCCATGATGGACGCCTATTGCAGCTCCACCTATCGGGTCCAATTGTGAATCAAAACCATTCAGAGACCCACTTAAACACACAATAAAGTCATCAAAATCGGTCCAGCCAGCCGCAACAGGAGGAGGATTTTTTTATATCTTACGGGTAAGCACAGTGCTTTCATCTCAACTGATGTTAAGTGATAATAAGGCCAATGGTGGAAGCGCACTTCACCCGGAATCCTCAACTACTGAGGCACTGGATATCTTATCTCTAGCTGCCGGAACACAACAATGCTACAAACATTGATGTAATGTCGACATATTTAAATAAGATGGTGGTAGCTAGCCAGGCGGACCAACAAGTCCTACCACAAACCAAACCGAAAACACAAATATGTACCCCCCCCCTGGAAATCGAACCCGGGACCTCTGGGTCTAAACCGGTGGTCGTAATCACTAGACCACAGAAGCGAATAAAGGAGTTGAGTGATATATAGGGTCTAACAATATCAATAAGCGAACGTTTAAGGGGAGCATCTATACATCACACTGAGCATGCTCACCAAATTTGGTCCAAAACTACAGGCTCGTTACCGAGATAATCAACAAAACATTATCATAATTCACCAAAAAATACACCCTTTCCAAACCCGTACAGCTGTACTACACGCACAAAAAGATAGCCGTTGTGTTGTATATCTGTACACTATCTTTTTATCGACGCCTGCGTGCGTGTTAGTAAAAATACAGCATGTTTCATGATGTGCATTATTTTAATTTATTTAGTTTGTTAGAAAACATAACTTTGAAAAATCACTATAAAACTGGTGCCCGTTTTTAGTCATTGTATTCAGAATGATGTATAGATACCGCCCTTAAACGTTCGCTTATTGATTTTGTTAGACCCTGTACACCCCCGCATTGAACATAAACTATAATTATTATAAAGCTTACAATTATTGCAAAGAAAATATTGTTTTCTGCGCTTTTGGCGACTAAGGAACATAAGGATATTCTGCTATAATATATATATTAATAGCGTAAGCCGATTTTTGTCTCAGTGAATAGCGTAAGCCGATTTTTTTCCCAGTGATTATGGGACGATAGCTGCACATAAAAAATCAGTTATGGTCTCATTTTGAAGAGCTCCAGCCGTAGATGTGCAGAAAAATAAAGAAACCTGTCACGGGTTTCGAAATTCCTAAAAAATCTGTTGACTAAACGCGAAGTTTTGCGGGCGACCCACTAGTTAATAATTTAATATCTTTAATATTTTAAAGGATCGAATGTTGATGACGTATTGTCGGCATTGTATATAAGGCTTCTTTGGCTTACAGAGTAAGAGTAGATAGTGTTGATAAATCATCGAGTTGGACAGAACCACGATAGCGTAAAGGTCGCGCAAGGAGTCATCGCTCTACTGTCACACATATCCCATCGCGCACAAAGAAATTTGGTGACTCGTTTCTTTGTCGCACCTCCAAAAGTTGGAATAGTCTACCAGCACACGTTTTCCCTCCTTCCTATGATATGGGGTCCTTCAAACGAGGCGTGAAGAAGCACCTTGTGGACCGGCAGAGTGAGGTTGACTGATGCTGCGTTGTTTTCACGCTGCACCAGATGTCTTCGCGTCTGGACTCCATTTCCACTTAACATCAGGTGGTATGGAGTCATTTGCCGTGCTAAGTATTTTTAAAAAAAAAAGGTAGTGCACCTGGTCCGACAGGTTCGATTCCTGGTCGTGAAAAATTTTTTCAACTCTTTTTTCAAACTTCGCAATGTTGGTTTTCCGGATCGGTGATTAAATTGTAACTCTAGCCTCCGTGCTTTGGAAATCACGTTAAGCCGTTGGTCCTATAAAGTTCAAAGTTCAAAGTTCTTTATTGCATTCATGTTGTACACAGGTGTTATAAAAGATATAAAAGAAACAAACATGACCCTGCAATATATAGTTGTTGTAGTAAAATGGCAGTCGTTAAAACGTTAATGAGTCCAGTGTGAGACGCTTATAGGCTAATAATAATGATGTCTAATCGCCTCTGTGGTCTAGTGGTTAAGACCACCGGTTTAGACCCAGAGGTCCCGGGTTCAATTCCCAGCGGGGGTACATGTTTGGGCACTCGGTTTGGTTGGTGGTAGGGCTTGTTAGTCCGCCTGGCTAGCTACCACCATCTTATCTAAATATGTCGCCATAACATGAATGTTTATAGCATTGTTGTGTTCCGGTAGCTAGAGATAAGATAGCCAGTGCCTCAGTAGATGAGGAGTCCGGGTGAAGTGCGCTTCCACCTTCGGCCTTATTATCACTTAACATCATGTAAAGGTCAAGTGCTTACCCGAAAGATATATAAAAATATAGGTATATTATAAAAAAATATATATTTTCAGTATCAAAAATATTCAACAATGGTTGTGAAGCACAGTTTGCATTTAACTTTAAAAAATATTCCAGACATCCAACAATTACCTAAAGCGTTGCATTGTTGTTATGTTATGCGTCCGTGCAAAAACCGAACCGAAGCCGAATATTGTACGTCGAAGCCCCGTCAAACAACATTCAACAAAATTTTAAACGTCACCGAACACCTTTCCAGTCAATAGCTATTTTTTTCAGCATTTTATAAACACTGACCTGCCACCATTCAACTCCGAAAACTGCTGCCTACGGTTTAAGGACTAATTGCAGATATTAGAATAGTATACAGTGTTTGATGGCGCAGTGGTTAACACTTTCGCTAAGGCCATTCATCGATGTGAGCATGTCTCACCTGGGTAATTAAGCTCGCTGGGAAATGGTTAATATATAATGGTTAATCGTAGAATCTAGTAGGGCACGAGGACACGCACTAGTGCGTGATGCCGTCCCCTCTAGAAAACCTCAAAGAAGGTGATTCGTTTCACACGGCTTGAACCCTTTAAGTTTCTCGCCGCCCCCAAAAACAGCCCGGTGAAGCTGAAAATGCCGTTTGAGGCAATCGGCAAACTCTCTTAAAAAAACCCGGTCTATGAATGCTAAGGCTTACTTTTGCAGAGGCCGGTGACCAAAAATGTATTATTTCGAGCTCCTCCGTGTTTTCGAGGCACGTAAAGCCTTCAGTTTCGATTGCATTAGCAGTCGTTAACAACCACCAATCCGCTCTGGGCCAGCGTAGTAGTTTATGGCCCATTCTCCCTATCCATCCATAAGGCTCGTGCCACAGCAGTGGGGATATAAAATGTGAGCTGATGATGATGATGATAATAATAAGCATTTTAAAACAGAAATATGCTCAACTAAAATGGGAATAGGCCGGCCACGTCCACCACATCGCTTATGAGGTTTGAGCTAAATCTACCACCATTTGGGTCGTTTGGGTCTACCAACGCAAGAATACGACGCTGCAGACCGAGGCGAAGATAGCGTAATGAGCTGGACGTATACCAACCAGGCACACTGCAGTTGCGGACAGAAGGAAGTGAAAAGAAGAACCCCTACTTCTTTTACTTCCTTCCTTTGGTCGAGACCCCTACTTCTTTTACTTCCTACTATTTGGTCGAGACCCCTACTTCTTTTACTTCCTTCCTTTGTCCTGCTAAGGGATAAAATGGGCTGGTCATCATCATCATCATCACAAAGGCCTCTTCGTGATCCATTTTTGGATATAAGCTCCTTCCCTTCTTTTCTATTCTTGGCGGTCCTGTGCCCACTGCATGCGGTCCCGGCCTGCGTGTCAATGTCTTTCACCCGCTCTGCAGTGGTTGGACTCTTCCTCTAGTATTGTTATTGGGTCTTCACTCAAGGCCTCGTTAAGGCCAACGGCGCTAAGTATATACAATTCTCGCAGTGTCCTGCCCACACCTACTTTGCTATCGCAACCATTAACTATATTTTTTAAGTTTCAAAAACAATGTGATATAATAATAATAATTTCATAACGAGTAAAAACCAATATTGGTAAGTCTTTTTAGTTATGATTCCATTTAATGGCAGCAATTTTTTAACATGAAACCTTTTTTACGATCAACCGCATCGTCCGTGTTTTAAAGAAACATAAAAAGCATTTATTCGTTCGCATCTCAAAGTTTGCCTAAAGGAACCTTCTTTTAAACCCGTTAAAGGATTTTACGGCGTTCGCTGACACGGGGCTTTGGCCAGATAGAAGTTGAGCCGCGACTGCGAGAACGAATTTTACGTTAAATTGATTTTGTGAATGAACACTGAGCTACGAATTTTGGCATTTGTTATATTGAGCTATGATACATTTTAAAATAGGCAGCGGTTACTATCATCACGTCATCATCATCACCAGCGGATTGTTATGTCCCCACTGCTGAGGCACGACCTTTCCCTATGTATGAATAGGGAAAACGAGCCATAAACCACCACGCGGGCCCAGTGCGGATTGGTGGTTGTTAACGACTGCTAATGCAGCCGGGACCAACGGCTTTACGTGCCTTCCGAAGCTCGAGATTATTTTTGGGCATCCATCCGATGACCGACCTTTGCGAAAGTTGCTTAACCCTAGTAATCGCATACCGGGTGCGCTAACCACTGCGCCATCGAGCTCATGGTTTTTATAGCCCGTGTTAATGGTCTAGTGTTATTATTTTTTTTATAATTTAGATTATCAGTCAACGGGGGTGTATATGGCATGGCTGGTTTAAAGTCCTTCTGCGTCTCTTATAGGAAAGATAGTTCCACAGTGGTTGAATAAATAAACTCCTACCAACATAGTAGTACACTTTCTGACCATTTGTTTTTCATACAACGTGACCTTACGTTCTAGACAAATATTAAAATCCCGTGTAATGCTACTCTCAGAAATGCTATTAATTTTTTTTATTAAAAAATAAAACAAAAATACAATATTTAAAAAAAACCCTGTCCGATCCGTAAAGGTTTTATTAGGTATCGAGATTTAGTTATATTTTTGTAATTATTTTAAAATAATAAGAGTAACCGACAAAAATTTTGTTAAATTACAAAACTTACATGGCAATACTTTTGTCGGCACTTCGCTTCAGTAAGTAGGACCTTTGGCTCCGCCGCCATTGATGGAAAGTGTGGTCACATTTTTAAAATTATCTAGATTTTGGGGTAATTTGAGCAGTTTCGGTACAAAAACTTGCGTTTTAAATTACGATTTATAACATCATCATCATCATTTTTATGTCCCCACTGCTGGGGCACGAGCCTTCCCTATGGATGGATAGGGAGAACGGGCCATAAACCACCACGCGGGCCCAGTGCGGATTGGTGGTTGTTAACGACTGCTAATGCAGCCGAGACCAACGGTTTTACGTGTCATCCGAAGCACGGAGGAGCTCAAGATGATACATTTTTTACACCGGCCTTTGCGAAAGTTGCTTAACCTCAGCACTCGCAGACCAGGCGCGTTATCCACTGCGCCATCGAGCTGAGCTCCTCCGTGACGACGTAATATTTTAATGTGTCCCAATTAAATGTTTTATTTCTTCCCTTTTCCTTTCTTTCTTCTTTAAATACCTCAACGACCATGTAGTGATAATATTTGTCCAGAGGCTAGAGACATCAGTTATTTATTTTATTTTTCGCACAGTTTGATGAAGTTCTTTTTTTACAGAGCGATGAAGAAGTGCTTTGCCTTCATCCAAATACTCACGACGCTTTAGTCGGTTTAACAGTAGAATGAGAAGAAAACGTCGAAGAGCAGGAGTTATTAATTAAATTACATTTGATTCAAAAGTAATCCCATTGATCTGTAACAAAGGAAAGCCTAATGCTGAAACCAGAAGCTCGATTCGTCATGTAAGGCCTTTGTATCACCAAGGTAATTGGCACTCCACAATCAAACTATATATCGATATATGCGATGCAGTATCCTTGATTACGATATATGTGTAATTAATTGGTGGGTAGATAGTTATATGTAGGTATTATTGACGTTGGATTAATGTCCTATCAGTGTGCTAGGCCGTTCGAGCGTGTTCCATCACTTGATGAGTCGTGTTGTAATTATGAAGGTCTGTCACTGACATGTTGGGGCCACCCACGTATATCAAATTGTTGGATAATGTTCGCCGTTCGCTCCTAACTGAAGGGATATAAAAAATGTGAGTTTGTTTGATGAAAACGCGTTACAACCTCAATAGTGAACGTAAACATTAACGGCACTATGCAATAAAAACAAAAAAGTTTCGTGTTTAAAAAAAAACCATATTGTTAAACTTAAGTAATTTTAGGACTTCTTGGCGGGAAAGTGAAGAGTCATGTCTGCGATTTTGTTTTATTTTCTAAAATTTGTGTTATGTCGAATATTAATGTGAAATAATGGTGGATTATTAACCGTTAAGTGTTCGTGAGTCTGCATGAGTGTTGGCAAATGAAACAAAACAGTGCAACGTCACTTTTCAAATTCTCTCAAGAAGCACGCCCGAGGACTTAGTAAAGCCCCACATCTTTACTGAGATACTCTAGGGGTTGGGGGGTATATCATTTCTCACTTCTCATTTCTATTATCATTCATCATCATTACTGGAGGAAGAAGGAAATATTGTTTATTTATGTATTACTTGAAAGAAAAATTACTTTGACACTGGCTAAATGTGCTAATCGCACGAAGCCATCAACTAAAAGAAAAAGAAAAGTAAACGTTAACGTGACAATTTTGCATGAAATTATCAGCTAATAATACATTTAATAACATTTTATATAGGTATCCTTGAAAGTTCATTCATGTTTCGGATCAGCAAATAAGTAAAATAACAAAGCTTGTAATAAAATAATTGTATCTACAGCAAACATTATTATTTCTGTCAACTGTTCTGGAAAATTTTGTTTTGTAATTATTGTTTTAAAAGTCGCAAAAAATAACAGTAATACGACTAATCTAGTGAGTTGAGAAAAGTGTAATATTGATAGCATAAAGTCATCGTCTCACCGAGCCCCTAGCTGTATGGGATCTCTCGTGACAATGTCACTTCACTGGACTTCCTTACTTCGCCGTAGACTAACTCTGGCGCAAGTGATTCAAAACCGCTTTGGATATAAATCTCTAGTATTGAGTTTTACCTATATTATTTCACCTGAGCATTCTACTAGCATTACCTAGTATAGCGTTCGACACATTCGACCTTTTTTATTTCCGCATATGGAGTTCTTTTTCTTTTTTACTGACGTTTAGACTAAAGATTAGTCTTTTGAATTGGTTAGATTACGATTTGGAGGTTTGGTTTTTTGCTTGGAGTTTTTTTGGTGAATTGGATTAAGATATTAAAGAATTGTTTTTTTTTATTCGCAAGGTCGAATTCCCTTTTTCTTCTCCATCATCCTTACCATACCCTCAGCGGTGGGAGTGTGCTATTTTCTCATTTACCAAACATAATATTTTACGCTTGGAATACATTTGGTGCGCAGTGAAGTGATGCTCATGTTCCACGGGCTAGAGCTATCGTTCGCTATTCTCTTTATCTTGACAGTGTGTAAAAACCAAAAGTTTGAATTGATTTAGTTCAAAAGTACTTCATTGCCAAAGAGATACTGATGCTAAATTACGTGAACTGAAATATTATACATTCAAGCCTTTTAGGCTATTTGGTTATAGTGCTGTTCAATGTTGAAAGCTATTTTCTATTTCACTTGGAGTGTAGATGAAACTTTTGTGAATATGAATAAGTAGTTAATAATAAGTTTTATATTATTACTAGTTTGTTTGTATGTCTCGCAAGTTTTAATGAGACCTGTGTATGTGTATGTTAATTTTGCTGCTTCTAATTAAAGACTGCTAAAACATTTTATACTGTAAAGAATTTAGCGTATGACACTCTTTATGAATATGTAAAGAAATAAAAAAATAATTATACAAAAGAATTTAAATGTAGCACGTTTACTAGGTACTAGCTAGAGATGAGGATATAGCTGGGTTTTCTCGCCGCGCCGTAAACTAACTCTAATTATGCCAGTTCAAGATGTAACAGCGAGCGGCCGTGCTCCTATATGCAGCAATGGGAACGATTCAATGCGCTTCGAAAATAAATCTCTAGTATTATGTTAGCTATGGAAGAGCTCGATGGCGCAGTGGATAACGCGCCCGGTCTGCGAATGTTGAGGTTAAGCAACTTTCGCAAATGCTGGTCATCGGATGGGTGACCAAAAATGTATCATTTCGAGCTCCTCCGTTCTTCGGAAGGCACGTAAAGCCGTTGGTCCCGGCTGCATTAGCAGTCGTTAACAAGCACCAATCCGCACTCGGCCCGCGTGTTGGTTTATGGCCCGTTCTCCATAGGGAAGGCTCGCGCCCCAGCAGTGGGGACATAAAAATGAGCTGATGATGATGATGATGATTATGTTAGCGTCTCACCTGAGCCCCTAGCTACTTCCTAACAGCGCCCTAAACTAAATCTACGTCCCAGATCTAAATATAACATCGGCTATATTTCTGTAGCCCAGACGCAAGTTTACTTTTAAAAGCGCTTTGAAAACCAACCAACAATGTTAAGTCTTAACTGAAACCGTTGCAGCATTCTAGTGACGATATAGCTGGACTCGTGAGGCACGTTCCAAGATGCTACAGCGAACGTGCTTCAATATGCAGCGCATTGCGCCACTGATTCCAACGAGACCATCCGACACCAAATAAGTATTAGATTGCCCAATAAACGCAAAAGTGAAGTATGAATTGGAACAGAGAATATGTAATTTCGTGGACATAAATACAATAAGTGCGTTAATAAGCAGCAAAAAGTATAGATAACTAGACAAGCACTTATCAAATATTTTTATATGGAGACTGTTAAAGGTGCAAATCATAGGAACAAAAGTAGATTATGTAAGTGTATAAAATATGTATTAAAAAGTGTGTTATATGTAAAAAGTTGTGTTAAATTTGTGTGTGTGGAGTGTGGAGGAGCTCGATGGCGCAGTGGTTAACGCGCCCGGTCTGGTAGTGCTGAGGTTAAGCAACTTCCGCAAAGGCCGGTCATCCAATGGGTGACCAAAAATGTATCTTCTTGAGCTCCTCTGTGCTTCGGAAGGCACGTAAAGCCGTTGGTCCCGGCTGCATTACAAGTCGTTAACAACCACCAATCCGCACTGGGCCCACGTGGTGGTTTATGGCCCGTTCTTCCTATCCATCCATAAGGAAGGCTCGTGCCCCAGCAGTAGGGACATAAAAATGAGCTGGTGATGATGATGATGTGTTAAATTTAAGTTCACAAAATTTATATGCACCTACTATTATTTAGTAAGAAGACGATGTTACAATAAATAAAAAATAAAAAAAATGCAGCGCTGGTACGACTCAGAAGCGCTTTAATAAAAAATCTCTAGTAATTAACCTGGCCCTTAGTGTCACTGGACTTACTCACCGCTTAGTAAAGTAACTTTACGTCCCAGTCCTAGATATAACGTTGACTCCTTTGCGCTTTGAAAATAAAAGTCTAGTACTAAGTCAGCGTCTCACCTGAGCGCCTAACTGCATGGGATCTCTCGTGAGGATGTCACTGGACTTCCTCACAGCGCCGTAGACTAACTCCACGTCCCGGTCCAAAATGTAACAGCGGACGTGCTCCAAAATGCAGCGCAGGTACGATATCGTCACTGTTTGTACCTGTATCACAAAAAAAAATTCGTGTTTAATAATAATATGTTAACATTAGAACGGGATCATTACCATGTTTATCTACACTAATGTTGTAACATTCTACTTATGTTTCCAATACTTGACTTATAATTACTACTGTTATAGCGCAGACAACAAAACACTCAATTTAAGCAATTTCACATGATGGTATAATATCCACATCGATATCGTAAAATCTCATTATAACATCAATAAAACGCGACCAATTAACCTGGCGAGCCTTATGTCAAAATCCTCATACAAGTTGTATAAAATTTTGATATTAGGCTGGCTTTTGAAAACAGTTGGGTTATACGTGAAAACTTCGTCGAAACTACTAAACTTACATACACAAAACTCTTTGGTAAGATCTTGTGCCAATTAAATAAAAAAAGAACAGCGCGCGCTCGCTCCTGATTGGCCCTGCGCGCGCAGCTGCGCTCTCATTGGTTAAATTTTAATGGCGGCAAGTTCACTGTGACAATACACGTACGCGTGAATTTAATGTTTCGCAAGGTGTTTTGTTTTTAAAATACAAATATAATAAAAGTTAAAAATGGACAGCGACGATGATATTTGTACGCCTCCGGATATTCTAGAATTGGCAACAAAAGTAACTCACAATCTTTTGCCAGAAAAATCTAGAAAATTATATGAAAAAGAATATAATAACTTTTTGGCATGGAAGATCGAAAAGAAAAATACATCATTTTCTGAAAATGTCATTCTTGTGTATCTCAAAGACCTCTCCGACAAATTCAAGCCATCTTCTATGTGGGCTAAATATTCTATGCTCAAGTCCACACTGAGTATCTACAACAATATTGATATCACGAAGTATTCAAATGTCATAGCGTTCCTGAAACGCAGTTCAGAAGGACACAAGGAAAAAAAGTCCTTGACGTTTACATCAGGTCAAATAAAGATGTTCCTGAAAGATTCACCAGATATTTTGTATCTTTTTGAAAAGGTAAGTGTATTTTAGTTCTGTTATTTAATCTACCTAGTACTTACGTACTACACACGCAAGTTATCTAGACACTCCGTTTAAGCGCTTTGTGTATAAATTAGGTAGTAGGTACCTACACTTTACTACTTCATAAATCATAGTTTTTGCCTTGGCTATGTACCTCAAGCTTATTATATCGTTTATTGTTACAGGTTGCACTAATCTTCGGCATAATGGGGGCATGCCGAAGGCAAGAGCTATACAACATCCAGTTCGATGAAGTCTCTAACATAGACGACAGTACAATCATGGTGAAAGTTTCGAAAACAAAAACGAAAATAGATTGTTCTTTCGTTGTGACGGGCAACTGCTATGCCGTATGTAAAAAATACATGGAACTTCGACCCACCCCCTGTCGAAACCCTGCCTTTTTCTTGAGCTATAGATCGGGGAAGTGCGTCGATCAAAGAACTGGTATTAATAATTTTGTTGCTCTGGGAAAAACTATCGCAAGTTTTTTGAATCTGCCTAACCCAGCGTTGTACACGGGGCATTGCTTCCGGCGCACCTCGGCGACCCTTCTCATAGATAGCGGTGGTGATTTGACCGCACTGAAACGACACGGGGGGTGGAAGTCTTCTACTGTGGCTGAAAGCTACATTGATGAGTCTTTAATGAATAAAATTCAAGTCTCAAATACGATCTTGAACAGTATAGAAAACAAGACGAATGAAGTAATTATAAATATTCCAACTCCGTCTACGAGCTCTACTGCTTGCCCCGCGACCGCTACAGCTGCTGGATCAATAATTAACATTAACTTTCAAAATTGTACCATCCAAAATTTGAACAATTATTATAAATAAACTATTGTCAGCTTTTACTCTTGTTGTTTGACTAATTGCATTAGTGAAGATAAAGTAGTGTATGCAACTGCATATAACACGGGTATTAAAACACTCGTTACTATTATGAAACTCGCTGCGCTCGTTTCATAAACTCACACTCGTGTTTTAATACCCTTCATTATATGACAGTTGCATAAACTACTATTTTAGTGGTACAGTCAACAGCAAAAGTAGATGATGTTTACTAGATTTCAAAATTAAGTTTCGATATTTTCTATATAACTACAGTCAAAGTCTGCAGGTACGAGTAGACACTCGAAGGTTTATCGATATGCGTTTAAAAAGTTTTGATTTTCATACTGATTTCATATTTTGAAACTTGACCAATCATCAGTTATACCTTTGCTGTTGACTGTACGAGTATCGAGCGCAAAAAAACGACCAAGGAACAGGGTAGATCGTTTTGTCTGCTCATAATCACCCACCCACAATAACTTTAGTACCTACATCTGTGATCATGGCGCATGCAACTGTGCCGAAATATCAGAAATTTAAACACAACAAAAAGTGCTAGTAATCCCGTATATTAATATTCAAAAAATTCAAAATCATTTTTTCAGTTTAGGCTACAAATAGCTCTTATGAACGTCATTATGTCATCGGTTCGTAAGTCTATCTACTCTGGGCGAGATCTTGTACACATTCTGTGTAAATATTCTAATAAGTAAAAAGTTACAAATATGTTAACAATCCATAGAGTATGTTCCTTTGGTGGGATACTAGGTGAAAAAATGTACTCTCGCTAGCGAAGATGGTGTTTTAAACTTTAAAGTAAAATTTATCTTGAAGTTCAAAAAACGAACTAACCAGTCACTGAAACCAAACCCGGTACAGGGCGATATAAGATCCTCAATAGAGATTACAAATTACAAAAATACACTCCAATTCTACTAAAGTTGACTATGTGAAACATTTTCATACCAGTCTCCAATAAACAAACAATCATGTCTATGCAAATAATCTTTATCTACATTCTTTGTTCCACTTTCCGAGCGGAATAAAGTTATCCTACATTCCATGCGAGTGCCGGCCGCATTTAATGTAGCTACGAAGCTACGATCGCTACGAAGAATGCCTCGATCACAATACGACTTATCCATATTATTCTTCTTCTTCTTAAGCCTATAGTCACCTACTGCTGAGTAAAGGCCTCCTCATATGCATTTGTAGTTAAGCTCCTATCCCAACATATTTCCTTTAGAACAAACCGCCGTACTTTCTTGTCGAGCTCGCTGGTGTCTTCGAAACTCACCAAATTATTAGCGACATTAAAATTGGCTACAGTGGAAGTTTCGGATAGTGCTATAACAGTCGGATAGAAGTTTCCGGTAAAACTTTGCAGGAATAACCCGCAACTTCGCTGGCAGCCGACTTCCATTTGGGCTATGGCTATTTTTCATAGTTCTAACGAGTAACGGTAATCGATATCAAAACTTTGCTCGTGTAATGTCAACGAATGGAAATGCGGTAGGCAATGGTTTGTTTTGTTTGATACGAAGTGGTTTGTGACTCTTTCAGCTGTAGTGGGATTAAGGTTTTCGTATCCTTGCCTTCAGTAAGTAAGTAAAGCATTTATTGTTTCTTGCTTAAACAATAAGACTTATTCTCACTTATTACCATACACAAAGATTCGATTCCACATTTATTTAACATTTGATTCGATTTGGTTTGATTGATTTTACAATATTTCACAGAAATAATTAATATTCCTAATAGAGTAATTATTAACAGGATTCTTACCATGTTTATTAATTGCGAGTATCCGATATTACGGCACAGTTGCATGCGCCATGATCACGGAATTACTGAAGTTAATGCGGTTGAGTTTTTTTATGAGCAGACAAAACGATCTACCCTGTTCCTTAGTCGTTTTTTGCGCTCGATGCCCGTACCACCGGTTTCTAAGTCACTATTCACTCGAAATTGCTCACGACACACTACACTCATAGTATCGGAACGCGAAACGGCTTTTTTGATGTTTTTGCAGTTTTTATGAAGACTAATCACTGGATTCCATACTCGCGACAGTTTGAATCCCGTTAATAATTACTCTATTGCAAGTGACCATGATAGTTTAAATAGTTATAAAATCCCTAAATTGGGAACAACAAACAGTTTTTGATAAAATCCTCGATACAGAGCTTTTTTTGAGAAACATGATATGTACTACTATTTTCGTACACCAAACACTCCAAATAAGTGTTTATTTATTAGATCAGGCTTAGTCTGAGTTTTATTAGCCACTCGATCACTTAAATGCAAACAAAAATGTGTATGGCAACCTTTAATTCTCCGCGTTTGCCACTAGTAGGAGCTGTTAACTGCTATACAAATTCTTAAACACTTACAGCGGCGAGTAAGAAGTCAAAGTTGCACACGGTGAGATCCTTGAGCTTGGAGAAGTCACCAGCCAGAAGTAGATGCAGCCAGGATTCCTCAACATGCCTCTGGGTGAAGGCGGCGGCTGTCCTGCTAGCCGAGTGGAACGGGGTCGAGTCCAGGAGAGCGTCGTCATCTTCCACACATCCTAGAGGATGGAAGGTACATTTTTACACATTGAAACAAATGAAAATGAGAATAGAAAAGCATCGATAGCTAATCGAATTGAAGCGTCGTCGAAAGCCGATTGATACTGGATACCGATTACCAGTGGCAGTAGCCAAAGTAACATTAAGAAAACGATAGCGAAGTTCGAAAAGAATAAAATGTATGGGATTGACATAAGATTGACCACGTGATTTAGCGCGGCTTATGTCAACCCCATACATTTTATTCTTTTCGAACTTCGCTATCGTTTTCTTAATGTTACTTTGGCTAAGTCTACTGATACCTGGATAGATGTCTAGAGTCCAGATGCTCGGGTTTAATGTGATATTGTAAGGATTTAATCCCAATATCTCCGTTAGAGTACTGACGTAAACCAATGCCTAACAGAAGCTCATTAGCTTTCTAGGTTACTTAACAGGACTGTTATTAATTGTTTTGTAATTAAGTAAGTATTCATTTTAAAAATATGTTGATAGAGCATTGATAATAGAGGAAGAATTCTGAAACCACTACAGCTTTTTCAACGGAGCTAAAGACAATTAATTACCAAGACAATACAAGTTTCCCTTTAGAATTTTGAAGTGCTTGCTAGCATTGTGTTATTAATATTTTGGTCTTAGGTAAATGATTGGTCTCGCGCGCTCGACTAGATACCGCGCTACCTAAAAACAATAGCTCCGTGAATGCGGTAACTCAATATTGTAATGTGTGTAAGAACGGTCCTTCTTATTTCTTGAAGCATTATTTTTACACAGTTTAACTACACAAACTGGCATTTTACTTCGGTTTATGACCAAAATTTAACAAAACATTCGGTACGCGCACCTCACACACAGTTTGCAACGCGTCTGACAGCAGGCGACTGACTCGCTCGGGCACGCCGACTTCGGCGTAGTATTTTTTGCCGCATTTAACAATTACGCCGGCGGTATTTAGTCGAACGCGCGAGACCAATCATTTATCTAAGATTTTGGTATTTCACGTTTAACATTCGAAAGAAATATATTCACAGATATTGGACAAATGGTTAGAATGTGATTGTAACAAAACGTTTATCATTATTAATTATTAGTAGGAAACAGGAAGTAATTTGTGTAAAGCCATTCTAGACTATCTACGTGAAACCATTAGGTGAAAGCCTAACGATACTATGAAGATTATACCATGATTTCTCGCATTCAACCACAGCGTTTCCCCCTTTTCGGTTACAGACGACTTCAATTTATCTCCTGTTAATCAAATTAACCAACGTCGAAATTAAATTATAATACTGCTGCCTAAACCAGCTCCCTATTCAGCAGTGCTACTCTGCATATTAATAATTATATTAGCTCTTGTATAGTCCCTTACTAGGGAACTCTTTAGAAGTCAGTACGCAGTCTATACGCAGTACAAATTCCGCGCACCAAACTATCTAAGTGTGTGTTTCTTTCTTTACTTGAATATTTGGTAAACGACATGTAAGCGAAAAGTATATAGCTGCATTTTTTCTTCATTTTAAAAAGAAAGCTCATAATCTTAATTAATTATATACAAACATACATACATACTTCCTCTCACAACCTTTTACATAATAAACATAATTAATTTTAATTAAAAATAACTAATCTATTCAACTTTTATTTCTTTCGTGCACTTGGAGAGGCCTATGTCCAGCAGTGGACGTGTGTAGGCTGATGATGATGATGATGATGATGATTCAACTATTATATACTGCTACATTTCACGCTCCGCTCATTACTGTTACGTATCTATTTGAAACATTACGTGCATATTCAGTTGGCAAAATGTTCCAGCGTGATCGTGCGTACTAGAATATGAAGATTTACGTACCGAATGAGAGGATTTACGTTCCATAAGTGAAGATTTACGTACTATGTACTAGCAGATTTACGTACCAGCTGCGAAGATTTACATACCAGCCTCTTGAGCAACCGCACTATCCGTACGTGTCGTCAGCATCGGGCAGGAATTGCGTAAAATGGAACGCAGCCAAGGGGCAACGAGGAGCTCGATGGCGCAGTGGTTAACGCGCCCGGTCTGCGATTGCTGATGTTAAGCAACTTTAGCAAAGGCCGGTCATCGGATGTGTGACCAAAAAAGTATCATCTCGAGCTCCTCTGTGCTTCGGAAGGTACATAACGCCGTTGGTCCCGGCTGCATTAGCAGTCGTTAACAACCACCAATCAGCACTTACGTACAAGACATGAAGATTTGCGTACCAGGCTCTTGAGCGTCGTCTTGAGCAAGAAATACGCTAAGTGTAACGCGGCCAGGTCCAAGTGCGCGTAAAGCAACGCGTATATACCTATCATGTATATAGGAAGATTGAAGTACCTTCTAAGAAGATTTACATACAAGGCTCTTGAGTGTCCGAAGTCGTGTCGTGTCATCGGCATCGTGCAAGAAGTGCGCGAAGTGTAACGCGGCTAGGTCCGAGTGCGCGTCAAGCAACGCGTAACCTATAATCTATACATGAGGTCTAAGAAGATTTACGTACCAGGCTCTTGAGCGTCCGAAGTGTCTGTGTCATCGGCATCGTGCAGGAAGTGCGCGAAGTGTAACGCGGCTAAGTCCGAGTGCGCGTCGCGCAGCGCGGCCTGCACTCGCACGTACCGCCGGCGTGCGCGCGCGCCCGCGCCCCCCGCAGCCCACCGCCACGTGCACCGACCAGAGACTACGCTCTCCGTTATTAGAGATTCTGTGGAATGCATCAATAGCTCAACATAACACGTAATAAGTTGTTGTTGGGGGAAAGTGAAGAGCTTTACCTATGTGTAGGCAATTTGTTTTATCTAGAAAATAAGTGTTTTATCGAGTAATTGATTGGAAATGATAAGTGTTCGTGAACGTACATGAGTGTTATGCAAATAAAAAAAAAAACATTATTTTTCTAATTCTTTGTGATGTCACAATAGAGTCGCACATCTTTACTGGTGGGTTTCTGGTGGGTACTCAAGGGTTTGTGGGGAATATCATTTATCACGAAAGAACAAAAAGTAACTTTACTTTTAGTTTTTCTCTTTAAAATATATATATATATATATATATATATATCATATATATCCCCTATCCTGCGTGGTGCCGGGGTTAAAGAATTGCACCACCCCATCTCTTTCCGTGGTTGTCGTAAAAGCCGACTAAGGGATCATTCCAGAGGATGGGCAGCAGCATCTCTCTGAGGTAACCCTCAACCTACTGCGATCGCCAACCCGCCTGCCAAGCGTGGCGATTACGGCAAATACCTCTCATATCCTTGGGGGAGGCCTTTGTACAGCAGTGGACGTCTTTGGCTGAGATGATATATATATCTTTAAAATGATAGTAGATGGATGTTGTAATAGCAATTCACTGTCGTATGTATGCTTTGTATTAATGTATGTATATGCATACACCCATATTAATAATTATATTATTATATTATATTATTATCTACAATGAAAATGTTATCATAAATTAATTTCTATAATATTTTCAAGTATATTATTATAATTACCAAATATAATTTTAATTTTTAAGTATTTTATTATTATTTATACGAGGTGCGTATCAGTGTTATTCTCTTTTTTTTTTTTCATTTAAAAACACATAGGTATTAAGATTTATGTAAATGTTTTGTTTTAGTATTTTTGTTATTTATTATGGTGTAAATACGGATGTACAACTACATCTCAATGTGCTAATCAAATGGGCTTCTGTTCTTCATGTAGTAAGTTTATATTAATTTAAACAGGGATACCTATAATTGGCCTTACTCTTTACCTACCTACCTGAAAAATTCTATACATTTTGTAACGCTGTTGGTTTTCTTATTAAAAATAAATAAATAAATAATTAAAAATGAATAAAGCTCGTTTCTAATTAATAATAATCACATTTATGAAGAACATTCATGTTATAAATTCATTTATAGTCGGTCAGGTGGGCGTTTAATGTTTTCACTGTATTTTATAAATTTTATAAATAATTAACTTAGCTTTAGTGCAGCAATTAGCACTTGAAAATAAAAAGTAAAATTCTTTTTTAGTGTCAAGATAATAATATCAAGAATATTAGAGCAAGTGTAAAATAAGCGTAAATCTAAAATACCTAATAAAAAAATTGCACAACCGCCAAAGCTACAAGGAAATAGTTAAAATGCACTCACTCATCATATACTTGGCAACGCACAGAGTAGAAAAGTTGAAATTGGCGTCTTTCAACGATATAACCGCGTCGCTGTTGCTCGTCGGCATCAAGAGCTCCAGTAACTCCAGCTCGGTAAGCCCGAACTCCGAACAAGTTATGTAACCTGAAATGTTACAACGGAACTTGGGAAGCCGCATTATGATAGGAGGCTACACTATTTTGGAACACACCGCGACTAGACAACACTAAGTAGATTTCGCTGTAGCATTGGACTGAGTGACACGTGAAATTTGAGTAATTTCACAAGTACTTCAAATGTCAGTATTTGCATGTTTAAATTAGCTGAAAAAATTGTAATCTCATCAGTAATTTTTATTGTTAACTGTAGAAGTTAATGACATAAACGTAACTAAATCACATATTTTCTTACTTTATTGAATTCGCGAGATTTTTCGATACGTTCAACTAATGTGAAGTAAGGTATATATTATTATCAAATAATAACTTTGAAGGTATCGGAAAGTTACCGAAGGGGTAATTCAATTTCGGGGGAAATAGTTCACACACAGCTTTATACTTACTCGCTAATTTACTAAACGCTTTAGTACCGAAGACAGATTCTAAATTATCAAAGGCACCATCGATATAGTCTCCGTAGCTATTATTATAGGGAGTCTCTTCTATAGCGTCTAAGAGATAGTAGCAATTTTGAACTTTAAATTTCTCTTTCTGTGCGGGTGTCAGCTGTAGTTGCTCCAAGGACACCGCACTCGTACAAACAAGGAACACATTCCAAGGCAGCGACATCGGCAGCCACGACAACCCCGTCACAATATCACACTCTAAAGGATTAACTCTATGCACATTGTCTATAAATATCAACAATATCTCATTTTCCATATCCTCGCATCTCTTCAATAGACTCTGGAACCAATTATTTATGTACAAAGGGTCGAAACTCGCATCCTTCGGCAAATAACCCTCTGGAATGTTCAGAATTATTGATATCTGTTGGCACATTACTCTCAATAGCTCCAAATTGTAGGCCGATCTGGGCGTGGAAGCCGAAAACCTGATCACCCTCAAAACTGGCTTTGGGAATATTTCCTCGCATTTGAAGTAGATATGCGTCAATAAAGTGCTTTTTCCTGAAGCGTCCGGACCGTAAATTAGTACTGGAGTGTGACGGGTACGGTTATCGTAATTTTCCTTGACGTTACTCAGTATACTTTTGGCGGCGTCTTCAATTTGTTTAACGGTAACTTTAAACATTTGATTATGTTCTATGCATATCCTAAGATGAGTGATGTGCTCCAGAAATACTTCCTGCAAAGATAAATGAAAACTTTTTGATTAATGATCCGCCCGAAGTTGGCGTTGATATAAAGTGATGACAACTAACTAAAAGTTGGCCAGCCTTAATAGGCGTTATTCCATTATGTACAAAATGAGCAAATAGTTGGGAACTTTATGACACACTATGTGAACAACATTTTGCTGTTAACAATAATTGATGTGCATTTACGTCGGAAGAAAGTAGTTCGAACTCTCAACAACTGTGATTTCATGGAATTATTACAATATTAACAATTCCAGCAGATTCATTACTTAGATTTTCTTCAGAATTGCTTGGATCTAGAGTAGTTCTAGGAGTATGTTTAATTTATTGATGATTGAATGTAATAATGCATTTTTCTGCTTACAGATTACTCATTAAAACGTTATAAACTGAACCGCTTGCACTAAAATGTCACTTTAGGACACTACTAAAAACTATAGTTACCAATATTTAATCTAAAATATAAAAATAATGACTTCAATATCTACTACTAGTTACTATACTACCAGTAAGAATTTTAGGACAGCGAATATATGGTTTTTTTTCTGACACTTTAATAAATAATAGTGTTCTTTTGTTTCATTAATTTGTTTGCCTTTAAGAAGTGTAGCTCGTTAGACATAAGTACCTGTACAGTCTTTTTCCGGCCTTTGCCTTGATCGGGCTCAGTGCTGACGCTATCGTCGACCAGTGAGCTGATCACGTTCATGACTTGTTCCCTAAACGGAGACAGTTTCTCTTCGCTATCTGACGCAGCATCTGTTCGCGATGAATCCGCTGATGGCAATCTAAAAAACAGTGATAATGTTTCATCATCATCATTCTAATCTTCTTTGGGCCAGAGCGTAGTGAGCTATGGCCCTATCTCGTTTGTTTATGTGGGAATGCCTAACCTATGCAATCAGATGTTTATAGGCTGATATCACTAGATGCTATCATCAGATCATCAGAGAGCTTTAACATGACAAATGGTTTGGCAAGAAGGAAACAAAATGTTGGCGCGGGCGATATTCTGCTATATGGACTGTATTTTTTGTAGTCGATATACTAGGCTAGGACGTATAGAACGGCGAGGGTTGGCTATATAGTATATTACAATTTTCTTAATGGTGTGAAGTGACCTCAGAACAATAGTTATTATTCTGAGGAAGTGAGAGTCACATGTGACATCTTAGACATTTTTGGAGAGTTTGAGTTTGATTGCCTTAATGGCATTTCCAGCGTTACCGAACTTTAACGGCTAAACGTGCTTGACAGAACGCGAACATGCTA
This sequence comes from Eudonia lacustrata, assembly GCA_947562085.1. Lineage (NCBI taxonomy): Eukaryota > Metazoa > Arthropoda > Insecta > Lepidoptera > Crambidae > Eudonia > Eudonia lacustrata. The sequence goes on along the minus strand of OX387313.1, from coordinate 18,956,345 downwards.
TCCGCTGCGCCCGCCCGCCGCGCCACGTGGAGACTATCATAAATTGTGTACTTTTTTAAATGTCATACTATATACCATTATATATGATATTGACATAAAGTAAAGAAAAAACTAGTTACGTTATAAATGGAACGCACTAATCACAACTTATTAGTTATTTGTTAATTTGTTTTTTGTTTTGTTAAAATTTAATTAGTACTACTTACGCAGCAGCTCTGTTTGTTATAACGTACGAGTATATTATCAACCTGACAATATGAAGTGCCGGGCACAGGACATAGGATTATTACCGGAGTTCAGATTTAATCCCTGTAACATATCTGTTGTCTTCTTTTGTTCCCTGTAGCGGTGATGTAATATATTACATTTTTTAATTTTATTTATCTTTTAAACAAACAAATACATATAAATTGCATGCGATATATTAAAAAAAAACACTAAGGTTTTAACTTAAAAGTAAAAGCGAAGTTTGCTAAATAATTGGAGTGAATTATTTACGCATGCAACTGAAAGATTGATTAATGAGTGGCTCCCAAGTGTACGTTGAAAGTTACGTATTTTAAAATGAAATGAAATCACAAAGGGTACATATTAAAACATAAGCCTGCAAAAAAATAAATTAACTGTTCTGTGCCTGTTACAATCAGAAACAATCTCGTTACATGCTGACTGGTTTTCAATTTCCTGGTAATTCTTGCTGTTGAAGCGATTTTGCCTTCCCCTTTACTTTGGCTGTTCACGGCTCTACAACCTTTTTACTCGGATGCCATTTTGATAAATTTTAACCGGGAGCCTACGTTATCAAATTTTCTCTTAACTAGCGGCCCGTCCCGGCTTCGCACTGGTATACATTTTTTTTAAATATAGCCTGTTACTCAGCGCTAATGTAGCATTCTAATGGAGATAGAATTTTTAAATCGGTCCAGTAGTTTTGAGTTTTATTTTTTTAATAGTGGCACGCCAAAATGGCTTCACCCTGCCTGATGAAAAGCAGCCAGTGAAGCCCAAGAAGTCAAAGCGTTCATCACAGCGCTACCACGCTATGCCGAACGCTCACACTATGGCGGCCTGCATAAATGCTTTGCTTTTTTTAATGCCTACAAAAATACAAAGCTTTATTCTATATAATATTAGTATGATAAGACATGTTAGCGTAAGAATTTGTTTTTGAACCAGTAGTTCTAGAAAACTGAAGACAAATTGTAAATTTAAGTTTATTCTATATATCATTTAACTACTTATATAAAATTATACCAAATTTGTGATTATTTCAATTAATGGCTACTTTATGTATGGCTTCATCATCAGCCCATAAGCGTCCCACTGCTGGGTTCAGGCTTTCCCACATCAATAATGGAACACGGAGAGATTCGGCCATAATAAACCCATCAACAGACATTAGGCCTGCATGGTGAGTATTAACAACTGCATCGCTATCGCATCGCATGTTATTTAAACGCATTAAATAATTATGATATAAGATTAATCTTAAGACCAATCTATGAACGAGATATTATAATATGGTGACCCGACATTGCGAAAAATTATTGACATGCAAGATTGTAACATCGAGCTCGTTTGTGAACTATCTGGTTAACAGATACAAAAGATAAAAGTAAATCAAATATAAATAAAAGCTTTTCCTTGCAACATTCAAACCACGATCGCTTTTGACGGCGACGACAAAGCCGAATGCTTCGCCGACAGCCTCGAGTCCTAATGCTCGCCTAGCACTCTCCCAGATCCTCAGGATCATGTTCAAATGGTCTCTTGTCCCTCCCTCCTACCGCAACCCTTCCGCCTGTTACGGAGGGTGAGATACAAACGCTAATTAAGCGTCTCAAACCCCGTAGTGCCCCCGGGGCCGACGGTATCTCAAACAAGATCCTTAAGATCTTACCCGCTTAGCTTATCCTTTTAATAGTAGCTATCTTCAATAGCGCCATGACAAACGCAATCTTTCCCGCTGTGTGGAAAGATCCGGTTGTCATAGGTATTCATAAACCCGGTAAACCGCGTAACGCCCCCTCTAGTTATCGCCCCATCAGTCTTCTCAAATCGTTGGGAAAACTGTACGAACGCGTTCTAGTAACCCGTTTAAGGGAATACGTTTCCTCTAACAACATCCTTATAAACGAGCCAACGAGCAAACACTCGTGCACCCATGAATTGCACTGCCTCACGGAGCATATCCTATCCGGTCTCAATAGAAGCCGTCCCATGAGAACCGGAGCTCTTTTTTTCGATGTTGCGAAAGCATTTGACAAAGTTTGGCACAACGGCTTAATTTATAAGCTGTACAAATTTGGCGTGCCAGATAGACTCGTGCATATCATACGAGACTATTTGTCGGATCGCTCTTTTCGCTTCCGCGGCGAAGGAACGCTCTCCGCCCCTCATCCTATTCGCGCCGGCGGTGTTCCTCAGGGATCCGTATTGTCCCCAATCCTGTTTGTGCTTTACGCATACCCTCAGACCCCACGCGTAGAGCTAGCTCTATTCGCGGATGACACCGTGCTATATTCGTCCGGTAGAGACAAAGCCGCGGTTTCCAACCGACTCTAAAAAGCCGTTAACACCCTCGGCGTTTGGTTTCGTAAATGGCGGATCGAAGTTAACCCCGAGAAAAGCGCCGCTGTGTTCTTTTCCCGAGGTGTCGATCGATCGCCGCCCTCCTATTTGTTTATTTAACCGTACTATCCCTTGGGAGAAGCAAGTGAAATATCGAGAAACACCGAGGTGTCACCCTCGATCAAAGAATGTCGTTTGCGCCTCATCTTAAAATCGTCCGTAACAGGGCCGCGTTCATATTAGGTCGGCTATTCCACCTTATAGGCAGGCGGAGTAAAATATCTCTTAGTCATAAGACGACAATTTACAAAGCTTGCATTCGCCCTGTCATGTTACTTACGCTAGCGTGCTTTTCGCGCATACCGCGCCCTCTGATCTATATCGCTTACAAACCCTCTAAAACCGTTTCATGCGTAGTCCACGGGTTGCCGTGGTATTATCGCAATGTAGATCTCCACCGTGATTTTGATCTTCCCACTATCAAAGATTTTATCAAGAACGTTTCCATACGTTACTTTGAAAACGCCCCCCACCACCCTAACCCGCTTGTTGTGGCGGCCGCTAACTATAATGTTGGAGGCCTTCCACCAACAAGACGGTACATATCTAGACGTCCTAAACACGACCTAGATGACCCCGACGATCCCATAAAGGTTGCGAACGCCCGCCCCCCCGCCCGATTCTCTAAATGCCACTACACATTTACAGAATACATTAAACATGCACACTAGTTTAGGCCCAAGACATCGTACTCGTAGAACAAGGGTACGAAGAACCGGTTCACACACGCTCTATACCAGGTACAGACATGTACCTGGGCGCTTCTCTCCTTCACCACGGCCCGGTCAACCCGAGCCGAGGTCCGAGCCTTTATGCCGGCAGTACACTCTCGCCGAGACACCACGAGACAGGCCGAGTGCGAGAGTGTACAGGAAGCTCTTGCTACCTCTCGGGCTGTCTTGCTGTCGCTCGCCTGCTCTCGGTCCCGTGTCGGTTTTTTGCGCACGAGTCAAAGGGCCTCGCTCTCCCTCGCGAGACCAGACGAGCGCACCCAAGTACACTATCGCGTCTTTAGTCCTTTGGACCATCCACCATCAATATTATATATCTTATTATTGTTTTTTGTGTGTGCAATTAATAAGTATTTGCAAAAATGGTTGGCACACAAGGCAACGGCAGCAGCAATCTCAATAGAATAGAATAGAGTAGATTTATTTTTTTCAGGCAACAAAACATACATACATACATGATACATACATGATGGTAAAGTACAAAGAGGCCCATAGAATATATACCTTACAAACTAGCATACATACAAATAATATACTTATATAAATTAAAAACTATGCTACACGTAAAGACGGCGACGTGCGACGCAATGTCTACGTCCATCCTCTCGGCGTTCACAACTGCGACTGACGACGCGAGAATGTACAGGGTCGCTCTCGTGCATAGGGCTGTCGCGCGAGACATTCGGGCGAGGCTGGGCGAGAGCTCTCGGACGAGAGTGTATTGCCGGCATTAGAGGCGCCCCCGGCTTGATCCGCTCCCCGATCCGATCCGAACTCTTCGGAGAATCTAGTAGGGCACGGGGACACGCACTTTTAAGTGTGTGATGCCGTTCCCTCTAGAAAACCTCGGAAGGTGATTCGTTTCACACGGCTTGAGGTACCCCTTAAGCACCTCGCCGCCCCAAAAAAAGCCCGGTGAAGCTGAAAATGCCGTTTGAGGCAATCAGCAACCTCAATCTCAAAAAAAAAAACATTCAAAAACAAGTGAAAGTATGCTCCACTCCACAAATTCTTGAACAAATTTTTATTTAGTACCTATGTCTTATAGAATCGGAATCGGAGAGAATATATTTATATTTTTGTTCCGTATCCTACATGCCAACATTACATTGGAAAACTACCGAAACGCCTACCGACAATCTTTTTCAATTACTATAATTCATTCGCTGTCAAGCTTAATTCAGCGGCAGCGTTATCATCATTGTTTCTAAGTCAATGATGTATGGACTCCGACGATAGATGGCGCTGTGTGTCGCTTTCCTACACCGCGCTATGGTTTCGTTTGACAATATTTGTTTATAATCTGACAGTTCCTATGATATTTCATCGCTAATACGTTCTAGTTGAATACTATTTCTTTATTTTTGAAGGTTCATCTTTTAACGAATTTTTGCCTAAGAGATGAATCGAATAATTAATTGGGCTCCGTCGCTGAATATGAATATCATAATAGCAAACATGATGTTCGCAAAATATCATATTTGCAAAACACCATATTCGCAAAACATCATAATTATTCTTAAATCACCACATTCTTACAATATAATTTTCTTGAAACATCATATCTGCAAAATAAGATATTCTGGAATTCGCATAATATCCTATTTTGTGATTAACAACATTTTATTACCAAAAAGTACACTTGTGATAAAAATAGTTTTTTCACTTCTCATGCTCGTAAAGTTGTTCGTTATGTCGAGAGAAGGCGGCATAAAATGTGTTTTTATGCTCTTGTGCATACTTAAAGTAATTTCTTCTTTTAAGACTAAGGCAATTAGACCTTACAGCCACATATACAATTAAATACACCTTCATTTAATTGATATATTTTTATGAGATTTAGGTTATATCTTAATTTAATTACGACATAATTATGTATTACTATCTAAATACTTTACGATTAATACGGGCGTGTATTTACGTAAAAAAATATAACGCAAATATTTATAATAACTTGGCATTACGGCTCAGACCATAGTCGAACGTCACATAGTTGAAAATTAAAAAAAAAATTAAGTAAAATTGTGTGGCGGGAAGCTAATTAAAATTATATTGAACAAAACTAGAAACTAGCTTTTGTTGTGTTGCGGTTTGTTTTATTTCCTTGTAATCGAAGTGAAAAGCAGATTGTAAAACTCGAGTATAAAAACTATTTTACAACTATTGTAAAATGGCTTGTTTTATACTCTTGTTGTACAATCTACTATTTCACTTCTCATGCTCGTAAAGTTGTTCTTTATGTCGAGAGAAGGCTGCATAAAATGAGTTTTTATGCTGTTGTGCATAAAGTAATTTCTTCTTCTAAAACTAAGGCAAATAGGCCTTAGAGCCACATACTCAATACACCTTTATTTAATTGATATATTTTTATGAGATTTAGGTTATAATCTTAAATTAATAACAACATTTGTATTACTATCTAAATACAAATTTACGATTACGGGCTTGCATTTACATAAAAAAAATATAACGCAAATATTTATGATAACTTGGCATTGCGGCTCAGACCATAGTCGAACGTCAAGTAGTTGAAAATTATAAAAAAATAAGAAAAATTGTGTGGCGGGAAGCTAATTATTCGTCATTTAATTACATTATAAAAATTCTTGTTTTATTTCCTTGCAATCGAAGTGAAAAGCAGAGTGTAAAACTCGAGTATAAAACTCATTTTACCCTCTACGTGATTATCCATGTATGTATGTATGCTATATGCACGTCTCGGGAAAAATGGCTCGTTTTATGCTCTTGTTGTACAATCTACTATTATGCCTCCTATTTTACCTCTTTTGAAATACACACCAGCTGGCTGGCTGTAAAACTTCCTTTATGACTATTAGTCATTGGCAGTGATTTTAGTATTAGTCAGTGGCAATGTCATCATCATAAAGAAAATTGTATATACTAGAGTCATCATTTATGTAGTACTTATCTTTAGAGTATTTTATTTTTCAAAATGGATTGCAATGTAATAAAATTAATTCAATTGTACTTTAAATGAGTATCCTGCGAATATGTTATTTTGCGAATATGATGTTTCAAGAAAATTATATTGTAAGAATGTGGTGATTTGAGAATAAATGTTTTGCGAATATGATGTTTTGCATATTTGATATTTTGCGATCATGTTTTGCTTTTATAATATTCAGCAACGGAGCGGTAAAATTTGACATCTCACCTTAGTAATAATAAATTTTAGCATTATATTCTGAAAAAAATGGGTCAGGTATAACATCATTTTAAATTCTATAAATAAATGCAGTAAATACTCATTAGAAGACATTTGACATATCAAAATAACCTTCGATAGTCAAGTGACTCAATATGTCACATATAATAATAATATGTCATGTTCATAATATCGATTTTAAATTTACATAATGGCGCGCGCTTGCGCGCTTCTCCGACTTCCTGTTACACTGTTACGCCTACTTCCGTCACATTTCACGAAATCACTTCCACAAGTTGTATATACAGGGCGTCCCACGGCCATGCCACATGGAGGGAAAGTACCTTAATTATTGTAGATGGAACATTTTACTGAGAGAAGATGTTACACCCAGCGCCATCTGGACGGTTGTAATAACATCAACCTAGATGGCTTGTTTACGAAATCACAGATGGCGCTGACGTCTTAATATAGTGTCTTTGTGAATTAGCATAAATACAAAAACATTGTATGAAGGGAGAACACTTCTCACTGGCTTCCGACAAGTAAACATCTAAAATTGCTACCTAGCTTTCATTTGGGCACCCTCCATTTTACAGAAGACTTTATTTTAATTTTAAAAACAATTTAAACTGCATTCATACATTTTTAAATAATTGCCTGGTTGAACCGGGAATCGAACCCGGTACACGAGAAAAAAATCACCTGTAGTTTTGTCATACCGATCGGAAGGCTTCATCATAAGGATTATTTTTTGCCAAATAACATAGCATCAGAAATAAAAAGAAGACCATAATCAATAAATGGTCTATTCAACACGAAAATATGTTTTCAATTCGAACCAGTAGTTCCTGAGATTAGCGCGTTCAACCAAACAAACAAACAAACTCTTCAGCTTTATAATATTAGTATAGTTATAAATTAAAACAAGCTATATGGGATCGCAGTAAATTTTGTATACTGATCTCCAAACTTCAGTATGAAGATGGCACTAAATGATGATGATGATATAGATAGAAAACACAGACTGAGGCAAGGAGTTCCACAGATTTGCGGTACGTAAGAAAAACGCGCGTGGACGCAAAACCTTTGTAGGTACGCATGGGTCCATTTCCACAACATCAGATGGAGTGGAATCATTTGCTGAGCTAGGTATCGAACATAACAATTATAAAGATAGAAATATTAACACTCACTCTAGTCTTACTATGTGACTGTCAGGTAAAGCGTCCTCCAGCTTACGCTTTAGTTTTTTTAACCTCCCGTGCGCTAGTACTGTGAGCTTGGAGTCTTCGGGCTCTGGTTCTTGCATGTCACGAATCACCGCCACTATGCCTTTGGGGTGGTTGCCAGTTTTGAGAAGATCTGTTAACAAAATTTGCGCTTAAACAAACGATAAAAACATATATACGCGATAAAAGTTTGCTGTTGAAAGGACACAGGGAATAACAGAGTTTTTAGTTTTTGTATCATATTGTAACTAGCGGCCGCTCGCGGTTTCACCCGCGTGGTTCCCGTTTCCGTGGGTATATTGGGATAAAAAGTATCCTATATGTTAATCCAGGTTATAAACTATCAGTATGCCGAATTTCATCCAAACCCATTCAGTAGTTTTTACGTGAAAGAGTAACAAACATCCATCCATACTTGCAAACTTTCGCGTTTATAATATTAGTAGGATGTTTTTTCTTTACAACAAGTAACTCCATCTTTATAAAAATATCTCAACATTTTTGAACACGTATATCTTGAGCTTACTTTTGCTCCTAGAAATTATGTCAGTGTTTGTCAAAAACACCCTGATCTCATCAAAGTTTTATTTTACTCAAATTAATAGATACTCGATACTACGATACTACGATACTCTAGTTAATTTTATGTCCGTAAGTTTGTATAACAATATATTACAGTGTAGCTTATTTTATATACCTACATGGTCACGTGCAAAAAGCATGTAAAAAAAGGTTAAAAACAAAAGCTATACAGGGGTGGCATAAAAGAAATATCGTGTGTTAATAAATACCAAGCCCGTAATGGGTCCACCAACCTAATTATACGGAAACAACGTGCGACGTAATGTCGTTTCGGACCTTTTTGCAGTGGAAGTTAAAATATTCGCTTGCTGATGTAATTTAGGGAGGTTCGGACCCGGGTTCAGCTAATGCATTGATCGTATTAACCGCTCTTATGGATCATCGAGAGATTAATGTCTGTTATATTTCACAGCCTTTTTCATTATGTAATTGATTTACTGTGTGTACCTATTGAAATTTGTTTTTGACAGTGAATATAATTTGTATATGGAGTTTAATCGAATATTTTTTTTCAATAAACTATCGCGAATATGTTTACGTATATTTCTTTCTCTAACAAATGTTGTCTGCAAGTGATCGCTTTCCGAGAAACGATCTGTTATTTTTGCAACTTAATTGAATTATTACTATTAGCATCATTTACGTATACTTACATAAAGCGGATCGTGCTCAATGGCGTGCACTTGGCGAGACCTATGTCCAGCAGTGGACTAGTGTAGGCTGATGATGATGCAGTATACATACGAAAGTGCACTTTGGAAGTAACGATCGATCATCGAAACGAGCAACCATCAGTTCAGTATGAAAACCAATTTAGAACAACAAACAGGATCTATCCTTACAACATTTCTTAGGACCATGGCTAGTCATAATAGTTTAACTTACCTAACGCCAGTTCACAATGGTGTTCAACAGGGCTTTTTAACAACTCAGCAATATCGGCGCCCTCTGCTGAACTCTCGAGCGCTAAAGCGTTGAATGCCTTTTGTACTTCAGACAAACGATCTCGCTGCTCTTCACGGTCAAGCAAATTGCTGAACCTGCAAACAAAGATTCAAAGGTTTATTGGAGTACTAGATGCATGCACTATTGCACAGCCCAACGTTAGTAGATTGGCCTTTGGGGATTATGCGTTTCGTCATCTGGTTGGCTGGCTTTGCAAAATTGTTTCCGTTTAGCTTTGTTTGCAGAATGTAAATGAAATATAATTTACGGATTTAATTTGCGTTATCTTACATTTATATCGAAAATACAATTAAGTATACAAATAATTTGATAACTTTATGCCTTTAAACCTATTTAGGTTTCAAACCATTTGGTTTGTCTAGGCGTTGCACATTCGGATCGGATGCAAACATCATCTTATCCTAAATAATACACAATAATAAAAGTGAAAAACATGCAGGCATTATCAATACAGCGAAATGTGTCATGTGTCTAGTAGTTAAAACTCTTTACATGAGTTTACTCGTGTTTACTATAAACTAGCTTTTGTTCGCGGCTTTACTCACGTTTGCAAATTATGTTTGTTCTGTTTCTTCACACGTGTAGGAACCAGTATACGCGTGATGTTTTGCGCGCGATTTCCATACAAACTTTCAACCCTTAATTCAATTCGATGATGAGTCATTCAGTCAGGACAAGTCATTATATGTATATGTATAGATTAAACAGTACCAAGTAAATAAGCAGTAGGTATTACTAAAGAGCTGTTATGTAGCAGTTAAATAATTATGTCTCTGTGATGATGTAGTAAGACATTAATTATAATAAAAATACTACGTTACAAAAGTGGTTCAAAATAACAGCCTCAATACGACGGGCAAGAAAAAAAATAGGTCTTATACGGACATGTCATAAACATAACCTAACCTTTAAAATTTATAATTCATAAAAATTTGCCATCATTAATGATTGTATTTAAACTGAAACGGGCTTAGTCGCAATTTTCCTGTACTCTATTTTCCCGGAAAATAAAACAACGAAGAACAATAATAAAAACGTTTTCCCCGAAATTGAGGCTCGGTATAAAAATAATGTGTTACTAAGGAAAATTGTGACTAACCCTTAAAAAGCATGGATCTTAATTATTAATAGAAAAAAAGTAATTACTGCATGATAAATTGACCAATGAAACGAAGTGGACGTTGGCAAATTGGTTTCTGCTACTGAAAGGCATGGCATTGAAGGTTATCCGTTGGTTGGTAATATGAATACAAACCATTTAAGAACTAGAGTAGTTATAGTAAAGTGAATAGCCTAAATACTGTCCCACTGTTGGGCAAAGACTTCCATCATTGAAATCAACTCATCGCTACAATTGATGTGTATTATAAAATGTTTTTGTTTTGTTTATATAATTTTTAACGCAGTTGCGAACAAATTACAAAAACACAAATGTTGAAAAAAAATTCCACGAGCTGGATTTGAACCTGCACCCTTCTGACATACCGGGTCAGGTGCTCTCCCAATTCAGCTTTCGTGGTTCTAACCAGCCCGCCGAAACTATTCAACACTATTTTACTTTTTACATTGAAAGCCAAATGCCCATTCAACAACTACCGTCATTAACATCCGATCATACTTCTTAACTTGCTTGCCTACTTCTTAACTGATCTTTAGTATTCGTAAAAATATTATGATCGGATGTTAATGACGGTAGTTGTTGACATTGAATGGGCACCTTTGGCTTTCAAAGTAAAAAGTAAAATAGTGTTGAATAGTTTCGGCGGGCTGGTTAGAACCACGATAGCTCAATTGGGAGAGCACCTGACCCGGTATGTCAGAAGGGTGCAGGTTCAAATCCAGCTCGTGGAATTTTTTTTCAACATTTGTGTTTTTGATGGGTATTAGCCTAGATATATTTGGGATTATTATCACGTTTCTTTTCTTTGACAGTGCATCATAGTGCATGCTATGCTATATGCCGAAATATTGAATACACAAAGACAATGAAACATATGGTAATAATAACTGTAATTATTACAACGAGTTTAATGTTAGTGACTGAAATAATAGGGTCTTACAAATAACCAAAGAATAAACTTCGAATACTTTTTCCGTGTTTTGTTCCTGTCACGTAAACGTCATTTTAAATTATAGTGAAAGAGATTCATTGTTTATTTGTAAGGCACATAGAAGAGTGCGGCAACTTCACACAAGCGCTCCGAAACGCACGCACACAAACTCGTAGTTCACCTACATTAGCACACGGAAAAATGCATGGGAAAGGAGTACCCGATGACGCGGCTGTCATCGCAAACGCGGATCGGGCAGCGTATGTTGCTGTAGTAACGGAGAATAACAAGTATGTCACTGAGCGCTGCCGATCTTATTTAAACCTTGTTTCTTTATTGGAAATAGAAAAATTTATTACATAAGTATTCAAAACTAGCCAAAACTATTTTTGATAATATGTCAGACCTTAAATATGTACCTCCATGTAAATGCTTTCCAATAATATATTTAAAAAAATTATACATTGGCATGCGGATATATTACGTTATTAAATTTAATAACGCAGCTTTCAAAACTGGCCGAGCGAGGCGTAAATATTTTGTTGTGTCCAATTTGTAAATTAATATTTGATTACGATTGTACTTTATAATGATATAAGTATTTTATAGTGTACACCTAAATTGTGTGTTTCATTTATAATATTTAAGACACCCAAATTCACACAATAATAAATTAACTATGTGTGGCTCACTCAACCCTAGCCGATAGCTACAGCTCGTACGTCAATTCAAGATCACGGCACTGTTGCCGCACTCAGTTTAAAAGCAATAGTAGATATACGCCGTCAACTGTTTATTTTTGAAAAGAGCTGCCACATATAGCCCTCATTTATTTATCCCAACTCTTGTAAAATATATTCCCAATCTCAGACTAACAAAAAAGTTTACATATTATTATCTCCATTTAGGTCGACTACCTTTCGAGAAAAGAAAGAAACAAAACAATACCGGTCGAGCCAATCTATCCCTCTTATCCTTCCAATAAAAGAAAATCGAACATCTACGCAGGTGACGCGATATTTATGTGAACCCCTCCGATAAATTATTTATTTTACGATGCCACTGAGTAATCGTGTCTCTTTGCAGGGAAATAACCGTAAACTGTTATAGCCTAAATAGATGAGGCGGTGTGTAGGTATGATCAAAGAGTACCAGAAAGTACTATCGGATACAGGTGAATAAGAACAATGAGAGAGCGCCTTAAAGGGATGAGGCCCTTGAAATCGTTCGCGGGCACTTTGGTTTGAGAGGAAAATAAATTGTCTCCAGATAAAAGGATGATCGCTTTGATGCTTTCTCTGTTTCTTTCGGGGGTGTAATTGGGTGAGCCTTCCCCTTTTTCTAGTCAGAGGGACCGGTAAAAGATTAAAAGATTTCACATTTCACTTAACCCTTTGTTTAATTATACATTAAACAAAGGGTTAAGTGAAATGTCTACCTGGTTAGTTCACAAAGTATTTATTGGACTTTTTTTCACAATAGAAAAATGTAAGTGACCATGCATAAAGTCAGAAATGCAATTGCATTTTATTCAACCTTAATAACAAAATGGTAATAGGTACTCTTTTGATATAAAATGAAAAAGTGCTAGTTGTTATATTAACGACAAATGTAAAAAAAGTCTTATGTTTGTGTCGTGCGCCAAACACAATATAAAACTTCTTAAATATGACATATATTTTAGTTTCAAACACTGGGGTTATCTTGTTTAAGCTTGATGTGTACGTGCTTGAAGAGAAAAGCATAAATATGACCCGTACCTATCTATATATAATCTAATCGCAAAACTCGAGAACGGCTGAAACGATTTGGCTGATTTATTTTTTGTTGTGTATGATAAAGTCTGAGAAAAGTTCCTATGGAGAGAAAAAACGTAAAAAATACAAAGAAAATAATAAAAACAATATTTTTTTCCCCATAGAAACCACTCTGTCCCCAGCTGTCAAACGTTTGACGTCAATCAAAACAAAACAAAGGCGCGTTAGGATTAGATATCTTTGGCATGCCTTCAAGTTGAGGTCAGATTTATTTATTTACGCGCCAAGTAACCAAACAAAAAATATCAATAAAAATATCATCACATTAGATATTACTAAAGTCTTTCAATGTTATTTTATTTCTAATAAACTGCGAAAGGCCAATAACTTTTGACAGAACGAAATCTGTCAGGGCAGCTATTAACATAAAAAAATCAATGTAACTTTGTTTTAGAGAAATAGGGCAGAAAAAGGTCTGCAGGGACAGCTAGTAGTAAATAAACTAGCACTTAGCACTATGTAGCGCAATTCTTTCTGTATCTTCCTATTCCATATGTCGTGACTATAGTGCTATGCTTTCGCCCCGAAAGCGCTTTGCCGCCACATCGCTCAGCCAACGTTGCGCTGTAAGCTCATTTAGATAAGCCCTAAACAATGACACGTTTCATGCCCAGGCATTTCACCTGGAGCCTTACCATTGCTCATCGCCTTCCAGTTGGTATGCCCCATCGTCGTTATGCCTGTAGCAGGCTTTGACTAAAGCCGCCTGCTCTGAGTCTGACTTGATCAGCTGTTCGAAGGTGGTGTCGGGAACTGTGAATGGTAGCACTGGTTGGTAGGATGACGCGTCACCACCGATGAGGCACTGAGGAAGAAATCGTTATTGCATCAGAAAGTTTTAGAATTAGGGTAGTTTTATATCGGAGTTGTTACTACGTTATTTGTGTTTTCACTTATTTATTTTATTAAGGGACACCAGAATCTGTTTACGCTAATACATAATATAGGTTACGTATGCAAATATTACCCAATGACTAAGTGTAACAAACATTTAAGGTGAACACCACACACAATAAGAAAGAAAATATAACAAATAATATATAAAAATATTAACACAGGGACTTTAAAAAAAAAAACTTATTTACATACACAATGGTCTGTGAAACAATTGAATGCCGTAAAATTTAAATGAAAATCTATGTTATTTTTTGGCGATGAAATCTGTGTCGAACCCTTGGTGCTGCATTAACAGTCGTTAACAACCACCAACTGGGCCCGCATGGTGGCTTATGGCCCATTCTCTTTATCCATCCATAGGGAAGACTCGTGCCCCAGCAGTGGGGACATATATGAGCTGATGATGACTTTTACTTTCTGTACTAATTGTTAGCAACTAATTATTACAATGTAATAATATAAAATATATTGAGACTTTAACAGTTTTTTGTAAGTTGTAACTTTTCTATTACTGTTGGGAGAAACCTTAAAACAAGTAAAAATTACTCTGAGATAGTAAAGTGAGTAAGGTGATATAACATAAAAAATATAAAAATAATTAAGTAATGTTTAATTTATTAAATTGTGTTTTCTTATTCGTTAAGCAAAATATACATTTAATATATAATAATAATATATTAATAATAATAATTTCCCTTACCATTTTAATACCGGCTGTCTAAGTCTCTATTACGTATCTAGTACTATTTATAAACAACTACAAACTAAGTTTTATGCCTGCATCGGAGCAAAGCATGTCACAAAAGTTCATTTCATTGTAAAGTCTCTCTAACTGAGGAACCATTTAAAGAATTCCAATAAACTCTTAGTGAATTCAAAATGCAGTTAATTAAAAAAATTCATTTCAGTGAGAATAAAAGAGGTCCGTTGTCTCTCAAACCCGAACCGAATTAAAACTGTGACAAAAGAAACAATTAAAGCTTTTCGAATATTTCCTTAAACGACTTTGGTTTCCTTTGCAAATATTGATCTACGAACAGGGCTTGATACCGTTACCTAATTCCCACTATAAATACCGGTAAGTAACTTTAGTTCTATAAAGGTAATTTGATACCGGTAATGCAGGTCACGTTATCTCAAAAAGTATCGCTACATTTTTCGTAAAATTTTGCGCGCTAGCCAATCCGCGTCGAGCGGTTAGTTAATTTACCAGTAAAACTGTACCCAGGTAACAATACCAAGCATACTGATACTTTTTTTATCGGTATCTTCATGTGACGAAGTATCGATACCAATTTTTTAACGGCTTTTAATAAAAGCCCTGTATACAAGTATGTTTGTTAACGTGCCTAGTCTGCGATTGCTAAGGTTAAGCAACTTTCGCAAAGGCCGGTCATCGGATGGGTGTCCAAAATTTATCATCTCGAGCTCCTCCGTGCTTCGGATGGCATGTAAAGCCGTTGGTCCAGGCTGCATTAACAGTCGTTAACAACCACCAATCCGCACTGGGCCCGCGTGGTGGTTTATGTCCCGTTCTCTCTTCTTGAAAGGGTCTTGACAGATAGACAGACAGACGGACAACAAAGTGATCTTATAAGGGTTCCGTTTTTTCCTTTTGAGGTACGGAATCGTAAAAAAACAAAGTGTATAAATAAAGTTGCTTTCAAAATATGGAAGTTCTGCTCGTACCAGGAAGAATCCGGCCTTGGAGGTGCGGTGGTGGCAGCGTATCTCGTCCAGGTAATGGCGCAGCAGCGTCGGGTTGGTCTCGTCGCCGCCGTCGGTGCCATAGTGCATGTCTACGAACTCGAACTGTGGACAAACATGGTGAAACTTATACATAGTGTACAACACATAACATATAATAATATACATATACATTTATGGCGACCTCCATAGCCGAGTGGCTTGCACGCCAGACTTAGGGCGGCGCTAACTCTGAAGTCCCAGGTTCGATTCCCGGTCGGGTCGATTTCGAAAACGAACTTTTCGATATTGTATCGTGTCTAGATAGTCTGATTGTGGTTCCGTCGTTGTTTCAGATTTCCATAAAACCAGTGCTTTAGCTACTTACCTTAATATATATAGGGTCTAACAAAATCAATAAGCGAACGTTTAAGGGCGGTATCTATACATCATTCTGAATACAATGACAAAAAATAGGCTCCAGTTTTATAGTGATTTTTCAAAGTTATGTTTTCTAACAAAATAAATCAATTAAAATAATGCACATCATGAAACATGCTGTATCTTTACTAACATGCACGCAAGCGTCAATAAAAAGATAGTGTACAGATACACGCACACAATTGAAAAACCATTTTATCTTTGCGTGCGTGTAGTACAGCTGTATGAGTTTGGAAAGGCTGTATTTTTTGGTGAATTAAGATAATGTTTTGTTGATTATCTCGGTAACGAGCCTGTAGTTTTGGACCAAATTTGGTGAGCATGCTCAGTGTGATGTATAGATGCTCCCCTTAAACGTTCGCTTATTGATATTGTTAGACCCTATATACATATATATATATATATTTTTTTTTTCTTCTTTTTTTTTTTTTCATAGTGTTACATGTATACTATCACATTTTTAAAAAAGATTTTGTCTGGGATTAACGCAAACTAATAAATAGGTGTAGTGTAGTGTGGTGTGGTGTAGTAGGTGTAGTAATAGGTGTAGTATTTAGTCAGCCCGAGATTACGGCGAGTGCAAATCGGTTGACGTCAGATTTAAAAAAGGTATGCCTATGTTACTTAAACTTAATAGTTTGCGTTAATCCACGTTGAAGAATGGAACGCGAAACTTTAAGAGTATTTATTACTTTACTGTGGCCAAGTGGTAATGCGCTCCGCCCGATACCTACAGGTCCCGGGTTTAAGGGGGGATTAAGCCATTACACATAAATTGTAGTGATGACTTAATTTCAATGATAGAGGCCTTTGCCCAGCAGTGGGACAGCCATAGGGGGGCTCAGTCGCAGAATGTACCTTTCGCAAAATGCATCTTTTGCAAAATGTGCCTTTCGCAAAATACACCCTTCGCAAAACGTACCTTTTTTCTACATTAACCCTTTTACGTGCTACAGGTAATGAAAAGGCCAAAGTAGTGATCGATATTTGTATTTAGAATCAAATAATAATTTAAAATATTACAAGGGCTACTACATAAAATATTACAAAGGCTGCTAATTTACAAAGTCAAAATAAATAATAGAGCTCATGTATCTGTCCACCAAAAGATATCTTTACACACATCATGTTATTTTTACAAATTGCGAAAAAAATCACCAAACGTTTTATTTAACAAATAAAAAAATATCTTTATTTTCGTTCTAATTTTAATTTAAGTATTAAGGAATCATGAAATTACAAAATTGGTAAATCTGTTCTCAATTTAGCTTAAATTTAAATACAAAAAAGTTTATGTATAATTTAAATTATTTGCCGATTAAGCACGTGCCGAGGGCTGACTGGTATGAGGATGTATAAACATGTCATATATAACGTTGCGCCTGAGGGTACCAGGGCGAACCCTGTTGTACTAAAGCCCTTATCCCCCTAAAAAATACTAAATTGTTAAAAATAAAATTAAAAGAAAAAAACTTTTTAAAAACAAGCTTTTTTATTTTTATGTATTTATTTACGCATTGTCTAAATTTAACCATTGATTTGTTGTTTTATTCGGTTTAAGCCTACAATTATGATGTAATGACTGTATGGTCATTGAATAGGTGACCATATCTTCATTAACATCATTTTTTAAATAGTTTTTGGTGGACAGATAGATGAGCTCTATTATTTAGTTCGACTTTGTAACTGTTGTAATATTTTAAGTTATTATTTGATTATAAATAAATACAAAATTATCGATCATTACTTTTGCCTTTTTATTACCTGTAGCACTGTAAAAGGGTTAGTGTAGAAAAAAGGTAAGTTTTGCGAAAGGTGTATTCTAGCGATTTGCGAAAGGCACATTTTGCGAAAGGTGTATTTTGCGAAAGGTGCATTTTGTGAAAGGTGTATTTTCCGAAAGGTATATTTTGCGAAAGGTGCATTTTGCGAAAAGTACATTTTGCGAAAGCTACATTTTGAGAAAGGGACGTTTATGCGAAAGGTAGATTCTGCGACTGAGCCGTCATAGGCTATTTACTTTCTTACTTACATTATTGTTACTGTTTTTTGTACACGCATAGTATAGAAAGATCCGTAAGCAAGAGAAATTTCACCAGAACGAGAATACCTTTCGTGCGACTACGTAAGCTATTTTCAAGTTGACTCAAAGTCAAAGTCAAAGTCATAATTTTTTATTCAAATAAACTTACGAAAAGTGCTTTTGAATCGTCCATACATTTTTCACCTACTACCCATTTAGGACGTCTATTTTATAGCTGTGGAGAAGAATGGGCGCAAGAAACTTTAATAGTAGTATATACGACATAACGACATTTACAAAAAAAAAGTATGGCGTTACCAAATCATACAATATTTACAATTAAAAAGAGACTTTTAATTAGACTTATTTATTTATATGTAATATCTACTTATGAAACGTAAAGGATAAAGGTACGTAAGGTACTAACCTTACTAACTTTAATTCATCCTATTCATACCAATACATTACGTGTGTGAAGCACAATCTGTTCAGGTACGAGTATTTCGCACACAAAATGCATTGGTACCTACGAACGTGCTGAATTTACTTAAAGGTTTTACTAATAGCTTCGTTAATTCAATTTGGGGAACAGACGGGGAGTTTCCGCCTGCGATTGCAACGGCAGCCTTTTCGGATTGCATTTCAAATTGAAATGTTGCAAGAATTAGTTTGACAATGGTTGTGATAGTGGCTTTTGTCAGTTTTGCTCGTCGCGTGCTTCGTAATTTAACCTATTGGTTTTGTGGCAATCAAAATTTCAAAACGTTGCAAAGACGATCTAACACGAATTTATTTGGTTTTAGGGTTGAATTTCAAATTCAAATGTTGCGAGAATTGGATCGACGATAGGTGTGATAGAGGCTTTGGTCAGTTTCGTTCGTCGGATCCTTTCTATAGTAAAGAAACTACATTTTATCGTATTCAACAGTTATGGGTTGCGTTTCGCAACTGCAATTTAACTATTGCAAGTTGCTCGACAATGGTTAGGATATGTAGTTACGGTTAGTTTTGTACTCCACATGATTTCTATTGTAAAGAGTCTATTGGCTGAGTAGCTTTCTCAGAACAATAACTAAAGCTAGTAGCTTTGGTCTGATTTGTTTTTCGTATCATTTCTATACATCATATCATCACATATCATATCATTTATATTCATATCTTATACGAATTGATTTGGTTTCAGGGTTGAATTTTAAATTCAAATGTTGCGAGAATTGGTTCAGCAATGGTTGGGTTACTGGCTGCGGTTAGTTTCGTTCATTGGACCCTTTCTACTATAACGGGACTATAAATTTTGTCGCATTCAAAACTCCTCAGCATTGCAGAGGTAACTTCAAAATTTAAATTTCTAAATTCAATATCATTTATTGAATGTCACTATGCCATCGTTTCGTAAGCCTACACAGGGCGGGAGACCTTGTATTGAGAAGAACCGGCAAAAAACTCAGCAAGGTCATTTCTTTTCTCCCTTTTCTTATAGCGTCACATGTCAAAAAATGACCTCCCATCATGCAAGGACACTTTTCATCACAAAAACATATAAAAAAATAACATCAATACAAAAGAGAAAAATAATATTGCTTATCAGCAGGCTTAGCCAAAGTAACATTAAGAAAACGTTAGCGAAGTTCGAAAAGAATAAAATGTATTTAAAATGTAATGGATTGACATAAGATTGACCACGTGATTTAGCGCGGCTTATGTCAATCCCATACATTTTATTCTTTTCGAGCTTCGCTATCGTTTTCTTACACCCGTATTTATAGACGGCTTGTCTATTACTTAGCAATTACTTTGTTCTTAGAAATGTCACTAAGATCTAATTTCATTTTATAAATAAGTAACGTTTATATCAGAATAGAAGTTTTCTTAATGAATTAAATAAAAACATTATAATTATTATCAAAATCATAAATTTTATATTATTTTAGACAAAACACAAACTTTCACACGGAATATAACCTCAAAACTAGCTTGTCACAAGCTTGTCACTATGAATTCTTTGAGAAATCTAACTAGATTGCTTGAGTAAAGATATTAGTGACTAGTGCTTGGCTAAGAATTCTAGTCTTTTGTCGTTTATAACTTCATCGGTTTATTAGAATATAAAATTTTACTTAAGCAATTATTTGCTTCAGTATGACCTTTTACTCGGTTAAAAAATACGGGGGTTAATGTTACTCTGGCTACCGCCACAGGTACCAAATAATATTTCGGCAATGTACATACTGCTTTGTTAAAAGTAAAAAAATATTTGGAAAATAAAGTAAAACTACATTAATGAAAAATGAAAAATTATAAGAGCAGATCCTTCTCCATATGTGGCACTTGTTCACGAGTATGACAAAATAAATGCAAACCAAAAACTCGTATACTCATAAGTTAGCCATCGTTTCCATCGTACAATTGATTGAATTGTTTCGTTTTGGGTTGCACTTCGAATTTAAATATTGCAAGAATCAGGTCGATTTTCATTGGGATAGTTATTTTAGTTAATTTCGGTTCTTCACAAGCTTTCTACCTTAAAATTCAAAACTCCAAATAATCACAAAACCCTTATACGAATTAAATGGCTTTAGGGTAGCATTTTGAATTGAAATATTGCAAGAATTATATATATATATTTATTTGATTATTTGATTATTTACTTTTTTGTGGTTTTTATTTGTATTTTATTTTTTTTCTCAGTAAAATAATAATTAAATTTTGTTCTGAATTTCTGGTTCAATGTCTATTCAACTGTTTGTATTTCTTTTGCAAAAGAAACTTTGTTAGCTTATGTACAAATTTAATGCTTTATATATACTAGTGTTATATTAAGCTGTTTGTTTCCCTTAAATCAATAAAAGGAAAATAAAAAAAATAATAAATTAGTTCATTGCGTAACGGGACTATCAATTTTGTCATGTTCAAAATTCCGAAGCATTGCAAATGATTGTCATTCCAAGCATTGTCTGTAGGGCAGTATTAGCGGTAGCATTTCGTATTTAAGTATTGCAAGAAATGGTACGAAATAGGTTGGGACAGTGGCTTTGGTTCGTTTAAATCTACTGTAAAGGGACTATTCATTCATATACTTACCTAATTACACAAAAACCTTCTTACACAAATTCACTTCGATAAAGAACGTGTGACTTTGACAAACTACCAACTATTACAAAGTTCTAGCCCTATTATGTAAATCTTATCAAAACATCTTCAGCTACTTAGCCTACTATTGTAAACTTTTGATTGTTTAGTTTAAGAAGTAATTAGAATTCAAGCTTTAGTAAATCATAATGACATGAAAGTTCTCTAATTATAATTGAAGGAACTTTTAAGGTGGACGTTATTGAAGATTGATGACTGTTGAAATTCTAGTAACATATAGATACGAACAATAACTTTTCCCAGATTTAATATGTTGGTAATAAAATTTGATACCAATAAATATTACCGACTTTGATGTTCATGATGTCACGGGAATACAGCCATTAGGAAGTAAGGGGAAAAACTACCTTTGAAGCACATTATCCAATTACACCGGGTCGCGTTTGCGAACATCCCATTGAATATGAATATTCAGGAAGAATTACAGTTTCATGTCGAGTTGTAAGCGGATTCCCTTTTCAGTTAATATCGAGTATTATATTGCAAATAGAATGTCGTTCGGGGCCCGTTTACTGAAAAGACGCGACCGTGCTTTATTGTCATTCGAAAGATATAAGAAACGGAATCTGTTCCATTTAAAATAATATAAAACTGGATTGTAAAAATTCTAAAAAAGAGTTACACATGTAGTGTAGTGTTCTCGTAAACTTTTGAAAACAATGTACTTATATATAACAAGTTAAAACTGCTACTTGCAACCCTTTTAGTTTTGTTTTGTTCTGTTCTGTTTTGTTTATTAACATTCAAATAATTATTAGGTTTTCTTTCTATCCTACATTTCTTTTTTAATAACTATCTACCGTCACCTTACCGTTACCATTGAAGTACGACATCATCTTTTTTATGTAATTAATGTTAGGGTAGATTATATATAGAACCTAACGACAGACGCGGCGGCGTAAATGTCGGCCGATGAAGTTTTGGAATGAAAAATGAAATTAAATGAAAATAAATTAAATTTAGACGTTTATGAAAATTGGCCACTATACAACGAGACCCAAGGCGAGTTTTGAGGGAAACCTTGGCCCTGCAGTGCGACTTGAAGTTTTCTAATTAAAACATATATGTATTATCGTAGCGGCTATTAAGTTATCTGTGATAGCGGCATCAGTGTTCGACATTTTAAGGCGGCTCCGGCGAGTGTCATTAAATATTTGCTCGATGTGAGCACGTTATAAGTCGAATATTCGGCGTGTCAGTACAGCGAGCCGAGCAGCTCGATACGAGCGCCGAGCGCCCTAGCGCGCTCCACTCGGCTGTCGGTTTTTTGGCGAATCCCTTTGAATGTTACATTACAAGTCAGTCGCTGCCTGCGCGAGCACCGCACGCGTCGTGTCTCTGCGCTGATTGTGTCGTGATATTTTAGCGCGGTAAAAGGCAGTGGAGTCAAGAGAAAACTCTTTTATTTATTGATAAATACCGCAATCTACCCCAACTGTGGGATCCTACACATCTAGATCATTACAATAACGGATTAAGACGACGCATTGGTAATTTACGTTGCGGGGATCTTGATTTTCCTCAACAATTACAAATCATATGAAAATGATAGTTGATGACATGATTTTTCATTTAATTGACTTCATTTTGTTAGTTGCAGAAACACGATTTTTCAACTTTTATAACAGAGAAAAAAATATCAAAGTAACCTCTTTTAAAACATAGATTCACATTTTACAGGCTAACCAGACCGATTTAAGCATCAAAATTTTCTTAGTAGATTAGTCTTAACACACACTTTAAAATTGTAGTACATTTTTTTTAAATAATTTGTAGTTTTAATTTGAAGGAAAAAAAAAACAGTTTTTCTTATGGTACGGGGCGCAAACGCTCGTATCAAAACGTATGAGATTTATTGTTTAGCGATGCGTCGCCATAAAAGAATCGCAGCACACACCACCTTTACGTCCGCCATTTTGACTGCAACTGGATGGATGTGATGTAGCACAGGCGAGCAAATATTCGTCGCGAATATTCAGGTGTTGTGAGCATTTGCTCACTACGAACAAATATTCATGCGAGTATTCACATCGAGCGAATATTCAATGTCAGTCTATATGCGGTGATATATTTATTGCGAATTTGCTTCGTGAACATCATATCCAGTAACGACGGGTACGTGGAACATTATACGGTGCCTATGTGTGAACAGAGTATAATTTTTTGTCGTATCCGTTAAAAAGGCTACTCTAAATACGGAGACCATGTGTTGAACGGGCTGTAAAGCCACAAATTAGTTGCTGACCCCTCTTTTGATAATTAAAGAAAACAAGTGAAAATCACTCGTGTTAAACACTGGTGGCACTACCGTACAATTTTTTACCAATAAGCTTTGAAAAAGTTTATAGGTAAAGCCAGCTCGTTGAACAAGCCAGAGCCCTATAAAATGTAGAGCAGTAGTTGTAGCAGAACCCTCGTAAAATGCAGCGTGCACAGCCAACTTTTAATTAATGGAATTACTTGATAAAACGGCGAGTGCACTACTTGTGGCTTGCAGCTTTTAACAACGCAGCTATTGGTTGAATGAATGCAGTCCTTATATAGCTATTTAAAACAGCTTTTAAAAATCTTATTGTATTGACAACTTCCTATTGATTCAATAGATAGTAAAATTGTAACAATTACACTTTATTGGTTACTTTGCTTATGTTTTTTCTTTTAATTCTGTCAGCGATTTTTGGATAATTTTATTTGCATGTACGAGTAGGTACCTACATAACTATTACTTATTAGTATAAAGAAAAATAAACATAACGTAACACATTTCGCGCCTCTAATGGATATGGACACATCACATTCTACGCGCGCTTGCATGTCAAGACCAGTTCGCGTGCAAGGATCCACACCTGCGCAATAATTATTATTATCATCATCATCATCATCTCAGCCAAAAGACGTCCACTGCTGGACAAAGGCCTCCCCCAAGGATCTCCACAACGACCGGTTTTGTGCTGCTCGCATCCAGCGGCTTCCCGCGACCTTCACCAGATCGTCGGTCTACCTTGCCTGGAGGCCTGCCCACACTGCGCTTTCTGGTACGCGGTCGCCACTCCAGGACTATCCCGCCCCAGCGGCCATCAGTCCTGGGAGCAATGTGCCCTGCCCACTGCCACTTGAGCTTAGCAACTCTTCGGGCTATGTCAGTTACCTTTGTTCTTCTGCGGATCTCCTCATTTCTGATTTGATCACGCAGAGAATACCCGAGCATTGCCTTCTCCATTGCATAATAATTATACAAAGTACAAATTACAAAAATTGAAGCGAACATGTACAAAGGTGACCAAACTATGTTCATAAGATACACGCGGACCACACTGTTCGTACTCCATGCACGTGCTCAGGTGTGGACCTGCCTTTACAATTACTGTAGTAAGATCTTCAGTTGCATTCCGAGTCAGACACGATTACATAACTTCGACGTGTCGCGTTATTTCCAGGGAAGATAATGTCATGTGTTTGAGTTGAGCAAGTTTGCAAGTTTTCTTGATAGCTACGTTGTTGTTACTCAGAAAACACAAAATTAGAGAAGTGGAAAATGTTGAAAAGAAAATTGCACCTCTTTTTAAATGACACTTTATATCTGTGTAGGTAATTATGTATGTAACCCGCTTATAGGTAGATAATGTAAAGTATAGTTCACAAGTTTTCTTGAAAGCGACGTTATAGTTACTGGGAAATACGTATGCGAAGTATGTAACTAACCCACATTTGGCAAGCGTGGTGATTAAGTCAAACCCATCCATTGTAGCGATAACTTTATTTCAATGATGGACGGTTATGCCTAGCAGTGAGACAGTTTATGGGCTATTTACTAAACTGTTTTTTTTAAATTTGTTTTTGTATGTTACCTATTTTGTGTGGAGAGTGGATGATTTTTCTATTACTAACCAAAATTCAATTCAAAATAAAAATTATTTATTTAGTTTAAGCTACCAGTAGCTCTTGAGAATGTCAATATGCCATCATCGGTTCGTAAGTCTACACATCAGGGCGGGAGACCTTGTACTGAGAAGAACCAACAAGAACCTCAGTAAGGGCGTTTCTTTTCTCCCTTACAGAGTTAATATATTGGAAAATGCCCTTTCATAGCAGGACACTCTCCATAATAAAAGACACCCACAACATGTAAAAAACAAAATAAAAAAAATCTAAGTTAGCAAAAAATTGGGCCATATCTGGCGAAGAACGACAACCGCTGGGGTAAACGTGTTCTTGGGTGGAGACCACAATTCGGTAAACGTAGTGTAGGACGCCCTCCGGCCTGGTAGGATGATGACCTGCAAAAGACTGCAGGCAGATGCTGAGGACAGGGCGCTATGGCGTTCATTAGGGGAGGCCTATGTCCAACAGTGGACCTGTCCAGATAGGCCGATGATGATGATGATGAAAACATCGGGATCCAGTTTCAATTTCCATAATGTCATACAGTCATCATCATCTCAGCCAAAAGACATCCACTGCTGGACAAAGGCCTCCCCCAAGGATATGAGGGGTATTTGCCGTAATCGCCACGCTTGGCAGGCGGGTTGGCGATCGCAGTAAGTTGAGGGTTACTTCAGAGAGATGCTGCTGCCCACGCTCTGGAATGGTCCCTTAGTCGGCTTTTACAACACCCACGGGAAGAGATGGGATGGTGCAATTCTTTATCCCCGGTACCACACGGGGTACACCCACGGGAAGAGAATGTCATACAGTACCACTACAGTACTCTAGTAAAAGTCAAAAGTTGTTTAAGAAAAACATAGTCAACTATAGTAGAGCAGACTAGCCTCCAAAGGCTGCGCCCGTTCACGAGTATGACATATAAATCAACCATATTGTTTATTCCAAAGCAGGTGTTGGTTGTCTTTTCGAAGACCATTTGTTTTTATGGCATTGGGTATCCTCTATATACCTTCGCGCTCCTTGGATCGGCACAACAAATTATATACTGATAGCTGTTAAAACCCTCCTTTAATGAATATGCACACGATTTTATATTGGGTAGAAATCCGTGTGTCACCATCACCATCAGTTCACTTTATGTCCCCACTGCTGGGGCACAAGCCTTCTCTATGGATGGATAGGTACACCCTGCTACACACTACTTTAAAGTTTATACTGACACCCCCCACCAACCTCACGGTTATAAAGTTAGGTGTCAGACAACCTTATGCAAGGATATAAGGGATCATCTACGTCAAGTCTAAACACCAGATCAGAACACGCCGGTAACGCATCTTTCATCCGGTACTTTTAAGACTAGTGTCTCGAGCTTGTTGCCCCGTGAACACGTATAGTTCACTACCTAATATTCAGATAGGTTACCGGAGCTGTAAGCTCGCTCACTTCTCGTTGCATTAAGAGCACAACTCGCAGTGTACACACGGCGGCAGATCAACCTACCCAAAACTGTCAAATTTTTACAATCAATTTTGAACTTTATGGTTTGGTTATAAGGATCAATATTCATTGGAAAAATTTGACAGGTTTGGGTAGGTTGATCTGCCGCCGACTGTACAACTGCTCGGGCCGTCAACTCTAAAGTCGACTACCAAATGTCCTCTTTGGTGGCGGAGTTGTAAGCACACTCACTTCTCGGTACCCATCCAGACACCTGATCAATTCCAAAGTCCTACGCGGCTGAATGAACCGGAGGCTTTTGCATCTAGCGGGCGCCTCTACTAGTTCTTCAGACTAGTGCCGGAGATACTGGAGTAACTACTCAATGAAAACCACCGAGCAGCACAATCAACTAAGGCAACTCACGTGCCCCACAGGTCTTTTCGCTTCAGGCCCCCACCGGACCGCTACTAAGACCCGCTCGCTGTGCACGAAATGAAAGCCTGGCCAGATCTCAACCAGGCAGACGAACATTCCCACTTCTACAGCTAACCACATGCCACCACGAGTCCAACCCATGTCCGGGGCCTACCGGAGACGCCCGCGAAGGCATAACCGGCAGGGGGCCTAGGATCCGGAACTCCCGTGGTACCCTTGAAAAGACAGCCGGACCCGTAGTTCCAATTGCCATACCCTACCTATCAGGGTCAGTAGATAGGGGATAGGGATAGATAGGGACAACGGGCCATAAACCACCACGCAGGTCCAGTGCGGGTTGGTGGTTGTTAACGACTGCTAATGCAGCCGGGACCCACGGCTTTACGTGCCTTCTGAAGCACGGAGAAGCTCAAGATGATACATTTTTTGTCATCCATCCGATGACCGGCCATTGCAAAAGTTGCTTAACCTCAGCACTCGCAGGCCGGGCGCGTTAACCACTGGCTGCGCCATCAAGCTCCTCATCTCATCTCATCCGTGTGTATGAACTCGTAAAGCGTACAATACACACGCTACAATAAGATCTTTTGAATTTACAAAACCTAGGTACATGTATACAACTTTCCCGACATCTCCCGAAATTGGGAGCGCACTTCAGCGTCAGTTCATATAATTCTAGCTCGCGAACGTCAAGTGTCGAGCGAGTCAAAATTTCCGGCGTCTGCTCTGGTGCGACTTCTCTCCTTGACATTCAACGAAACGTGGAATTGTATACGGGTGTTGGTGAAAATGCGACTTGACAAAATACCCCCGGTAGGAAGAAACAAGCGAAATTTTTTCAACACTTATAAGATTAACTCGTGTGAGTTAGGAAAGTCTTATAATAAGATGGCGTTGTTTATGAACTACACGTTTGTTATACTAAAATAAAATACTAACGTAGCTTTCAAGTTCTTTACTAACAGAAATTGTATATAACACGTATGTTAATATTGTATGGCCATAGTTGCCTGAAATAAATGTATTCTATTCAATTCTATACAAATATGCGGTTTGTCAACTTTATATCTCATTAGTAAGTAGTTATACTTTATTGTGAAATGTAGGTTAAGTATTACAAAATTTATAAATCGATAATAATATTTCATACAATAATGTCGCACTATATTACCCTCTTGCACCTACAAGGTATCACTACATTGTATAAAACAAAGTCGCTTCCCGCTGTCCCTATGTATGTATGTATGCTTAGATCTTTAAAGCTACGCAACAGATTTTGATGCGGTTTTTTTAGTAGATAGAGTAATTCAAGAGGAAGGTTTATATGTATAAATATATGCATAATATAGTAGAGAAACATTGATAATTTTAGAGGTTTCACATTTTTTTGCGCTTACATTGCAAACGCTGGCTGAACCCTACGAGATATTTCAAAATAATTTACTACAGTATTGTACACCTTAAAAAGGTCTACAAAAAAGTCCGCGATGGTATATGTCTATCTCTTAGGGATAACCCACAATAATCATTTTTTATCCTTTACTTACTTAATAATTTTTTTTATTAACTAAGCGATTTTAAACAATACAGCATTAATCCTTATCCAATTAAGTAACTTTAATACATTGTGCATTTAATATAGATCAATATGGCCCTTTACAGCATGTAATTTAAATGAATATTTGCGAAGATATTACAGATTTAAAATGCAGGGACGTAGCCGTTGCGTGTATCAGCATTGCACCCGTGCGAAGCCGGGGCGGGTCGCTAGTAAATTATATTAAAGTAATAAAACTTTATTCAATGTTTTTGGTTAAATTTTTTGAATATACTGTAAAATAACATTGATCATAACGTAAAATAAAACGTGCAACCTAAAATTTCTATACGTTAGGTAATGCCTAAATAAAAGTAAATTAATTTCAGGTCCGTCACACCCACCAGGCACGCCGTGTGATTTTTACCCACCAGGCACCCCAATGGTTTTAAATATTGTAAATAAAATAAAAAACAAATTAAAAATATAAATTACCTCAATGGATCGGTCGTCGTACGTGGAATGTAGTTCGGGCCCAACCATTTCCAGTATCTGCCTCCTCTCTTCAATGAAATCTGAAACAAAATACAATTTTAAATAAAGAGCTCCAATAAAACAAACGACGGAACTTCTTGGCGGGAACGGCTTAGAATAAATTCACCACATGATTATACACGTCGTCATGAAGCTGCGGTATTGTTTTGTTTTGTTTTGTTTCTGAAATGTGTGTGTATGTCGAATATTAATGTGAAATAATTATGAATTATTAACCGTCAAGTAAACGTGTATGAGTGTTAGCAAATTAAACAAAACAGTGGAACGTAACTTTTTAAATTATTTTAAGAAGTCGGCGGGAGGTCTTATTAGATCCCCACATCTTTATTGATAATTAAGGGGTTAGGAGATTATCATTTACCCCTCAGTACTTGTATCTATTATCATTGATTATCATCTATTAACAAAAAATATTGTTTGTTTAAATATAACTTGTAAGAAAAATGATTTGACACTGGCTAAATGTGCAAACCGCACGAAGCTATTAAATAAGGAAAATAAAAATAAAAATCTAATAAAGATTCAGAAAATGCAAAAAATATAAATCTTTTAAAAAAGCAAAAAACATTTATAAAACCTCCGCTTATAAAATGCTACAGCGCAGAGTAGGATGTTAATATACAGGGCCACTTTTTTATCACCGTCCATACATTTCTGGGATGATTCCCGTGATACAAACGAACAACTCTTACTATTGGACTAACTCCCTAACTCGAAAATAAAATTCAGGTGTTCCATACATTTTGGTCGAATGAATATTGATGTTTTGTATGGAACAGCTAATGTTAGCATGTTAATATTAAGAATTAAGTATACATACTTATACCGTCGTACTAATAAACAGAGTACTTATAAGCCTGGAATAGTTATTCGATGCTCGTTTATTTTACTCTAATTTGAAATGAAGTTTAGATGACGGACGAAAACACGGAATATCTATTCCAAGCTTATAATCCGTTTATTAGTAAAGTAAAAGCTTACTGTAAAACTTGTAGTGCCCTCACATTTTTTAAATATATAAACATACATTAAAGTACAAAGAAGCGGTAGAGAGGAAGCTGGTATGTGTTACGCTGAGAGACCGTAAAAAAAACCAGTGGCTCAGACAACAGAGTAAAGTCACTGACGTCACATAGCGTATTGCGAAACTTAACTGGCAGTGGGCGGGTCACGTTGCACGAGTTGTGGAAGTGTCCGAAAGGGGTCCCATGACCTCGTCAGGCTCCACCATACCGGCGTTCGATGCGTCCTCCTCAGATGAGGACGACGCGGTGATCGCCGGTTTGCTGGTCCCAAGGTGACGAAAGGACATCGGAGTGGTTTTTACCGAGTCGGCATTGACCCGCTTTCTCTAGGGCTTCGGCCCTGGAACAGAGTCTTGGCCATCCTCAGACAGCTAGCGGATCCTCTGCAGCCCGCTGATGCGTCTGTTATCAGATTTTCCACTCCGAATAAAAAAAAAAAAAGGGTCACGTTGCACGCAAACAGGGATCGTGGTGCAAAGCCGTGATAGAGTGGAGACCGTGGGGCGAGAACCGCCCACAAGGAAGACCCCAGATGCGTTGGTGCGATAATATCAAACGAACAGCTGGCACGAAGTGGATGGAAATTGCCCAAGACCGAAAAAGATGGCAGAAACTGAAGGTGTAGGCCACACCCTAGCGGTCGAAGATGGCTAAGATGATGAATGTACAAAACTCCGATATGATCAGAACCCCTCTGAGAAACTAGCCAGGAACGGTGCCATTCCCTTTAGAAAACCTCTGCCAGTCTTTGTTACACACGGCTCAAGGCACCCTTTTAGTTTCTCGCCGCCCCAAAATAGGCTGGTGACGCTAAAAATGCCGCAATCATGAGACAATCAACATAAACTCTCAAAAAAAAACTAGTCTATTGAAATATTGATTAAATTAATATTGATTTTGCCAAATTAGGGCACCGTTTAGCGGATCGTGGTTACGATCGCTGCTGCGGGTCATACTTGGTTCAGAGACTCTCCCTGGCAATACAACGTGGTAACGCTGCCGGTATCATGGGAACCTTTGTGCCGGGGGTGGCCCGTGGTGGTCTTTATAATAATAATATGTTCCTCACTCTGCAGCCCTGACCACCGGTAGCTTGGGCCCTGCCTCGCTGCTGGCGGTACTCTAGGATTAGATTTTTATAATGTTTTATTGTTTTTATATTAAAATATTGTAAAAATCTAGTTTTAAGAAAGAAAATAAATATAGAGTTTATTAATAATATAATTATTTGATTGTAATAAAGATTACTAAACCAGTGTTAAAATAAATACGTACTCATCATCAATAATCTCAGCCAAAGACGTCCACAGCTGGACAAAGGCCTCCCCCAAGGATATGAGGGGTATTTGCCGTAATCGCCACGCTTGGCAGGCGGGTTGGCGATCGCAGTAGGTTGAGGGTAACCTCAGAGAGATACTGCTGCCCATCCTCTGGAATGGTCCCTTAGTCGGCTTTTACGACACCCACGGGAAGAGATGGGGTGGTGCAATTCTTTAACCCCGGCACCACACAGGGCACCAATATGTACTACCTACTAATAAACTACTTAAAATGAATTAGATTTATTTGCTGTATCTGTTTTGAGCAGTTACAAGTTACAACTAGATTTTCGAGAATCCATCAGTTCAATTCAGTATCGCTACTAACATAACTGCACATCTTCAGCTCTATCAAGTTACCGAATATTCGTGTTTATACTACAGTAACTTACTCGCACTAGTTGAAATTGTAGCGTAGTGCCGGCGGTATATACGAGTATACTGCATAGTACTAGTAAAGCTATAAACTGCGGTTAACAGTTTGCTTGCACTAAGTGCCTAGAGTGAGTTTTTTTTACTATCCGTATTCATTCGATAACGTTTACGAAAACGAAAATTTGTATAGCAAGACTTTAACTCTTCTCGTATGTCGCCAGGAGGCGCTGCTTCAATGCCATACTAATTCTCGTTTTCGTTAATGTGATCGAATGTCGAATGAAGCTCACCCAGGCACCCAGCCCTAATGTCCTGTTTGTTGTTTAAGGCGACGCATCGCTAAACAATTAATCTTATATGGAGCGTTTGCGCCCTGTACCATAAGAAAAAACATTTTTTTTCTTTCTAACCACAACTACAAATAAGTTTAAAAAAAGGAACTAGCATATTGAAGTTTATGTTAGGACTAATCTACTAAGAAAATTTAGATGCTCAAATCGGTCTGGTTTGCCTTTAAAATGCGAATCTGTTATAAAAGAGGTTATTTTGATATTTTTATCTGTTATAAAAGTTAACAAATCGTATTTCTGCAACTAGCAAAATGAAGTCAATTCAATGAAAAATCATGTCATCAAATATCACTTTCATATGGTTTGTAATTGTTGGGAAAAATCAAGATCCCCGCCACGTAAATTTCCAAAAGCGAAGATGATTTTCTAGGAGCTTAAGTTGATGAAGTTGCCTAACATTCTATTGTTGCGTAGTTTTATAACATGTTTTATTAGCTTCTCTTCAGCCTATTGCCGTCCACTGCTGAACGTAAGCCTTCCTAAAGAGCGCCAACCATACCGATCCTGCACAATCCTGCGCAGTTTCTTCGCTTGATATCACCGAATTGGAATATACAAAGCTCTTTGTCTTATTTTAGTTCAGTTAAGCCGTTTCGCTGAATTAAATAGTCTAAAATCTCTTTGTTAATTATTGAATTTTCTCATTTATCTATTCTTGGCCATTGCTGCATTGTGCTTTTTCAAAAATATCAGACGTGTATTCATGTAAGAAGGCTTGAGTCCAGCAGTGGGACTTTTATAAGGTTGATGATGATATTGAAACAGAACACTCCACACTTACGCTGGCATCAGCTCGGCAGCGCTTTGATTAATAATTACTAACATAGGTGGATGACTCACCATTAAAAACCGAGGACACGAAGATCTTGGAGGCCCACGGGCACGGCCATTGTCGCTGCCATTCGGATTGCCCTGCAGTGCTTGCTCGAACGGCTTGGGATCGCTAGTCACGCTCGTCATACCTTACCTGCACTCCGCGCCTCAATCTGCGAAGCCCAGTTGCGGCTTAAGCCCCGACGAGCCGAGATAGTGTCTACTCAACGTCTCGCCCGCTATCTAACAAAGCGTTTAAATAATAAGTGAATGTACAGAACTCACCATTGAAAACCGAGGACACGAAGATCTTGGAGGCCCGCGGGCCCGGCCACTTGTCGCTGCCATGCGGGTAGCCCTGCAGTGCTTGCAGCACGAACGGCTCAGGAGCGCTCATCGCGCCCCGCTACACCTCACCCCGCGCCCCGCACCCCGCGCCTCGACATTCTGGGAACAATAAAGGTTTGGATTAAATATTTATAAAATACAGGGAAAAATTAAATGCCTACCCGACCCAGCCATGAATCATTAATATAATATACAGGTTGCCTTTTTTATCGCCGTCCAAAACTTCTGAGATGACTCACGTGATACAAACGAACAATGTGTCTGATTACATTAAAGACAAAACAGCATGGGTTTAAAATGCTCCAATCTATTTCTAATCCAAAATATTGTTAAGGTTTTTTTTTAAACTTGTATAACTTGGTAACGTAACGGCATATAATTTTGTAAATGTCGTTACATATTGAATTAAAGTTGTGGAGTTTCTTGCGCCCATTCTTCTCCACAGCTAAAATATAGACGTCCTGAATGGGTAGTAGGTAAAAAAATTATGGACGATTCAAAAGCACTTTTCTAAAGTTTAAATGAATAAAGAATATTTGACTTTGACTTTGACTTTGACAACTCTTACTATTGGACCAACTCCCTAACTCGAAAATAAAATTCAGCTAAAAGGAAGCTGGTCCTTGAAATGAAATTAAATAAAATGTATTTTGCATAAAATGTGGTACAAAAGGTCTTATGATAGAAAAGGTTTCACACAATTTTCCAGAAGCTGGCGTGCAAAATTTAATTTAAACTAGGTAAGTAAAGAGATTACTATTTAAAATATTATAATCTTAGAATAATAAAGATTTTGATTGAGTTACAACAACGTCAATGAGACATGAAACATTCAAAGCAATTTTCGACTAGCCATTTTTAAAATTTATATTTGAAAATTTGTAAAGGTAGACATTTAATATCCTCATCCAGTCTATAAAAAATCTTAATTGCCATTGCGTAACTATTCCTGAATAACGATGTGGTTGTGATAGAAGGTAATATTAATGTATTGGGATAACGCCTACTATAACTATTATTTTGGTCTTTATTCTTCGTGAACAAATTTAGATGAGAACAAACAAACACAGATATTTCATAAATATACATGCAAGGGACTGTTATAAGTTTAAATTTCTTGATTATAAGCCTAAGTACATGATGTCATAATGTCTACATTATAAATTGCTCTTATACATATGTAGGTAACTTATACTTATACTTATTTAACTTCATACATACATTCTTCTAACATATATATATTGCAAATAAACATATAAATATAATTCATATTTATCTATTGATATCAATATTTAATTATAATAATATATTTGTTTTGTACGTGTGATGTATGAATGATGAATGAATTAATTATAAGTGTATATATAGGTAAATATGAATTATATTTATATGTTTATTTGCAATATATATATATGTTAGAAGAATGTATGTATGAAGTTAAATAAGTATAAGTCACCTACACATACGTGCCTTTTGTGCCACTAAAACTTTATTAATGTAACAAGAATTGATGTCATCCCGTAATATTTTAATGAGAATCTATGTAATTTTTGGCGACGAGAACTCTGTCGATCATTGTCGAACACTGGTACTACGAGTATTACTCTATACATATAACTCTTGTAAGACATAGTACTGTATTTAGCTTTGACAATTAATACTGTGATATTAGTTATGAATGATATCGTATTCGATAATTATCTCATAAGTTAGTATCAGATTCAGCGCGCTTTGCAGTAGCATAACGAGAATAGACATCGATAATCGAATGTGGGATTGATGGAGTAAGCAATCACCAGATTCACTGTAGATATCCAACACTTTAAATAAAAACTTATGTTAGTAAATTGTTTTGTTTTGTCCTAAGAATAATGGTTTCTGGTTTGTCTTAATTTGCTGTTGACATTATCAAGGACTGAACGCTCCACAGAACCATTGCAATTTAGCAATCTAATCTCCCAACTGCGATCGCGAACACGAGAGAAGTGGAAGTATATCCAAAGCGAATGTTATCCATTTACGAGAAGCATTAGGCCCCAAATGCTCCTGACATTTATGCGAAGTGTGGTACGTGTATTACGCAAATCGCCGATTACACGGAGTTGCTTGAATTCTCATCATCTATATTATTAAATATAAACAAAACACGCCTGATCATTGATTTTGTAAGACATAACTACACATTAGTTTTATTATAATCAGTCACTCACAGTGCCTTGCCTTATAATTGTACTTCGATTTGTAAAAGCCGCAAGGCAAACTTTTTCAAATTCAATATTTATTATTTACTCAAACATGATATTTACAAATTAAAAACAAGTAAGTTACAAACATAATTGGTCATGACTTCTGGCATGCGTGCAGCATGCTTTGAATGGAAAACTTACTGTTAGTATCACTAAATACTAAACTAGCGTCCGCCCGCGATTATGTTCGCGTAACACCCGTATCTCGCGATCCCGAAGGAATTACGGAAAATCCCAACCAGCTGAGTCTATATAAGGTACGATGTTGATCGTTTTCCAGTCAGGAACTCTTTTTTTATACTAGCAACCAGACCCGGCTTCGCTGTTGTTGTTTTGTGTTAGTATTAATTCTAGACTACACGGAAATAAAACTATTTACGGGATCCGGGCTTAGATAAAAATAAATTAACAAAATTTTGGTGGTTTTAAACCACTCTTAGGTATTTTAGCCTCCTTCATTCCGATCACTGGTAATAAACAACCACCACCTATCAATGTGAACAGTCTTATAAATTGTATCTTCTTGTTGTAATTAATGTATTAATCTTGTAACATAATAATCTTTTTTTTTAAATATTTTTACGGGTAAGCACAGTCTCATCTTGAGCTGACCTGATTTTAACCTTTTCACCGCCCAACTATCCTGCACGCGATGTCCCGCTGTACGCCAACGCATAAATGTATAACAGATTCTATAGTACGAAAGCAAGGATGTATTTTAATAAAGTAGGTACAAAGAAGAACTTCTATAGAAGTTGTTGGCGGTAAAAAGGTTAAGTGATGATAATGCTAATGATGAAAGCATTTCTTCCGGGATCTTCAACTAGTGAAGCGCTATACAAAACAATGCTACAAACATTGATATTATGGCGACATATTTAGATAAGATGGTGGTAGCTAGCCAGGCGGAATAACAAGCCCTACCACCAACCAAACCGAGTACACAAACATGTACCCCCGCTGGGAATCGAACTAGACCACAGAGGCAGCTCAACCATCGGCGGTTTATGACACCGTCAACCATTTCCGAAAAGAAATAGGTAGGTATGTTGCGTTCCAAAGATTTACAAATTGTAAATAATGTATCAATGATTATACAGAGCGATTAGCGGCGTTATACTCGTACATAATCACCCGTACACAGCTGACATGGTGGTTTGCGCAACTTCTAAGTTCCAAGCCTGTGGTCTCAAAGTCGGGCCGGACTTATAGTTCAGTGTATTTCAGAATAGTTTTAGTTTCCAGTCAGTAGAACTGAATTTACCTTATTATAATCTCTATTTTATGATAAAGGACGACATGATTAAGTGCTAGGCAAGGCTTAGGTTAGAATACTAATGTTACCTTCACACGGTACCGACGATGTTCGCATGTTTGGAAGGTTTACCGCGACCTTAGTAAATGTCACATTAAATACGCTGATTAAACTTGAATACAAATCGCACTACCAATACGATACTGTTGTTACTCAAAATATACAAATATTTGAGATTAAACCGTACTGTTAATAGAATACGGAAACATATCAAATATCAGTATATTTTGAGTTACAACATTATTGTATTGGTAGTGCGTAATATTTTTTATTAACCTTTTCACCGCCCAACTATCCTGCATGCGATGTCTCGCTGTACGCCAACGTATGAATGTATTTTAATAAAGTAGGTACAAAGAAGAACTTCTATAGAAGTGCTGGCGTGGGCGGCACGAAAATCTCGAACTTCTATAGAAGTTGTTGGCGGTAAAAAGGTTAATGATAGGATTTAAATCAGTTTTACTCTTCATGTTTAGGTCAATTAAAAAAACCGGCCAAGTGCGAGTCGGACTCGCGCACTAAGGGTTCCGTATCATTATCTACAAAAACGGCAAAAAAAAACACGTTTGTTATATGGGAGCCTCCTTAAATATTTATTTTATTCTGTTTTTTAGTTTTTGTTGTTATAGCGGCAACAGGTCATCATCATCTGTGAAAATTTCAACTGACTAACTATCACGGTTCATGATATACAGCCTGGTACCAGACGGACAGACGGACGGACCGACGGAAGGACAGACAGCGGAGTCTTAGTAATAGGGTTCCCGTTTTACCCTTTGGGTACGGAACCCTAAAAGAAGGTAATTGTTTTAAATAATTGTTACGTGATTTCATTAATACGTATCAATACGTATAATATTCCGAAATCAATTTAATGTTGTTGTCAATATTTCAATTTACGCTGTTTTATGTAGACAACACCATCTATTTTTTTTTTTTTTTTTTTTTTTTTTTTTTTCTAACACCTCCAACAGAATCGGAGCCTTTTTCTACTAAGTTCTCTTTCATACTAGTTCTCGCTTGTATACCTCTCGTACTTTCATTCCTCATACCACACTTTCATACATCATCTTTTGCACTTTTACGGGTGGGATGCCCGTCTATTATAGGCTAATTAATTCTATCCTATCCTTTATTCTTTCTCTATTTTTTATTATTTCTTTGGGAGCAATAACTGGTACACGAAAAATTTAATTTCCATTTTTGTCGTACATGGTTCTGAATCTTATGCTAGTACAGTGTTCTTATTTCTAATATTATTTGTAACAAGAAAAAGATTACTACTATTGTTTAGCTTACAGCGCTATAATCAGAATTACAGGTGAAACTTAAACTTAGTATCTAGTCCTTATTTCTAGCATTTGACATTTTACAAATTTTAACACAATAATCTACAAAATCTCTCCTCTTGTACTTACACGAAATAATTTCGTGTAAGTTGTCGGATCTTAACTCAATTCCGTGTTTGTGCTCGAAATCATATTTAAACATGTTGGTGGAGGGACATTCAAGGAGGAGGTGGGGGACTGTTTCTTCCTTGTCGGGGTCGCAGATGCATGAAGGGCTCGTCCTGCACTTGAAGCGATTCAAGTACTGGGCGAACCCTCCATGTCCGGTGAGGATCTGCGTCAACGGACCTCTCGGCTGCAGCTTCCTTACCACCTTGTGCGCCGATCTAACGTCCGGGAAGAACAGTTTCGTGACGGAGGCGGTCTGCCCTTCGCGGAAGCGTTGGTCCCAGCTTTTAATCGTATCCTCTCGCAGTAACCTCTTAACATACGAGAGTGGGCATGCGTCGTAATCGGGGCTCTTCTTCGACCTCAGCGCGGCCGTCTTGGCCAGCTCGTCGGCCCGCTCGTTGCCCGGAAGCCCTGCGTGCGCCTTGATCCAGAACAAAGATACAGCTTTGTTCTGTGTGAAGGCCCCTCGCAGATTCTTCCGTGCTTCCACTGCCAGGGGGTGGAGAGAGTGATGGTTGGCGATCGTCTCCAGCGCTGCCCTCGAATCGCTATACACACCATAACTCGTCTCCTTTCCCCGCGCAATCACTTCCGTGGCTTTGCATATCGCTAGAAGTTCCGCTTGGTAGACTGTGCAGTACGCGGACAGACATAGCTTTATGGATCGGGTCTCGGCCTCACCTTTCCATATGGAAAGTGCTGCTCCGACCTTCCCCTCAAGCTTGCTGCCGTCGGTGAATATTCGCACCGCCTGCACATTGTACCTGTCCACAAGGTTTTGGTCTTCCAGGCACACGAACTCCAAACCCATATGCGCCGCCGGATGTGGAGCGCCGACGAAGTCCACCGCACTCTCGGTCTCTCTGCCTGCCAGTACTTCCAGCGATGACCCTCTCTTTGCCTCATACAGAGCGGCTGCTTCTGCAATCCTGAGGTCGAGAGGCAGTATCCCTGCAAGTACCAGTGCCGAGTGTAGGGAGACTGTGCGGTAGGCTCCGCAGAGCTTTTGCGCGAAACCCCTCTGGATCGTGTTGAGCCGCTTTCTGATACCGAGTTTTTTCGCCGCCGGAGCCCACGCAGCCGCTGCGTACAAAATAACCGGCTCCACCGCCGCCGTGTAGATGGACCTAACTATCTCGGGGTCCAAGCCCCAACTAACCTTTGCCGCCTTAGATAGTTGACCATAAATACCTACCACCTTTCGGCACTGGTTGGCAATGTGCGTATTGAAGGTTAGGTTTTCGTCGATAGTGAGGCCCAGGATCTTCACTTCTTTCGACATGCCAATGTCGATCCCCCCCATGCTCAGCCGTGGCGTATCATGCTTCAACTTGCGCGTTATAAGCATCGCACAAGTTTTGTGCGGCGCAAACTTCAGTTTATTGCTGACACCCCACTGCTGAACATAGGCGAGAGCGGCATTAGCCTGTCGAGCCACGTCACTCGCCCTATCCCCGTGGAACACCATAACCACGTCGTCGGCAAAAGCCTGGACATAGTCCCCCCTCTCTTGCAGCCCCCTCAGCAGTGGATCGAGAAGCAGGTTCCAGAGGATTGGACCACCGATTGACCCTTGCACGCATCCTTTGTTGGTGCTTCGCGTGCTTACCTCCCCAGCGTATCTTACTGTAACTTTCCTGCAGCTGAGATAGCTGTCGAGTAGCCTCCTGATATTG
The DNA here is from genome assembly GCA_947562085.1 of Eudonia lacustrata. Lineage (NCBI taxonomy): Eukaryota > Metazoa > Arthropoda > Insecta > Lepidoptera > Crambidae > Eudonia > Eudonia lacustrata. The sequence continues at coordinate 18,916,193 of OX387313.1, read as the reverse complement.
ACCGGACACTGTTCCTCAGCCAATCGGATTCTGATTGCTGGCCACCACGCGCTGTCGAAGGCCCCCTCTATATCCAATGACACTAGGGTAACCAGCTTCTTCAGCTCAACCATACCTCTAATGCGGTGTATTAGATGATAGAGGGCGTCCTCGGTGCTCCTCTGGGGCATGAATCCGTATTGGCGAGTACTAATCCTCGGTACAAGTTGGTACTTGATCCGTGCTACCGACATCTTCTCGAGAACCTTGCCCAGTACCGGCAGTAATCCGATGGGTCGGTACGCCTTGGGTACTGTGTAGTCGTCCTTGCCCTGTTTTCTGAGTACCACTACTGTGGCCTCTTTCCAGGTGTCCGGGAAATGTCCTAATTCTAGGCATTTGTTGAATAGGGCAAGCGACTCTTCGATGTTATGCTCCAAGGCTCGGCTGCAGATGTCTGCCGTGAAGCCATCCGCTCCCGGGGCCTTCTTTGGGTTGAAACTCCCCATCGCGGTCTTTAGCTCTATCGAGGTGAACGGAGGATCCAGATGCTCATCATCTGTCCGATCGTTTACTCTCTCTGCCGTTTGTCTGACCCGGCGATGGTCTGCGTTATCATCACTTTCCAGGTCCTCTGGGTAGAATGTCTCGGCCAGTAAGTTCGCTGATTCTTGGGGTGTTAAATAAGTACCTTCTTCGGTTTTTAGGGCCAAGTCTTCCTGTCTCCTGGCGGTCGTCTTCAGAACGCGGTATATCCCCTCCCATACCCCTTCTCTGTCCTGCTTCTCGCAGAACTCTTTCCAGCTCGCTATACCATCACCATCTATTGGCAATAGGTTGGTAGAGTTTTCGCCGAGAATTTTTTAAAATACAATGTTAGGCAAATGTCTCTGCTCTGCCCAGGGCTTGGAATACCGGTATTTTCAGATACCGGTATTACAGACCTTGATATAGTACCGGTACTTTAGTTGGTACCAGTATTAATATACCGGTACTTTACAGATACCGGTTCCAATTAACTTGATACAGTACCAATACTCGAGTTGGTACCGGTATTGATTATACCGATTATTTCGGTATAATTTGGGTGTTCTAATACCGAGAGCTTATAATAATAGGCGTTTACATAAGTGCGAACAAAAGACCATAGTAATCGAGTCCGGGGTGGCGCCAGGGCTTGATACCGGTACCAAAAATACCGGTATTGGTATTTATTTACCGTTATTTACCGATATTTTTGGTATTGGTATCAAGCCCTGGCTTTGCCTGATGTTAAGCAGAAGCAAAGTACATATGCGAGGACACTTAGTAAAGCAGGATTTATTCCCCACTCTGATAGCTGTCGGTAAGTATAGCCTCATAAAGGGATTATTTCAACGAACTGTCTTAAAACACCACCAACCTTTAAGACAATAGATTGTATTTACCATTACCAGTACCTAATACCTTTACATAAACTGTTTTGTATTATTCATTGTTGTAAGTGAATAACTCGGAACCATTAAAACTTTCGTTTTCTTGCAGCTAACTTAAATTATGCGGGTCTTGAGGGGATTTATTCACCCTTATCTTTCGAAATTTTCTTTAGAACAGCTTAGCTTAGAACTTAAGATCGAAAGTATTCATAAAATATTAAAACGAATCTCCCTAATGGATTGTAATTATTTATTTGAGCATCCGGACCGGGCGCATTGGTTAATGCGTGCGGTCTGCGATTGCTAAGGTTAAACAACTTTCATAAAGGCCATCATCGGATGGGTGACCAAAAATGTATCATCTCGAGCTCCTCCGTGCTTTGGAAGGCACGTAAAGCCCGTCCCGGTTGCATTAGCAGTCGTTAACAACCACTAATCCGCACTGGGCCTGCGTGGTTGTTTATGGCCCGTTCTCCCTATCCATCCATAGGGAAGGCTCGTGCCCCAGCAGTGGGGACATCAAATGAGCTGATGATGATGATGATGTAGTTCGATTTGATGTATCTGAGCAGAAGTAGTCTCCAGCTCAGCAATATGAGCTCAGGAATGTGCAGACTAAATTAAAAATAAACAAAATGTGTTATTTAAATTAAAGCAGCAGTTTATGAGCAACAACGAGCAAGAAATCAATACAGCATCAATAAGCTGCAGTTTAAAATTATGTGAGCAATAAAAATAATTCACAGAAAAGGCATGTATCTAGTTCAAGAAGATACAATTATCAACGTACCAACTCCTCAACATTCAAAACACACATTCACGTATCGTGATGAAGCAAAATATCTTACAGTATAAACTCGTTCGTCAAAGCGTAATATTTGGTATTGCGTGCAATTTGTACATACCACCTAAGGGGATGAAAATTTGGAGTGCTTCCGATTCGTTACCTCAGTCGTAGGAGTACAAACGAGCCTCTAACGAGGACTTTTTAGCATACAGAGCATAGCAAAATCTATACGACGATATTGACGTTGATTAAGAAGATTTATGCAATACTAGCGGGTCCCTGTTTCGCACGGTTGGACATTTTTAAATATTTTTTATTTTTAATATTATAGCCTATATTACTCAATGCTAAAGTAGCATTATAATGGTAAAAGATTTTTTTAAATCGGTCCAGTAGTTTTTGAGTTTATTAGTTACAAACATACATACAAAAATACAAAGCTTTCCTCTTTATAATATTAGTATTAGTATACAAAACTATGGTGAGAAGAGATGTTCTTTTATTCTTCCAAATAGATTATTTAAATAGGTAGAGTATTTCTGACCTACCAAACTGTCGAACACCGTCGGTAACCTAACGGGCAGATGCTTGGGTTGAATTTAAGAAATCGTGGTTCAATTCCTATAGCTCCGAGTTTACTGACATGAACCTATTTCTAACGCAAGCTAATTAGTTTCCTGGATGGGTTAAGGCTAAGGCAAAGTCAAAGTCAAAGTCAAAGTCAAAGTCAAAGTCAAAGTCAAATATTCTTTATTCAAATAAACTTTAGATAAGTGCTTTTGAATCGTCCATAATTTTTTTACCTACTACCCATTCAGGACGTTGTTGGTTAGGCTACTTTTGCAGGTGTTCCTGCAAAAGTAGCCTAGTAGTAAAATCGGGCCTTGCCGAGCAGCCGCACTCGCCCATTTAGTAGGTCTTTAAACATATTAAATAAGACAATCATTTTATCATGTCATACTCTGCGAATTTATCTGCGAAATATTTAGTGTTTTTAGTTGAGTACAAAAATTAAATCTAAAATATCAGTAGTTTAGTCATAATATTGGAAAAAACATTACAAAAAGGGGTAACTTTGGTTTTTTTTCTATCGAATGAAGTTCATTGGATCTTGTAACTGAATGCGAAAATACAAACTTTTTTTCCAAAATTTAAACCATTATTTTCTATGTCTCAGATGGTTTGAAAAAACTCAAAAGCGCGGCCTACCTAGCCTTAATGTAACTATTATTAATGCTATTAATTTGAAATCAAACAGCCAGAGTAGCTATGAGCAATAGCTTACAGCTTAGAGAGATGTATATTTATCTTTACACCTTATATACTAATTGCTCTTATTACTATACTTAAAATATATGCATCAGCTGGAGTTAGCGAGTGTATGTGCTCTAGATACAAAGTCTGAGCTGATGCTACAATAAATCTTTAGAAAAAAGCCGCATTTGGCCAACATGGTGTGTTACGGCCCAACCTTTATATTTGCTATTGTTAATGTGGGAAGGCCTGAGCCCAGCAGTGGGTCGTTTATATGGAGATGATGGTTGTCAACACAAGACGTTCCGCCTAAATATTAAATTAAAGGTCTTTGTTCAGAACTACTCGCGTTTCTTTTATTGAGTGTAATTTGAAAACTAACAATATCTTCAAGTTTGTTCAGACAGTGATACTGACAAGTTTCTTTAGAAAAGTTATATCATTAGGTGACGAAATAAATATCGAGCTGCCAAAGAGAAAAGGGTCTCCCAAGTTTTGTATGGAGAACTTTAATTTTACTGACATAATATCGACATTTTGTTGTTGTTTTTTTTTAATGCCATTCATTGATTTTTCTTTTCATATTTTTGCTAATAAAAAAGGCCCTATTGCCCTTTTTACAGCGATTGCTTTTGCCAGATACTGGGTACATGTTAAGCAAAGCACCACAATGTAGGTGAAAACTTATCACTGTGCGTCAAACAAGTGAACAAAGAAAAACATTCATTTAAAAAAATACAATGACGCAATAATGATAATAAAAAAAGGGATCGTCATAAATTATGTACGAGTACTTATATAGGGTCTAACAATATCAAGAAGCGAACGTTTAAGGGGAGCATCTAAACATCACACTGAGTATGCTCACCAAATTTGGTCTAAAACTACAGGCTCGTTACCGAGATAATCAACAAAACATTATCATAATTCACCAAAAAATACACCCTTTCCAAACCCAGCCCAGTAAGCCAACCCAGTACAGCTGTACTACACGCACACAAAGATAGCCGTGTGTATGAATGGCATACAATGATTTTTCAATTGTGTGCGTGTATGTGTACACTATCTTTTTATTGACGCTTGCGTGCGTGTTAGTAAAGATACAGCATGTTTCATGATGTGCATTACTTTAATTGATTTAGTTTGTTAGAAAACATAACTTTGAAAAATCACTATAAAACTGGAGCCCATTTTTTGTCATTGTATTCAGAATGATGTATAGATACCGCCCTTAAACGTTCGCTTATTGATTTTGTTAGACCCTGTATGTAGCAGGAAACGTAATGCCCGAACAAAGATAAATATTTAATACAGATCAATTAAAACTTTTTCCTAGTCGGTTAGAAAGAAGGCCATTAGGTCGACGTTCAAGAGTCGACAAAGAAACTGATCTATCAATTTTGTCAATACTTTTAGTGAAAGTTCAATTATTTTATAGTTGATGATTTATCATTAAAATATTCTTTTAAGTTATAAAAGCTTTTGTTTAGCAGAAAAATTCTTAATTTGTTTATAAAATTCCTCGACGTGTCTTCATTTTTAACATGTTCAGGTAACTTATTATATCTATCTATCTAATACCTTTAAACGAGCAATTCTTGTATATATAAAATCTGAAACGGCTCCAACGATTTTCAAGAAATTTAGTATGCAGGGGGTTTCAGGGACGATAAATCGATCTAGCTAGGTTTAATTTTTAGAAAACATTATAAAAAAAAATAACGAGCAAAGCTTTGTCATCCAGGTACTACTTTTATTGACATAACCAATCAATCAATAGGAAACTGGCCGTAACAACAGTTTGACTTATAATAGGTCCATAACTATGAAATTGGAGTTTTGTATGAAGATTTTTTATAAAATTAAATTTTTCATACTAACGTTTTATTAATATTCTTAGCATTATTTATTTGAACACTATAAAAATTGTAGAGTGTAGTGTGTTTGTTTCACTAGCTAAATATAGCAGACATTAAAAAAAAATCAAGTCCCTTCAAAGATACAATGAAACAAAAGGACAATTCCGCGAACAATAAAGTAAGTCAATTTCAAAAAAAAATTGGGCGATAAAGACACAAAATTAATAATCATTGTTATTACTAAAGCCTTAGTAACATAGTCCTACTTAAAGGTGTATAATAATATTAACAACCGGTATTGACTTTTAGAAGTAATACACCTAAAGTAATAAGTGAGAAAAAAACTCCAATGTCTTAAGTAAGGACCTATTAAAATAAGTATTTTTTCTTAGATAAGGGCATTCATAGGGTACCTTCTTTACAGTCTACTGGCAGTATAGTAATACAACTTTAATAAGTATTTTAATAATTTAGTAGGTAATACAGCTTTTTCCAATCTGTCGGATATAGTTCTTCTGTATAATTGTAAGTTTTGTGTAACGGTCGAATTTTGCCCACTCGGCGACGACACTAGTAAATGTAAATCCACAATAAGTGCAATTATGTAATATAACATGTTACAAAACTATAAGTAAATTTAGCTTCAGTGCAGCAATTAGCACTTGATAAAAAGTAAAAATTTTACTATAGCGTTGTGTTAACAAATTTATGGTATTTCATCTGCAAAAATCTGCATAGCCATCGGTTGCAATGATCGTTGGATAGATGGCGCATTGTGCCGCTATTAGCACTCAAAAATTAAAAAAGCAGTGACAAAATTCAGCGGTCAGCCTTCCCGGTAGCATAGCGGTCAGTGCAGCCGCCCGGATTGCGGAAGACCCAGGTTCGATTCCTGGCTGGGTCGGGTAGGCGTTTAATTTTTTCACTGTATTTTATAAAAAAAATATAAATATTTAATTTAGCTTCAGTGCAGCAATTAGCACTTGATAAAAAGCAAAAATTTTACTATAAGTATTAGTTGGTTTTATTGACACTTACTGTTTACATTAATAACACATGCTAAATAACTATGCTATTATACATGTTTTGTCATATTATAGTCTGGGCTAACCTTAGTAACAATAATAGTAGCAACTTACCGTGGTCAGGAAAAAGGAAGCGTGCTTCCGTCCGTCCGTGTAAAAACTTTTTATACATCTTAGTACCTTTATTAAACAATTATTTATAAGTAGGTATATCTTATTCATTCCATCCTTAGAGCATATTCCATCAGAAGGTTCCACGAACTGTGGAATGGCGTTACCCTGCAAAATCCTGAAAACGGATAATGGATAGCATTGCCGCAAATAATACATTTATCTACTGAATAATTCATTATTTTGAATAACAATTTAAAGACGAAAGTCTCAGTTTTGTTTCGAGCGTAGCGTTATTTTACTAACGTTTTGTAGACGTTCCTGCTGTTTTTTTTGTTATCGCTCTCGGTCTACGAATGTTAAGGCTAACTTTTGCAAAGGTCGGTGACCAAAAATTTATTATCTCGAGCTCTTCTGTGTTTCGGAAGGCACGTAAAGCCGTTGGTCCCGGCTGCATTAGCAGTCGTCAACAACCACCAACCCGTAAGGGCCTCGCGTGGTGGTTTATGGCCCGTTCTCCCTATCTATCCATAGGGTAGCTCGTGCCCAGCAGTGGTGACATAAGTATCGATCGACAATGATGCACACTTAACTCGAAATACTTAGCATTACAATGAACTGATTACAACTAGCAATCTTTTCTTTAAATTAGTAGTTAGCCTGCTTGAAGTCTTTGGTAGTGGGGTTATGAAGCGTTCTCACTTTTCAGCTGATATCCAGGTACCATGTAAATTATTTTTACATACAAGGTGGCCGGAAGATTGACGTCCAAAAGAAAAAATTAGGTCTCTCGTGTCGTGGGGTATCCGAATCACCCCCATGTCTAATCCGCGATTTTTCACGGTTTTCGAATTATGAATTTTTTTCTAAATTTTTGAGAATTTTCGAGCGATCAACTTAAAAAATTTCTAGAAAAAAAAGTAGAAGACTTTTTTGTATTTTTTTTTTTGCAACGAAATCTTCATAAGTTGTACTTTTATGCATAAAACAATTAGCTTCGTAACTTTGATGAAAATTTGGAAATGCAGGTCTCAAGAATAAAAAATACGATTATTGAATTATGACTAGAACATTAAGATTAAAATTAAAAATCTAAACAGATGACTGCATGGTTTTTTAGTGATCCTAAAACATGCGACATACTCTCAGCTTTCATAATCATTAAAAAAAAGTAGTACTTAATGAGCTACTTTTCCTAGAATCGGCCTTCAAAGACAGCCACGTGGTATTTTTTTAAATAATCCATGTAATTAAAACAAAAAGTCTTGCTATTTTATGGTTCCTAATGTTAAATTGGTTTGTTAACTAACCAAAAAATGCCTAAAAAATTGACATTTTGTTTAATTTTAGTTTTAAATTTTATCAATTCTGCGCGTTGCATTCTTGCGAATCATGGGTTGTAAAAGTGAACGCGATTATTTTACCTGCAATAACAATAGGTCGACCGCGAGGATAGAGACGGAATAATTGCCATCTCTTTCACTCTCAGTAGCGCGGGCGACAACCCAAGCCAACGCCAAAATGTTATCTCAGTCGTACTCACTTTGTGTTTACTGCTACTCGTGTCGCCATCGCTCACCCCAAATTTGCTTGCCCTACTTTTTTGACTACTTTGCTCGTTTACTGGACTGTTTTGCCTTCTGATTTGGACTTTGTTTACTTGGAAGTGAAAGAGATGAGTTACACATTAAGTGAATATGCAGATATGCATTATTTTTATGGAGTTGCACAAGGCAACGGCCGTGAAGCAGCGCGATTGTATCGCGAACAACTTCAACGACGTGGTGGGCCGCAACCTGCACATTATCCCGACCATCGTGTTTTTATTAACACGCACAACACGTTGATGGCAGGACACATTCCTGGTCAACGCGGTGGTCGTGAAGGAATCCCGTGAGTTGATCGCTCGAAAATTCTTAAAAATTTAGAAAAAAATTCATAATTCGAAAACCGTGAGAAATCGCGGAACATACATGGGGGTGATTCGGATACCCCACGACACGAGAGACCTAATTTTTTCTTTTGGACGTCAATCTTCCGGCCACCTTGTATAATTTTACGCAAGTATTGTAGCGAACAAATTACAACTTGAAAAAAGACAAAGTGTTGAAAAAATTCCACGAACGGGATCGAACCCAGGGCTTAGTCTCGTTTCGGTACCTTCCCATTTCGGCACCCCAATTTCGTACTCCTTAAAGTACAGTCCTTAATATTATCCCAGACATGCCAGGTCAGGTGCACTGCCAACTATGCTATCGTGGCTCTTATAGTTGACAGTGCACCTGACCTGGCATGTCATGGGGTGCGGGTTCGAACCCGCTCGTGGAATTTTTTCAACACTTTGTCTTCTTTTAAATTACCATGTAAATTTTTATAATTATGATTGCTTTTTACTATGGTGCAAAACTAAGAATATTTTCATTTCCTTTTCATTGACCTACGTGTAGTAAGTCCAATTCGGGTTGGTGTGTTTTAACGACGGCCATATTACGACAGCAGCCGGGATCAACGGCTTAACGTGCCTTACAAGCAGGAAGGAGCTCGAGATATTTAATTAGGTCGCCTATCCTTTGACACGACGTTACGAAAGTTTGGATATATAATTATATAGGGTCTAACAATATCAAGAAGCGAACGTTTAAGGGGAGCATCTATACATCACACTGAGCATGCTCACCTAATTTGGTCCAAAACTACAAGCTCGTTACCGAGATAATCAACAATACATTATCTTAATTCACCAAAAAATACACCCTTTCCAAACCCTTACAGCTGCACTACACGCACACAAAGATAGCCGAACATGCCAAATGTGTGCGTGTATCTGTACACTATCTTTTTATTGACGCTTGCGTGCGTGTTAGTAAAGATACAGCATGTTTCATGATGTGCATTATTTTAATTGATTTAATTTGTTAGAAAACATAACTTTGAAAAATCACTATAAAACTGGAGCCCATTTTTTGTCATTGTATTCAGAATGATGTATAGATACCGCCCTTAAACGTTCGCTTATTGATTTTGTTAGACCCTGTATATAAAATTGCAACCTAAACGCAAACACGGAACACCATCGAGTTTCTTTCACACACACACCTAAAAAAATTCATGGGACATGCATGGGACCTATCTAAAATAAAACAAAAACGCAGATAAGGCTCTTCACTTTCTCGCCAAAAAGTCAATTGACATTTAAAATGAGAGTTGGTATCTCCGATTCGCTTCTTGCAACACCTCCAAGATAATATAGGGTAAAGGTACCCATTCACGTCTAAAACATGCCAGTACATTCTCCCATTCTTTTAGTCCGCTGCTCACCGAACCGCGGACGAAGGCTGCGGGTGATGCGTGACGTAGGGCGGACGCACCTGTGGCGTTTGCACGCTTATCGATCACACGAGTTGCGTGTGCCTATCTACGCGTTATAATTTGTCATCACAAATTTATCGGTGGAAGTAATAGGAGTTATTCATCTTTATTAGGTGCTCGATACGATATCGCGACGCGTTCGGTTATGATTGCAAAAAATTAAGCGGATTTTGGTTAGTAATATTAGGTGGGTGATCTCTCAAAGAGCAATGGAGAGGGCTATGCTCGGGGTTTCTCTGCGTGATCGAATCAGAAATGAGGAGATCCGCAGAAGAACTAAGGTAACCGACATAGCCCGAAGAGTTTCTAAGCTCATGTGGCAGTGGGCAGGGCACATTGCTCGCAGGACTGATGGTCGCTGGGGCGGAATAGTCCTTGAGTGGCGACCGCGTACCGAAAAGCGCAGTGTGGGCAGGCCTCCAACAAGGTGGACCGACGATCTGGTGAAGGTCGCGGGAAGCCGCTGGATGCGAGCAGCACAAAACCGGTCGTTGTGGAGATCCTTGGGGGAGGCTTTTGTCCAGCAGTGGACGTCCTTTGGCTGAGATGATGATGATGATGATCTAGTTTGATAATTTCAAATATTTCTGTGCTTTGGAATGCTAGTTGAGTTGTTAGTACGACTCCTTGTTGTAAAGTCGCTACTCAAAATCCGACCTAACCAACCCTAAAATAAGCTTAGGAGCTACCGTAAAATGCCCAATAAGGTACAATACAGATATAATCCAGAAGTGAAATCTTTATTGGCTTATCAAAAAAATAAGCAAAACTCTAAGTGCCTTACAAATAAACAAAGAATAAGGTCCGAATAGTTATTCCGTGTTTTGTGCCCGTCATGTAAACGTCATTTCAGATTAGAGTAAAAAAGACAAAACACGGAATAACTATTCGAACCTTGTTCTTTGTTTGTTTGTAAGGCACTAAGTGTGCGAAATTTCATACTCCTCCATCAGCGCAATTTTCGTAAAAAGGGGTACAAAGTTTTTGCTTCACGTATTAATAAATAATTAAATAAATGTTTCCGACACTCACACCAATTATCAAGCCCCAAGAAAAGCTTCCATAAGAAACTCGAGAAATGGTTAACTAGACAACGGATAAACATACTTAAAATACATACTTATTATACATAGGAAACACCCAGACCCGAAACAATTTAGAAAAACAGATATTTCTAAATTGATCCGACCGGGGATCGAACCCGGGACCTCAGAGATGGCGACACCATGAAAACCGGTGTGCAAGCCACTCGACTAAGGAGGTCGTCAAAAAAAGGCAAAAATAATATATAGATATTATTTTTGCTATAAATACTACTATTGATACAGAATACATAAATAATGTTGATTTTAATTAAAAAATGTTCCAATTAAATTAACCCAAATACATACCTACATTAATCAAATTAATAACGTGTGTACACATTAATATCAATCCATTTGGTTTATTAACCGATGCGCATTCCATTGCTAACGTACCTATCTTATTTCGTGTAATACACGGAAAGACTGGTTGTCTGGAAATCGCTCTTAATCGATAAAACCGCCAAATTATACCTATTTTTAATTATTTGTATGTACACTGTTCACTTTTGTTTTGTCTATACCTATCCGTCCGTCCGTCCGTCGTCATAGTATTAAATAAGCAATCTAAACTATATTGTACTACTCTGAAAACAATTAAAAATATTTACTTTTTATTTTCAAGTGCTAATTGCTGCACTGAAGCTAAATTAAATATTTATAAAATTTACAAAATACAGTGAAAAAATTAAACGCCTACCCGACCCAGCCAGGAATCGAACCTGGGTCTTCCGCAATCCGGGCGGCTGCACTGACCGCTATGCTACCGGGAAGGCTGACGTAGACGCTGAATTTTGTCACTGCTTTTGTTATTTTTAGAGTGCTAATAGCGGCACAGCGTGCCATCTATCCAAGGACCATTGCAACCGTTGGCTATGCAGATTCATCTTTACAGATGAAATACTACAAATTTGATAACACAACGCTATAGTAAATTTTTACTTTTTATTTTCAAGTGCTAATTGCTGCACTGAAGCTATATTAAATATTTATAAAATTTACGCAAATTTTTTATTTTATAAATTAAAAATATGTTTTTCCCGTTGTCTTTATCACATTTTTATTTTACGCGTACAAACAAAGGACCATCCATTGGTGCATGATATGATTAAAAGCGGCACTTTGAACAAAACAAGGTGTGTTTTGCACAGTTCATATGAGGTGGAATTAGGTCAGGTATCTTTATCGGACAGTTTAGGGTTGTGAACTATAAAGAGGTTTTGAATTTATTTATTCTAGCTAGGCATACAAATACTGTGCAAAGTAGTATATGCTATGATTAAAAGCGTCATGTTGAACATAACAACGAGTGTTTTGCACATGTCAAATAAGGTGGAATTAGGTCAGGGGACTTTATCAGACGGTTTAGGGTTGTGTACACACGCCTGCACATCAACCTACCACAAACTGTCAAATTTTCTCAATAGACTTTGGACTTTATGTCTTAGGCATATGGTTGAACATTTATTAAAGTTTGAAAGTTTGATGTGTAGGCGGCTGTACTATCACCAATGATAATAATTATTACCTTTAAATATTACGAAGCAGTAAAATGCTGTCACTGTAATACAGGAAGTCCTTTTAAAGGGTTTCGTACGGAGGTTTCAGTCGCTCTTGCTTTGTTTAGAAATAGGGCTTGTCACAATTTTTCCTAGCTAGGTATCTTCTATCAATTATGTACTAACTAGATTCCCGATGAGCGTTTGGAAAACGGTACGCGACTTTGGGGCCGCAGAGCCACCATGACGTTTGGGCAATCACAGTAAATATTAAGTACAAATAATTTGCAACCTTAATTTAATCTTTATTTTTAAGACTTAAGGTTCACAGTAAGCGGAAGTTGTTGATGCTATCCAATGTTTTTTCAGATTTTTTTATTCGAAATTTAAATGTATGGGTATGAGCAAACGGAATACTTTATCGAGTTGCATTTTTGTTACGAATACTTTAACTAGTACATAATTGATCGAAGCTAGGTATACAAAGACTATACAAAGAGGTGTAAGCTATGATTAAAACCATCACGTTGAACATAACAAGGAGTATTTTGCACAGGTCACATGAGTTAGAATTAGGTCAGCGATCTTTATCAACGGCTTGGGGTTGTGATTCTACATACTATGAAAGATATAGATAGATATAATACAGAGTATCATTAAACATTTTAAAATGATTATAATCACACCAAACAGACAGCTATGTTTGCAAAAGAGATAGATAAAAAAGTAATTTAAAAGGGTTGGCGCCATGTTTCTCTAAATTGAAACGCAAAATTTGTGCTCTACTAATCTTATAACATTGATAAACATTCTCACCGCGTTATTGCTAATTGATATAATTTGAACACGTGGTCATCCCTGACAAACCTTAACGGTGCTTACAGAGGAAATGGGCATAAAGAAACCATGTGTAGAGATAAAGCGGGAAAATCAACATTGTGATTCAGTCTGAAGATGGGAATCTATTGTAGACTGCTTGTAGACCCTCTGCCCATTCAGGGGATGTCCTCCCCTCCTCATTTCACTAAATTTATTTGTACTGACACCTGTGAGGTCATAGCGCCAGATTAGAAGTCGCCGAAGTGTATTCTTTATCCAGGATCAATGGAATAGTCTACCAGAGACATTTTCGTTTTCCCTCCTTCCTATGATATGAGGCGTGAAAAGGCACCTCGTGGGTGGGCAGGGTCCTCACCCTCTGCCTGATGCAGCGTTGTTTCCACGCAGCACTATTTGTCTTCGCGTCTGGTTTCCATTTAGATTTGACATCGGTTAAAGTGGAGTCATTTGCCGCGTAAACTAATTTAAAAAAAGTATTCATAAAACTATAGTGTCTAAAGAGAATTATTAAGTACCATTTATTTTTTTTATTATTTAGAGGTCAAGTTAGTTTATCATCATCAGCATCATCATCCTGTACACGTGCACTGCTGGACATAGGCCTCTCCAAGTGCACGCCGCTGAGTACGATCCGCGGCTACTCTCATCCAGCTCTCGCCAGCCACCTTGTGAAGATCGTCGTTCCACCTAGTCTAACGTTCCCTCTCGAAAACCTCCGAAGGTGATTCGTTTCAACACGGCTTGAGGTACCCTTTACGTACCTCGCCGCCCCCAAAAAAAGCCCGGTGACGCTGAAAATGCCGTTTCAGGCAATCAGCAATCTCTCTCATAAAAAAGAAACCTAGTCTGAGGGCGTCCTACTCATACACAAGTTAGTTAAGTTGTCCAAATTGAAACGTAAAATTTGTACTCCTATAATCGCATGACCTCGTTGAACATCCCCCCTCGTCGGTTCACCGTGATATTACTAATTGCACAATGTTTTCCATGGGCCAATATTCAAGTTTTGAATGAAATTCCAAGGGTTTAAGTACGGTGCGCCTTATCTCCGTAATCCTTTTGTGTCGTGTTTCTCCTGCAGGTTTAATTAAATTTTGCACACGCTACAAGCTTAGCAGTGACGTCAACAATGGAAAACTGACACGTTTCCGTGGCGTACTCGGTGCACTGTATGGAAAATAGTTCGGAGTGCTGAGTGCTCACTCAAAAACATCCTCGAATAATCCTCGGATTTATTCACCATCGATCACGTTAAATCTTGATTTTTCCCAACAATTACAAAACAAATGAAAGTGATATTTGATGACATGATTTTTCATTTGATTGACTTCATTTTGCTAGTTGCAGAAACACGATTTGTCAACTTTTATAACAGAGAAAAAAAATATCAAAGTAACCTCTTTTAAAACATAGATTTGCATTTTACAGGCTGACCAGACCGATTTAAGCATCTAAATTTTTTTTTAGTAGATTAGTCTTAACACACACTTCAAAATTGTAGTTCATTTTTTTAAAATAATTTGTAGTTTTAATATGAAGGAAAAAAAACAGCTTTTCTTATGGTACGGGGCGCAAACGCTCGTATCAAAACGTATGAGATTTATTGTTTAGCGGTACGTCGCCTTAACAAAAACGAAGGTATGGCATTGAAGCAGGGCCTCATGGTGACAAATGAAGTAAACTTGTTTTTTTGTAATGTCTGTCGGGTAAGCACAGCTCCTTCATCTCACCTGATGTTAGGTGATGATAAGGCCAACGGTGGAAGCGCACTTCAACCGGGATCCTCAACTAGTGAGGCACTGGCTATCTTATCTCTAGCTGCCAGAACACAACAATGCTACAAACATTGATGTTATGGCGCCATATTTAGATAAGATGGTGGTAGCTAGCCAGGCGGACAAACAAGCCCTACCACCAACCAAACCGAGTACACAAACATGTATCCCCGCTGAAAATCGAACCCGGGACACCTGAGTCTAAACCGGTGGTCTTAGTCATTAGACCACAGAGGCGGTTCAAAACCGTATTTGACCTAAATTATTTCTTCATAGTAAATTTCTTTAGTGTTGCAATAGAAGTGTTATTTATATATTATGTTTATAAAAAAACATTAATTTGTTTTATAATAATAATAGTTCAAATTTGTTCAAATTGTTATTTAATCTAGTATCTGCATGATATTCGTAGAGACGTCAGATTTACCTGACGTACCTATTTTTAGAAGCATCGTAAGTCTTAGGTACTAACAAAAAAAAAAGAAATTACATTAGTTTTTACAAGCAAGTGGAGCTTTATCAAACACATTTTTCCTTTTACTCCATAGTTGGATCGCGTGTTCTGGAACACCGCTTTAACTACCGTACCATGGAAATCAGTTAGTTGTAAACTGTCGTTAAATACAAAGCCTTAATCGAGTCCGATTGCTACAATGATGTTCGAAAATTCTAACCACGTAATTATGTTCACGCAGCTCTGTGATTAGATGATTTATATTGTGTTGACAAATGTTTTGTGTTATGAAGGTGAAACGTTAATTTGTACAGGTAAGTTAAAGGTAATTTCACTAGCATACTACGTAGTTTTAGTAAATATTATTTCATTTGGCTATTCTCTGGATACCTGAGGACGGACAGCGGCGTAGAGGCCGACCGAGAAAGCGTTGGGGGGACGATGTCTACTATTAAAGAGATTGGTAGAATACCGCAAAAGAACGAGACGCATTGAGAGATTTTGGGGGAGATCTTTGAACAATTAGTAAATTAAATAAAAATAAAAAATATTTGGAGAGGCCTAAGTCCTGCAGTGGACTAGTATAGGCGGATAATGATGATGATGATGATGATGATTATTTCATATGGCCTTTGCCCAGCAGCCATAGGGCTGTCCCACGGCTGGGCAAATGCCTATATAATAAGTAGTAAGCAAAGCCTATGCTTTGTTTACTACTAACATGTTTGTCGGAATACAACTCAATCAGATTCATTAAACAGAAAATATAATATCAATGCTACAAACTATAACCAACACTACCAAGGTACTGTTGAGAGATTTTTAGGTTTAGATTAAAGGTACCTTCGATTCCAATGGATAATGCAATGTTAGAAGCCTATTTATGTTCCGATAGTAAGTTATTAAGTCCTTACCTATGATTTTTTTTCTCACTTATTAATAGGTGTACTACTTTTAAAAGTCAATACCGGTTGTTAATATTATTATACACCTTTAATTAGGACTATGTTACTTAGGCTTCAGTAATAACAATGATTATTCATTTTGTGTCTTTATCACCCAATATTTTTTTTAAATTGATTTTTTTTTGTTCGCGGAATTGACCTTTTTTAACCGACTTCAAAAAAGGAGGAGATTACTCATTCATTGTAGCTTTGAAGGTTCTTGATTTTTTTTTCTTTTTAATGTCTGCTATATTTAGCTAGTAAGTGTAGAAACAAACACACTACTCCACATTTGTATAGTGTTAACATAAATAGATGCTAAGAAAATAAATAAAATGTCAGTATGAAAACCATAATTTTATATAAAATCTTTATACAAAACGTCAATTTCATAGGTAAGGACCTAATATTAAGTAGCTAGTTTCTCTGTAACGGAATATACCGAAAGACCTTGGGTATTATAGTCACTTACCATCAGGTGGGACGAAAGCCAAGCGATTCCCCGTAGTGAAATAAAACACAGTAAAAGGATTGGTAAAAGGGATCAATGTGTTGAGAGTTGTGAAATAATAAAAACGGTAGATGTGGAGATGAAAATAAAAATGAATGTGAATTTCTACGAAGCAACAGCATTCGTCCAGCCTAGTGCGATTTCTATTCGCCATCCAAAACAAGGAGATTTAAAATTTTGAAATACGTTTTTATTGAACGTGATCAAATATTTATAAAATTTTCAAAATACAGTGAAAAAATTAAACGCCTACCCGACCCAGCCAGGAATCGAACCTGGGTCTTCCGCAATCCGGGCGCAATTAGCACTTGAAAAAGTAAAAATTTACTATAGCGTTGTGTTATCAAATTTGTAGTATTTCATCTGCAAAGATGAATCTGCACAGCCAACGGTTGCAATGATCGTTGGATAGATGGCGCGCTGTGCCGCTATTAGCACTCTAAAAATTACAAAAGCAGTGACAAAATTCAGCGTCTACGTCAGCCTTCCCGGTAGCATAGCGGTCAGTGCAGCCGCCCGGATTGCGGAAGACCCAGGTTCGATTCCTGGCTGGGTCGGGTAGGCGTTTAATTTTTTCACTGTATTTTGAAAATTTTATAAATATTTACTTTAGCTTCAGTGCAGCAATTAGCACTTGAAAAAGTAAAAATGAACGTGATCAAATGGCGAATCAATACCTGCACTAGGCACCTTGATCAACTTCGTAATTTTATCGTGAAAATTGAGTTACGATTAAAATTAGTCAAATCATCAAAAGGAATTTCATCATCACACGACCTCCTTGGTCGAGTAGTTTGTACACCGGTTTTCATGGTGTCGCCATCTCTAAGATCCCGGGTTCAATCCCCAGTCGGGTCAATTTAGAAACTATTGTTTTTCTAAATTGTCTCGGGTCTGGGTGTTTTCTATGTATAATATTATGTATTTAAGTATGTTTATCCGTTGTCTAGTAACCATTTAACGAGTTTCATAACGAAGCTTCTCTTGGGCTAGATAATTGGTGTGAGTGTAGGAAAGTTAATAAATTAATTAATTTTCTTTGACTTTGTTAATTGACTTTGTTTGTTTATACAGGGTGTTTCTTGTAAGGTGTCAAGCCGATGCGTGGTGATAGGGGACTACCATACCTATCTATTGAATCCCCATGTATGTTCAGCGATTTTTGGCACCTAATTTGCGAGCTATATTTTAAAGTGTTTTATTGGGAATACAAATGTTACCCTCAAGTAACATTTTTTATTTTATTACGAAAGCTTAGGTAGCTAACTTTTTCTTTTAAGTACTGAAACTTCGTTTTTAGATGTATAATTCATACTTGAAATTTTCATTTAGTTCTACTTAATCAGTTTAAAAAATGTTTTTGTAACTTTTATTGATATTAGGGAGATAATTATTTTTCTCATAAACTACATTTCATGGCAACTTAGTTAAAGAAAAAAAATTAAGTCACTTTGTCATGCAACACTTGAAAAAGATTAAAAAGTAAAACAATATAGCTAGCAAACTACCAAAAATCGCTGAACATACATAGGGGTTCAATAGATAGGTATGGTAGTCCCCTATCACTACGCATCGGCTTGACACCTTACAAGAAACAGCCTGTATGTCGGGGCTAATCTCTGGAACTATTGGTCCAATTCTAAAAAGTCTTTCACCGATACAATGCTTTATACCTGGGTTATACATAGGCTACATTTTATATTGACAAAAAATTATTTCTTTTTAAAATAAGAATAAGAATAAGAATAAGAATAAGAAATTATTTATTGACGATCACACAGACATAACAGAAAAAAAAAGACAATGAATGAGGAAACATTTAAAAAAATAATAATAATAATAAAACTGATAATAATAATAACTAAAGCAACAACAAGGAAGGATGGATGTGTGTGAAGGCCAACTAGGACCCTGCCACAAAATCTCAAATCCACGCCGTCGAAATCGCAGGTAAAGTGCTTGTGTACCCACAATATAATATGCACGAATAGGGATTGTGTTTAATACCCTGAGGAAAGCTAAATCCATAATCTCATTCTAATACGCGAAAGGATTTCAACTGTCTTCGCGAAAAGCCTCTATGATGACAAAGTGACGGTAGACGGAGCTAAAACTTTGTACTTTTAAACTGTTGCCCTTATTTCCTTAGGCCGAAGGTTCTAAATTGATAAGCCCATTAAAATAAGCGTACGCTTCACTGATAATAATGCGGAGGTCGTAGATAACATACCTTGTTTAAGAATTTATACATCGTTGGAATTCGTTTATCCTCAAACTCGATGAGTAATGAAAATATTTGTCGAGTTTATCTGCTTAAGGTTTTGGAAGGTACATACCGTTGTTTTCGTGTAATCGGCAAACGTGTATTAACCATAATTTATATAACATTTATATATTTATATAACAGTAACTGAATGCCAGTAGGCTGGTATTCAGTAGACTGAATACCAATCTACTTACTTAGGGGCTGATTTTTCAATAGTCAGTTAGGATTTATTAATTGAATAATTTTGACATAATGACAGTTTTCTTCTAGAAAATATGTCACAATGACAATGTTATTCGGTGGATAAAACTTAGAATAATAACTATTGTTCAACCCACCAGTCCGCAGTCGGCCACGGTGGTACGTAGCTATTTCCCCACATGGTATTGTTCTGGTCTAAGCCCAGGAATGGGTTAAAGTGGAGGGATAAAATTTATCTGAGGATTGAAAAATCGGGCCTATCATCTTGACTAACCTCTCTCGGCTAAACTTGTGTAAGCTTGGTTTCTTTTCGAACTATTACAAACATTGTATTGTAAATATTTTTATTTGTCGTTTCATAAATAACTGTAACTATCCTATATATAGCCCCCTATTGGGCAAAGGCCTCTTAACTTACATATTTACCTCTTAATTTACCTATTAACGTAAATTTAATATTTATAAAATTTATAAAATACAGTGAAGAAAATTAAACGCCTACCCGACCCAGCCAGGAATCGAACCTGGGTCTTCCGCAATCCGGACGGCTGCACTAACCGCTATGCTACCGGGAAGGCTGATGCAAGTGCTGAATTTTGTCACTGCTTTTTAATTTTTTTTGAGTACTAATAGCGGCAGAGTGCGCCATCTATCCAACGGCCATTGCAACCGATGACTATGCAGATTCATCTTTGCAGATGAAATACCACCAACGCTATAGGCAATT
This sequence comes from Eudonia lacustrata, assembly GCA_947562085.1. Taxonomy (NCBI): domain Eukaryota; kingdom Metazoa; phylum Arthropoda; class Insecta; order Lepidoptera; family Crambidae; genus Eudonia; species Eudonia lacustrata. Next base: position 18,896,095 of record OX387313.1, on the reverse strand, counting down.
TTATTATTTTATATAAAATTTTTAAAATACAGTGAAAAAATAAAACGCCTACACTATTATTCTATTAACGTAACCAAGTCATCGATTTATATGGGTCGTGGCTTAGTCATCATGCTTGCCAAATGCGGGTTGGTGATCAAATACAGGGTCTAACAATATCAATAAGCGAACGTTTAAGGGCGGTATCTATACATCATTCTGAATACAATGACAAAAAATAAGCTCCAGTTTTAAAGTTATTTTTCAAAGTTATATTTTCTTACAAACTAAATCAATTAAAATAATGCACATCATAAAACATGCTGTATCTTTACTAACACGCACGCAGGCATCGATAAAAAGATAGTGTACAGATACACGCACACAACGGCTATCTTTGTGTGCGTGTAGTACTACATCTGTACGAGTTTGGAAAAGGTGTATTTTTTGGTATATTATGATAATGTTTTGTTGATTATCTCAGTAACGAGTCTGTAGTTTAGGACCAAATTTGGTGAGCATGCTCAGTGTGATATATAGATGCTCCCCTTAAACGTTCGCTTATTGATATTGTTAGACCCTATATAGAGCATGAATGTGTTAAGTAAATAGATGTATGTTTTACCTATAATCTCGCTTTGGGCTACCTTGGTAGGCCATAGCCCGATCTCCGAGGTCCTTTCCTCATACTAATGCTGATTATGCTAATTTTTTAAAACTGATATATTTATTGTAATTTTTTTTTGTAAATGTATTTTAACAATCTTATCACGTCGTTGCATAAAATAGCGTGCTTTTGTAAGTGCTCATACAACAACTAACCTGTGGCTAGAGCCAAATAGCCTTGGGATCACAATTTGCCCGTAGCTTATGGCAGCTAAATGAGGCAACTGTCAGATAATAACTGATTTAGTAAAGGGATACTCTATAACGCGTACTAATTTCGTACATGCAAGTTATGGCTTACTTTCTTTGAATTATGTAAAATTAATAGCTTGAATAGATCACTGGGTTTATAGTCACGTAGGAAGGTGCCGATTGGCTTAAAAAAAACCTTCCCTATACACAAAGGAGCTCGATGGCATTGCAGCTAGCGGGTTGCGATCTTACAAGTCAGGCAACTTTCGCAATGCTGAGTATTCCGATGGGTGATATTTCAACCTCCCCCTTAGTTTGGAAGTCACGTCATACCGGGGGCAAACCGGACTGGGACCATAATGGCCGGACCGTTATGGTCCCAGTTCGGTTTGCCCCCGGCCGGTATGCACCCACATTGGAAAAGTTATTATTCCGGTATGCACCCGGCTGCGTTGCCCCCGTTATATAACCATCGTTTTTTGGACAAGACTCTTAAGCAAATACTGTTGATAACCAAAGTGTACCGTGGCTCCGGGTTGTTATTGTAAGAAGGCGTCGTTGAACCAACATGTTTCAACGAGTATATCGCTTTGGACCAGCATAGTCAGTTATTTTTCGATATTTCCATTTGATTTTCTCATTTTTTATATATACAAAAGCCAGCGGTAATACCCGGGAGTATTGGTGGGACTCTTCTCCTCTTGGCCGTTCAATCACTAAAAGCTCGACGGGGGCAGCGGAGACCCACCAAAATATCTAATATCTTCCCTTCTCTGCCACGGGGCTGGCTCGGAAGTACGAACACTATTTTGTGTTTTTATTTGTGATGGAAAGTGTCCTTTTATGATAGGGCATTTTCCAATTTATGATGCTGTAAGGGAGAAAAGGACACTTGCTGAGTTTTTTGCCGGTTCTTCTCAGTACAAGATCTCCCGCCCAGTGTAGATAGACTTACGAACCGATGGCATAATGACGTTCATAAGAGCTATTTGTAGCCTAAACTGAATAAATGATTTTGAATTTTGAATTTTGAATTTAGAACGGCAAGCACCGAGTTTAAGTGGAAAGACCTGAGACCAGCTGGTAGGACGTTGATAAGCTGGCGATAGCAGAGGAATACAAGAAAAACACAAACAAACGAAAAAGAGTTCCATATTTGGAAAGAGCAATATTGCGCTTGTCGACATTCATCATAATCATAAAGATGAGCACCAATTCCCGTTGACATCATAAGGGCAATTTGAGATGTTATCGTGGAATGGCCGCAGTGGAGGAAATAAGATATTATTTACACGTCCTCGTTGCTCGCGTGACAGACGGACCACTTTGCCAGTGAAATGTAGCTGCACAAAATAAATAGGTACAGAACTGGCGCCTGGTGCGACAGCAATTTTAATTACCTACGCTCATCCGTAGCGCTAGGGTTGCAAAACTTGCAAAAGTAAGGAACGTTAAATCAATTTTATTTGTCGTATTTAGACAATTAAATACACGGCACTTTTTATATGAATGCCGCTGACTCATTGTCATTGTAGGGACGTCGCCGCCCCTACGTGTAACATAGTTTTTATAATTATATTTGTTGTTGCATGTATGTTAGTCTGCAAGGTATTTATGTTTATATAACTCTGTAAATACATTTTATTAATGAAAGTGAAAATTGTAACAAAGTGAGCGTGGCGCCCCAGCTACGACTAACTCACGCGTTCTGTATGGTATTTATCATATCAGGTTCTGTAGCTGTATTCTCAGTATAGCCGAGATCACCGAATGAATGCATCTATTGTGTGCTTGCACTTGTATCGCTCATTTGCATGGAGTTGGCCTTCTGTACTTATTTGTTTTGTGGTAGCTAGCAATAGAGAACTGCGAGGGACATTAATTATACTTTGTTAACTATTGCTCCGTGTTTACATACTTTGTAGGTACAGGCCCTCAACTAGTTTACGTATGGTACACAACGTTGAGGACGTACCTGTTTATTAGTGGTCAATAAATTTGAGCTAGTACAGCCAACAGCAAAAATAGATTATCAAAAAGTGATACAAAAGAGTAACGAAACTATATGACAGCGAATACTAACACATTCGCCTCGGTGGCCGAGTAGCAAAGCGCTCGGCCCGATACCCGACGGTCCCAGGTTCAATTCCCAGGTCAAACTAAAGTGTGTTGTGGATTTTTCGATGCATAGCCTGGGTTTGTGATCATCAAGCCGCTTTTGGCAAGCGTGGTGATTAAGCCATTACTCATAAATTGTAATTATGACTTGAATTTTATTGATGGAGGTCTCTTTGCCTAACTGTGGGAATGTTATAGGCTGTTTACAGTTATTTATACATTTGCGTGACGATCTGGTTTCGTTCCAACCAGAAAGGCTGCTAGGAGTCGAAGGAAATGGAAAAGATTTTTGCCCCGCAGTAAGTAGGACATTATGTGTTGCTAAAAGAAATACAAGTCTTCTTCAAGGTGCTATCTCTAATTCGCTCCAAATCGTGTAAATCAGATTTTTAATTTGTTGAGTGTGAAAATTAAAGTATTAAAATTTTGTTGGGATTTCAACTTTTTCAAATTGAATTTTTTGTTCAAAGTCCATTGTTTGAAAGCTCCCAGTGTTTTATAGGAGTCGAAATTCTTTTAATAATCTGTTTCAATAAAAATAATTTATACGATGTTGTAATTAAGTGATTTACCTAATGGCTGACAATTCTACTAACGTCGCAGATGTTACACGTTACAGTTTAGAAAGTCATAAAATCTAATGCATGAGAGAGAGATTAACAAATGTCCCCCGGGTATTCGTCGATTTATCTAAGGCTTTATAACTGTGCCAGATGTTACCTAGCCTGCATCTATGTTATAACGCTAAAAGCGGGTATACTCGTAGGTACAGACGCCTGTACATACAGCGGCAGATCAACCTAACCAAAACTGTCAAATTTCTACAATCAATTTTAAACTTTAGTTTTTGGTTATAAGGATCAATATTTATTGGAGAAATTTGACAGGTTTGGGTAGGGTGATCTGCCGCCGTGTGTACATCAGTATATCCAAAACTGTCAAAGGAGATGTCCCAGAATGTATGGAGCTAGGCGTGGTATATTTACAGTATACCAAAATAAAGACAAAGACACGTAGAACAGTTTTTGTTTATCCAATTTCTCTAAAATAGCTTTGTTTTTTGGAAGGAACAATTAATTGAACATTAAAATTGCAACACACAACAAAATGGTTGGTGATATTATTGACATTTCGATGACGTTTGTCAGTCAATTCAATTCAACAAACTTGCGAAACTTGTGAAAAACTGTTATAAATCCAATAAACGAAAGCCACTCAGAAGTTAAGACACTCAAACAAAACGATCACAACGAACAAACGAAACAAAAACCAAACAAAGAGAAGCGACATTTCACATTGACATTGACAGTACTTGTTTTTTTTTGTCTTTGGTCATCCGTCGTCTCGTCGTATCATAGTGTCGGTAGCCATTTTTATTACCATTCAAGGTTGAAAAAAGGTTATCTTTTCTATTTTATAACCGCTTAAATGTGCATTACATGTAATTTATTGTATTGTTTTCTTATTTAGTAATTTTTCCCCCATTTTTTTTCCCCTAACCTAACCTATTATGGGACATTTCCTTTCTTCAATACATTTTCAACCACAGTTTGGTTAAGGCATACAGTTTAAAGTCTATTAAGGAAATTTGACAGTTTGTGGTAGGTTGATGTGCAGGCGCGTGTACACAAACTATTTAAGAACATAGGTTAATGGTACCAGTGTTCGACACTCTGAGGGTGCGCCGACCAAAAAATGCCAAAGTGCAGTCACGGTTAAGTTGATATAATTGAAAATACTATCGTATTAGGTAGTAGCAAAATATATATTTAGTATCAAAGGGAACGTATTTACAATTAGTCCGATCCATAAATTCATAACACACTATAGTTTAAAGTTGGGCAAATATTCATAAAAACGAGTAGCGTCGTCTTGTACGTTGAAACGTTTATTTTATTTACTTTTCATACATATATTTTAATTCAGTCGACCTTAGTGTTTCCTCTTAAGCCCGATGTTCGACACAGTTTTCGTCGCCATAAAATAACAACATACCTTTTCATTACCTTTTCATTAAAGTTTACGAGATGCCAGCTAGGAAGCAGGTTCTCCGTATACAAAATAGCTAAAGACTAAGATCAGTTGCTGATTCCTATTTTTAATGATTACAGGAAAAAAATATTGATCACTGGCTCCTGTAAAACACAGCCACTACTCTAAATGGCTCCGCACCCTCGACACGCGACTGCGACAGCCGAAATTTTCATTAATTTTGTTCAAAGCTCCGCACACTTGGCGTCAGTCGCAGAGTCGCAACGACAAGCTAGGGGAGTCGCGAAACTGACGCTCACAACTGTCGCATGGCATGACTACTGTCGTCGTGTGTGCGCGTGCACAAAACGCGACTAGACGCAGCGACAAGTCGTCCAGTGTGCGGAGCCATTTATGAAATTACCGCAGATTAGTCTTTTTGAGAAGTTCGAATTGCTGGTAGTTAATGCTAATCCAGGCGGTCTATTTTCTATATACTACATCAGGTTTAAGAATCTTTATTTCTCGCAAGAATTAGTAATTTCACTTACATGAGAAACTTATAACTTTCTTCAAATTAAGGTTTTTTTTCTTGAGCCATTATTCTAAATAATAAGTTAATACATTGCAATTAACTAAGGTAATTTAATAATTAGGACAGAACTTCATCACAGTATTGTAGACCAAAAACTTAATTAATAACATCCATATCGAAAACAATAAAACCATAATACTTAAACCGTCGTCGTTGCAAATTTAAAATCTCTTATGTGTCTTTTGTGTCAAAAGAGGCTTTATACCCTCTAATTTATTTATCGTAATAATACATTTACACGATACATTTTTCTACACATAATAATGTCATTGTTTATCCCTCTTAAAAAACCACAAAAATATTCTCTAGAAAATTTTACAGCAGAAAGTTTTATTTGTTTTTCTATGATATACAGGGTGGAAAGGAGTATACCGATTGAAACCAACGATTCTAGTGCCTAGTTGGGCAAAAAAAAAGTAATACAAATATGGCTCAGTAAAGCCTAATTTTCGAGATATCAAATTATTTTAAGTAATTCACAAGTTGAAAAATCTCAAGGGTAACACGCCTTTATAATATGACGTAATCACACACACAAGTACACCCGTTATCAATTTTATGTCTAGAGCTCTTAATAATCAAGTGTCATACGGACGTCATACTCCACTTGTCGTTTATCGTATTTTGTTGGAGTCGTTCGTGAAGTATGAAGTTTTCTTTTTCACTCTTTTGACTAAGGCTTCGTTCACAAGGAAGTACTATCGGTAATTTTTTTTTGTTCCACAAATTAAGTAAGTTAATTAGGCAGTTTTGGACCCATGTTGATTTAACATTATTTACTCGTAACACCACCAGGAATCCATAGTTAAAATCTGTCGGTATAATCCTTCCCACCCTGTATACTTTTGTCACATAGGAGATATTAAATTTGCAACGACGAAACATTGGTTGCGAAGAAAAGTTTGACAGAAAGAGGGTAAATCTAAATAAAAATACACTAAACGCAGTGCGTCGCCCCGAACAGTATTGGTCTCACTCACCAACCTGGAACTACATGATACATAATAAACAACACCTAATAAGTAGTGTGTCTGTCTGTCTTCTTCTTATTCACATGGAATACCCGTATGTGTGTCTGTCTTCGTCCGCGTGAATGCCCGTGTCACGGGACGGTCTTACCAAGTCGGAAAACTACGCACTCGTGCGCACAACAACTTACCAAAGTTTCCTCGCAATCGAATGAACGGTGTAGGAACGTATACGGGCCAAACTAAAAAACATTTATTTTTATTCAACATGTAACATATTAATACCTACACATACCCTGGAAGTGGCTGGCATACTACCCGTAGAATATCCGTATTGTGACAGTCTTTAGAAAACTGCACGGGCGTACGCATTACATAACAAAATATCTCGATGACTAAAGGTATTTTATTCTTATAAAATAAAAAAAACAAGTGAATTAGTCTCTCTTTCGTTAAACGAAATTCAAAAGCAAGTCAAGGTAATACGGCACGGCTATTAAAAATAAAACACGTTTTAATTTCTTTGTTTCGTCTGATAATCATTGTTAAAAATGGCTTCAATCGATTCGGTAGCCGATTCCTATCAAACTACTTTTATATGAGTATGCTTGCACATCCGCCTTCCACAAACTGTCAAATTTCCTCAATAGACTTTGAGCTTTATGTGTTTGGCTTACGGTTGAACATTAATTGAAGAAATTTGCCAGTATTGGATGGGTTGAAGTGCTGGCGTGTGTACATGTTGTAGGTATAACAATGAATGTGTGTTCGTTCATCCCGTATTCATTTCTACTCGTGTACAGTTGATTCGATTGCGAAGTAACTTTGGTAACTTGTAGTGCGCACGGCCGCGAAGTTTTCCGACTTGGTAAGACCGTCATGTGATACGGGTATTCACGCGAACGAAGACATACATACGTACAAACTACTTCTTAATTATACCTACATTTAGTAACAAGTAATGATGTATATAAAAATAAATGTTTCTCAGTTTGTCCTGTATGCGTTTAACCTGTACACATATTTTCTTGCTGACTATCTCAAAAATGTGTCAATAGACAGTCGTATCAGAACGGAATATAAAATAATTCAAAATAAATCTGATCCCCTAGATATCCGTTCTAGGGGATCCGAACGGAATAAAAAATAATTAAAATATATCTGATCTACCAGGGTATCAGTTCTTGGGGATCCGAACGGAATAGCTCAATAATCGTCATGTCGTGTTATGAATGAATGCGTTAATAAAATTTTAATTAACGAAAAGTTTATTTAACAATTACATAGAAAATAAATTCGACTCAGCGTACTGCTAAAGCATAGAAATTAGCTACAGCGCTGATTTTTAGTAGAGTCAATATAGTTTCAAAAAATTTTTTTACAGAACGGAGCCGTCTCTTCTACTCGTAGATCTTAATCTATACTTAATATTAAAAAGCTGAAGAGTTTGTTTGTTTGTTTGTTTGTTTGTTTGTTTGTTTGTTTGTTTGTTTGTTTGAACGCGCTAATCTCAGGAACTACTGGTTCGAATTGAATAATTCTTTTTGTGTTGGATAGTCCATTTATCGAGGAAGGCTTTAGGCTATATAACATCACGCTGCGACCAATAGGAGCGAAGCATCAGTGAAAAATGTTGCAAGAACGGGAAAAGAGCCTAAAAAATTAAAAATGCTGCCGAAAGTCACTATTCCACGCGGACGAAGTCGCGAGCACAGCTAGTAACAATTAAAATTTCAATGCTTCCCACTCTGCAAAATTATTGTTTGTGTGTGTTACTGCAAGCCACTGTGTAGTTTTCGGACTTAGTAAAACCGTCACGTGATACGGGTATTGACGAAGACCGACAGTAAAACTACTTCTGACGTATAAGCTTATTAGGTAACATGTTAAATATATTACATAAGAGATCCAGGATTAGCGTTAACTGCCAGCAATTTGAAACTTCGCAACTAAAAGACTAATCTGTGGACGGACTCAGCTGGATAGCAACTTTCAAGCGGTTAGTATAATGCTTAGGTACGGCTTTAATTGCTTGCTCCATATCCTTCAAGATTTAGAGAAAGGTCAGGAAGCGCAGTTCACTAATGAAGCGATACAATTTATCGCTAAAGTAAGTATACGTGAACACTACACTTGCGCTTATTGTGTAAAAGATTCTAAACGACAAGGTAAAATAATAAAGTAAAATTAAACCTCAGTATATTCGTTATTGAGTGTTTTTGTAGATTAATATGATAACTATGCCTTTTATTAGACAAGAACAAGCAAGCGCTTGGTTTATAATTCATCTGATGGTAAGGAACAACTGGGGAACTGGCTATCTTATCTCTAACTGTCCGAACTCAACAATGCTACTAACATTGCTGTTATGACAGACTTAGATTAGATAGCCATGAAGGCGGAATTAGAACAAACCCTGAAACGGAGTACAATATTTTAAATCGCTTGCGTGGAATCGACCTCGGAACTTCTGAGTCTGAGAGCAGTGTTGGTAGCCAAAGTAACATTAAGAAAACGATAGCGAAGTTCCAAAAGAATAAAATGTATGGGATTGACATAAGATTGACAACGTGATTTAGCGCGGCTTATGTCAATCCCATACTTACATTTTATACATTCCGAACTTCGCTATCGTTTTCTTAATGTTACTTTGGCTAAGCTTACTGTAACTACTAATAACTACAAATGCGGTAAAATTATATCTAACAAAGTATTCAAAATTTGAAAAGAGACAAAGTGTTAAAAAAATCCACGAGCGGGACTCGAACCCACCACCTATGACATGCCGGGTCAGGTGTACCAACTACCACGATAGCATAGCATTTTTCAAATTGTAATTTGTTCACAACAAAATTTGCGTAAAATTATAAGTGAACAATCATAAAGTATTAAAAGCTTTTAATACTAATTAAAAAAGTAAATAGCCTATAATTGTCCCATAGCTGGGCAAAGGCCTCCATCATTGAAATCAAGTCATCGCTACAATTGATGGCAATACTAAGTACGCGTTAAGTAAAAATCTAACAATTTTATCTTAAAATAAATTCTACGATTCCTTGCCAACCTTACGGAAACACTTACTTATTATTCTGTTTACACTATACCCTTAGGGACCCTAAGGCCTCCAATTACACGAGTATGCTCGTGGTTTAAAACTTGTGTTAGCACAGGTCCCAGGAAACGGCGCTGAGGTTTAACTGAATAAAATATGGTCGTAGTTGTGACGTTGGGACCCACTTCCAACATTACAGGATTTATGCAATGGCAGCTGAGTGTAGTGTTTACTTTTAAAGTTGCGCGTTCCATTACAAATAGAATGTTTAATGGCATGCAAACTGTTAGTGAATGAACTTATTATAAGCATACCTTTTTATGTAATGCCTAGTACCTATTCGTTGTGTGTGTTCGAAAACGTACATAGTTTACATAGCCCATAAAATGTGTTAGTAACAATAAAATTCAATATCTATGCCATTGCAGTGGGACAGTGAGGGCTAATAATAATTTATGTTAGTAAGAAGAAGAAGTAGAAAATAAATGTCATACTACTATAAATTAAAGGTTTATAGTAATTTCCGGAAAGTCCGAGACACCTGCTGCGTCCAGCGATACCGACGACGCTGCTGTACGTGTCCCGACTTCATTACTCTACGAAGGCGGAAGAGCTCGTAGAGTACATGCGAGTGAAGTCCAACGTCACTCTGAGGGTCGAGCGGAATGTGAATTTTAATTCATTTGTGGTGAGAGTACCGACCGACCATCTGTCGACCTTCATGAAAGAGGACTATTGGCCGAAAGGTGTCATGTTCCGGCGATTCCGAGGCCGGCTACTGGACACCACGCTGCGTCGCACGTCGCCGTCTTTACGTGTAGCATAGTTTTTAATTTAATAAAAAATGTTTTATATTGTATGTATGTTAGTCTGTAAGGTATTTATTATATGGGCCCCTTTGTGTTTTTACCATCTTGTGCATTGTGTGTTGCCTGAAATAAATGATTTATTATTATTATTATTAAAGTCATATGTCCGCATATAAATGGATAACAGTGGATTACATAAATCATAATACCTCAATAACAATACGTGCAAAAGAAACAGTATTAATATATCATCGTTGTTGATTTCAACAAGTTAGTATAGTATTGACATTGTTATCTCGTAATTCACAGAAAAAACTCGACCCACTCTGAATTTTAGTGATAAGTCAATAAAAGTTACTAATGGTCATTGATATACCCCCGAACCCCTCGGAGAATCTAGTAGGGCACGGGGACACACTAGTGATGCCGTTCCCTCTAGAAAAACTCTGACGGTAATTTGTCTCACACGGCTTGAGGAACCCTTCGTGTCACGGCTTAATGCTGAGCGGAGACCGTTTTGATACAATCCTTTGTATGTGTATTGTTTTTGTATGAAATTAACATTTTTCTATTCTTTTCTATTTTATTCTTAAGTTTCTAGCCGCCGCCAGCCCGGTGAAGCTGAAAATGCACAGTGGCAATCATAAACTCTCTAAAACAAAAGGCTTATACTACACCAGAATATCGATATATATCGATATCGATATATCGACTTATATGAAAGAGGTTTTCTACTTTCTACTGTGATCTCGTACATCGGTGTTTCAAGCTTCGATGCCTCGACTTTACAGCTTCACTTTTTCTTTTTTAAAGTAAACAAATTTGATAGAAACGATTTGATCGGTCGATATTAGGTACAGGCTACGGCTGGTATAAACAAAAATACTTAAAATGCTTTGCTGGGAACGTAATTGATAGAAACGTGTAAGCAAAAGATTTATTTTTGGATCGAGTGATCTCTTTTTTAGATATCGACTATCCTTGGTTGAATATGTTGAATGTGGAAGATTTCCGGCTACAAAAATTAGTAAAAAAAAGTTTTTTGTGATGAATTTTCATTCACAATTCTTTTTCGTTTCGTTTTAATGTAGTTGCGTAGTAGTAATTACTTATTTTTTACGTAGAACGTTTAGTTTTTATTATTAACATGTCTCATAGTTTTCCTTAAATTTTGTGTTTTGTTGTATGCATGTATGTATGTATGTATGTATGTATGTAGGTATGTATATACATACATAGAAAAAAGAAATAGACATACATACGTAGTATAACTATTTAAACTATCATGGTCATTTGCAATAGAGTAATTATTAACGTTATACATACGTAGGTATGTCTATTTCTTTGGCACGCCCTACAGCCCAAACGGCATGGTGGATTTTAACATATGAGGTGTCGTTGGATTTGTTTTGACTGTGGGAGTGACATAGGCTATAAAAAATTCGGAATATACTTAATAAAAAAAAAGTTTGAAATAAACAAAAATTATTAAAATAAAACAAAAACCCGACTGCTAAAACAATTATATAAAAAATAATATACTCGTAAAAACCGGACTAACATAAAAAATAACTGCAAAGCAGAAAAAACTGAAAAGAAAAAAAACAAGCTCTACGATTTCAGAATTCTATTTGAGCAATGTTGAATGCAACGTGAAATATTTCCTTGTCCGATACCTATACATAAATAATAAAATCTGTAATAAATGAGTATTTATACATTGAATGTTGATAGTTGTCGCAGACGGGGACAATCATGGGATACGGGTGTTCTTAAGCGGACGAATGATTTGTATGTTTTGTTGTCATGGAAAAATTCAACGTTTTGTTTGTTTTGTTGTCATCGAAACTGTCAAAGCGATACGAAATCTGCCGGTCAGCTATTTTTTTTGTAAAAAGCTGTTTCAACATAAAGTGGATTTAATTATGAAAAGTAATTGTTTTAAATTAATAGTTTATCATACTGTGTGGTTGTGGTATCAAGAACCTCTTATACGGTAAGACGTAAAACCTGTCATCAAAAAAACTAGCTTTTGAATTTTCCATTTTGTCAACAAACAGCGCTACAAGTAACAAGCCAAATTATATTAACCACTCTTTGAAGTCGTTCCTATAAATTTGGTAAATTTCGCTGTTTGTTAGGGCGCGATCGATGTTAACGAAATCCATTACTGTCCATCACAATAACCGCCTTTTCATTCAGGGCCCGTTACATTTACAAACGGGGTGTTTCCTAATATCTATAGGGGTGGGGTATCGTAAATTCTTGTGAAGGTATACAAGCTTCATTCTCGTTGTTTGTCGATAACGAAGAAAAAATATCCTTGTTATGTAAACATTAAATGATGCAGCGACTTAAAACACCAAACTTATTAAACTTATTATACTCACACCAGTATTGCTTGTGAAATAGGATTACGAAACAGATTGCAACTTATAACGACGCGGCGACGCGACGTTGGGATTTTTTTTTTATGTTAAAAGGAGGCAAACGAGCAGGAGGGTCACCTAAAGCAATCACCGCCGCCCATGGACACCCGCAAAACCAAAGTAATCGCGGATGCGTTGCCGACCTTGAGGAAGGAGTTGGATCTTGAGGAGGGAGTAGGAATTGGGAGGGGGAGGGGTGAGAGATAGGCCTCCGGTACTTTCACTCACCGGACGAAACACAACAGCAACGAGTGCCGTTGTTTCACGCCGATATTCTGTGCGAGGGTGGTATTTCGCCGGGCGAGCTGGCCCATTTCGTGCTGCAACGCAGCGTGGCTCTACCACTCAGAATTTGATGGGCCAGTGTCACAAGTCCGTGATTATTGGCAGATAACCTATCCAGAACGTTTATCTTTGCTTATATTATTATACAAAGTACCTATATACTTATCATATCACAGCGAGCCAAGGGCTTCAAAAAGTTTTTTAGCTTTCAAGCAACTTTTGCGATGCCCACATTGTTTTATTCCTTTACGGGTAAGAAATTGGCCTTCACTCATTTAATGGTGAATGAATATAAGGCCAAAGGTGGAGGCGCACTTCACCCGAAATCCTTACTGCTAAGGCAGCAGGCTATCTCTAATTGTTAGAAGACAACGATGATGTATGATGAGAGTAGCCGCGGATCGTGCTCAGTGGCGTGCACTTGGAGAGGCCTATGTCCAGCAGTGGACGTGTTTAGGCTGATGATGATGATGGTGAACGATGATTTGTTTATTTTGTTTGTCGGCGTCGCGGTGCGTCGTCACTCATCTTCCTCCGGCGGCCCTGTCAGAAGAACAGCGCTCCTACGGTACTCGGCCCATCTTCGAGTGTCGTGGGGGTATTATGCTGAGGCAGGGTCCTTGTTGGCCTCACACACTGCTTTTTGTTTATTTTTTCTTTTAATTGTTTTTTTTTGTTTTTTTTTTGTTTTTTTTGTTTTGTTTTTTTGTTGTTTTTTCCCCCCTTTTATCCTTATTAATTCTTGCTTTGTTTTGACTGTATTGTTTTTTGTGTGCGTGTGTGTGTGTCAATAAATATTTTTTCTTTCTTTCTTTCTTTCTTCTATGATGTTGAGGCGCCATATTAACATAAGGTCGTGCTATCAAGCCGGGCGCACTAAAACAAGCCATACCACTTACCTAGAAAGTTAGATTGCAGGTTTTATAATGAAAGGATTGCGATTTATTAGTGCAGAAGCTTCCGAATTTGCAACATGACGGCAGAGAGAGCTCAAACCGGCGCACATCGTGTTAGCTCAGTCAGCAACAAATTGGATAAGCACATCACAAAGGAAATACACAGGGTAGGTCTATACATCATTATGGTAAGCACATTTTCTAACAAGTGCAGCCAAATCTAAAAATATGTAAGCATTTTTGTAGACTATCGATCCAACTTCTGTCAACTTTTATTCCATGAAGAATTTAGATCCGAGACTTCAGGACACGAGACGTCCCGGAGGTTTTTCCGATTTTTTTTGTCTCGAGAGATAGTAGATTGTACTTTGATTGATCTCATGATCTCACTGATTTGCAATGAGAAAACTATCTACCAAAAAAATATGGTTGTTTATTATATTATTACTTATTCTAAGTCAAAACAAAGTAGGTATCTGCAGTTTGAATAAACATACAAATAGTTGAATAACTATTACTAAACTATTATATATTTTTTATAACAATATAGCGACAGGGTCCTACGCTGTCGAGATATAATAATTGGGCTTGTCTGTTACAATGTTAGGTAATTTGTAGCATAAATTCCAAGAACAAAGTATGAAAACTCGCTAGAAAGAAGATAAAACAAACATGAAAAAGTTAAAATTAAACCAAGAAAATACATTGACAAAAAAAAATAGAATTCTCGATGACCTTTTCGCCAGATATCTATCTTTTCTTATCCTTAATACAAAAACGCTTGGCTTTTATCTCAATATATGGTAAAAAGCGATAAGGCCTGTTTATATACCTTCAAAAAGGACAAAGAATGGGTTGCTGTTTTTCCTGCAACATTGCGCATTACTTACAAGTACCACAGTAAAAGGAGGTATTGCAATTATTGACATTCTAACAATACGTGTCCTTCGTAGCACCAAAAAAAAACTGTCCTAAAATGTATGTCGACTTCTATATTTCATTAATTTAACACATTAATTGGTCACCAGTTGTATGTAAATATTAATCATATAATATAATACCCGCCTGCCAAGCATGGCGATTACGGCAAATACCCCCCATGATTATTTGGGGGAGGCCTTTGTACAGCATTGGACGTCTTTTGGCTGAGATAATGAAATAATATATCTTTAAACATATAATTTATATACAACCTTATTTTTAGTTTATACGAAAATCATAACACGGGTCAAATATTTTCATTTAAAGAATAAGTACAAAAAAATTAAAATAATATCTTAAAAACTCACGAAGTTACAAGCTTTTTGTGCTGTCCCGTTGTGTTTTTTAGTAGGGTATACTTTATTTGAGATTTTGTAAATATTATTTGGTCAAAATGTAACATGGTAAAAAATATATTGAAATCGATTCTATTACTGATTCTGAACTCAGTTTTCAGGTTTCGTATAAACTAAAAATAACATTGTATATATATATTATGACTTGTCTTGACTGACTGACTCATCATCGCCGAGCCTAAACCGCTGAAGCTAATTAGATAAAATTTGGACAGTAGGTTAATAAAATTGAGTGACGTAACCAGCCACTTAGAAAGGATTTTACGGAAACCACACCATAAGGAGGTCAAATAAGGAGTGAATGCTTGTATGAAAGTCCGACAGTTTTGAAGTGAAATACATGAGAATTGGTAGTTGGGTTTTACAGAAGATAAGATAAAGATATTATAAGAAATAAACCTCCTGAGTTTCTTGCCAGTTCGTCTCGGTCAAAGGCTCTCCCAAAATCCGTTGAGATTCAGTCATCATCATCAGCTCATTTTATGTCCCCACTGCTGGGGCACGAGCCTTTCCTAGAGATGGATAGGGAGAACGGGCCATAAACCACCACGCGGGCCTAGTGCGGATTGGTGGTTGTTAACGACTGCTAATGCAGCCGGGACCAACGGCTTTACGTGCCTTCCGAAGCACGGAGGAGCTCGAGATGATAAAGTTTTGGTCACCCATCCGATGACCGGCCTTAACCTTAACCTTAGCAATCGCAGACCGGGCGCGTTAACCACTGCGCCATCGAGCTCCTCAGAGATTCAGTAGTTTGGTCAAAAATATTTTTTTGTTTTTTATTATAATTTGCATTTTATTGTTTTGAGGTGGCATGTGCGTCGGGTCGTTACATTCCCTCAGATATGGTTGAGTGAAGCGATGGCTGATTCATATGTCATACTCGTGAACGGGTGCCGCCTGTGGAGGCTGGTCTGCTCTTGCATACGATTATTTTTATTATTATTGACTATAGTTTAATTTTGTTTTTTTTTCTTTCTTAGACAATTTTTGACCTTTATTAGTGCTGTATGACATTGTGAAAATTTTTAACTGGTAACTGATGTATATTTGCAAACTTAGATACCTATTATTATATTTTCTCTTTTTTTTTTTTGTTTAACATGTGTGATTGTCCTTTATATTTTGTGTTTTTATTTGTGATGGGAATTGTCCTTTTATGATAGGGCATTTTCCAATATTTTTTAACGCTGTAAGGGAGAAAAGAGCTGGACACTTGCTGAGTTTATTGCCGGTTCTTCTCAGTACAAGATCTCCCGCCCATAGTAGACTTACGAACCGATGGCATAATGACGTTCATAAGAGCTATTTGTAGCCTAAACTGAATAAATGATTTTGAATTTTGACGTCAATAAGTAAGTGCCTGTGGAGGCTTATGTTGAATAAATGATTTGACTTTGATACATAACTTTATCTTCCGGGACTCCTTCTCCATCTTTATAATATAAATCTTCTGTGCGTGTGTATGTTATTAAACTTCTTCTAAACAGCTGGACCGATTTAGATGAAATTTTAGATTTACAACCCGGTAGGTGACGCTGCTATAGGGGTCCATCATGGGATACGGGTGTTCTTAAGCGGACGAATGATTTGTTTGTTTTGTTGTCATAGAAACTGTCAAAGCGGTACGAAGTCTGCCGGTCAGTTAGTCTTTATATATAAATCTTCTGTGCGTGTGTATGTTATTGAACTCCTTCTAAACGGCTGGACCGATTTGGATGAAATTTTTTGTGTGTGTTCAAGCGGATTCGAGAATGGTTTAGATTTACAGATGGACCCGGTAGGTGGCGCTGCTATTCGGGGTATGGGATACGGGTGTTCTTAAGCGGTCGAATGTATTGTTTGTTTTGTTGTCATGGAAACTGTCAAAGCGGTACGAAGTCCGCTGGTCAGCTAGTATTATTATAACCTTTAACTATAGGTACCCAATCTCACAGTCCACCATGCGCGCAATGTGCTTAAAATGGGGCACAAAGTTTTCGCTTCACGTATTAATATAAATAAATAAATAAATAAATAAATGCATTTATTTCAGGCCAAATTATACCCATAGTTGTACATTACATTAAAAAAAATTAACTTTAACATTACGTAATGTTTTTTTAATGTAATTCAAATAATATACAGGGTGTCTCATTTAAATCAATCAGTACAGGTTTTTTAAAAGGTGTGAATGCAGTTTTTCTTCTTTTTAAAATCGATGACATGGTTCCTAAGAACAGATCTTCGTACGTCTTATAGTTTCAGACTTTCCCATACTGACCGGTTTAAATGAGACACCTATAAAATATAGATACCTTGGCTCGACCAAGTACACATGTCGAGTTTGTAACGTGATTACCATTCGGTAAAGCGTAAAATAATTGTGTACCGGTGCTGGAACGGTAGCCCGCGCAGAGGCTGCTCAGTCACCGGCTAAATTGAATGAACATAGAAATCACAAAAGGGAAATCATTTACATATAACGCAAACGACGCTTGTGCTATGTACAGTCACGAATATACATGTAAACAAATGTTACTTAACACAGTGGAATAAGAGTCAAAACCAGGCAAAAGTGTATACCTACATGTCAGTGCTCGAGACTGTACCTATGTATGCAAATGTGGATTTATTGCTTAGTGTGGCATTTGTGTGCAAATTAATTACCAGCCTCCTGTTTGCTTACTGATTAATTGGCTGTTTGCGGCGATAGTCGCTTTATGCTATAGTTTCATATGAGTGTAGAAATCTTGTAACTGCCCTTTATTAATTACATATATCTAAAATACAATATTATTTCGAGAAGAATATTAGAAAACATAAAATAAAACAAAAGATAGATAAGTAGATAATTTTGCCATTGATCTCAAATATTTGTACCTATACCTTGATTTAAGTAATTTTTATGCTAAATATGCCATGCCTTTACAGGGTTCATGTACTTACAAACAACCTATGTAATATCTCATCTTGCGTACACAACAGCTTTACATATTAAATAAATTAGATAATAAATAATTAATTAAATCTGGAAGACGGTAATTAGCAAAGTGAGCGAATGTATGTAATCTAGATATTAATACATGAAGCAAAAACTTTGTACCCCTTTTTACGAAAATTGCGCGGACGGAGGAGTATGAAATTTCGCACACTTACAGTTTATATAGAGAAGGAATACAGAATGTTAATATTTTTTTTTAATTATGCTTAAAAAATACATTAAGTAAATTACAAACATTACACACACTACCATGTATTTGGCACACATGCATATGTATTTGACACACACGCATAAGTATACTCTTTTCAATAAATTCAAAAATGGAAGAGGAACGGCCAAAATCTGTCAATGCCAATCCAAACTCACATTCTATCTTTTTTAATTTTATTTTATTTTTAACTCGTACCTTCTGGTAATACGGACCAGATGTATCAGGTTATAGGTAGAAGTTCAATCACCTTTTCTGAATTAAAATAATTTCGCAACGAAATTACTAAAAATTATATTAATTTTTTTAGCTCATAATTTTTACATACCCATAAACAAGTGCATTTTATATCAAAATCATAATGAATACCAAAGTTTTAACTAACGACTGCAAACTAAACAAAATCTATTCTTAGAAAATAGTAACAACTACTTTCCCATACAATGAGCCGTTAAATTATAAGGTTGTGAATAAGGATGAGGTAAGATTTTGCTTTCTTTAGCAGAAAATATACGCAAACAGATGCCCCGTCTGATCCCTGCGGAGCTATTTCGTTTACAAACACTGACATGATGGCACTCTGTACCTACTAAAGGCGGGTTGCAGTGCCACTAGCAGCGAGTAAGTTTCAGCATACTAAATTATTGGTATGAAAACATGTTATGAAAACTGTTTACATAAAAATTCTATTTTCCAATAATGGGAATTGAACCCGCACGCTCTGACGTACCGTGTCAGGTGCAGTTCCAATTAAGCTATCCGGGCTTATACGACCCGTGCTAATTAACATTATCCACACACTTTGTAACCATTGGAAAGGAAGTAATTTAACAAGACTTTTTCAAATTGTAATTTGTTTGCTTCAAGTTTTCCGTATAATTACGGCATATTGTATACCTAAGTCTAGTCCGGTGTAAGTATATTGTGTTTGTTAATAATTGGAATGGAAGGCTACAGAATAATAAAATGTGTTTAAAATCACAAGCTGAAAACTATAAAATCACTGTCACTGTCATCTTAAAAGAAAACAAACACCAAGATAAACTTCTAATACTATATACGTAGTCTAGTATATAAATAGTATCTCCTCGCCTAGCTATTTGATGCATAATGGAACATCATCAGAAATAAAATAAATCCTTTATATAGTTTATTTGCCGAACTGTTGCTACTAAAGGGATATCAATGTTCATAGCAATAAGTAAAAGATAAGAAATAGTTATGTATAAAGTAAGCTGCCCACACATATTAAAAATAAGATCTCCGATCATGTTGGAGGAAGTAGCATTTAAAAAAAAAAAAAAAAAAAAAAAAAAAAAAAAAAAAAAAAAGGATATCAATAGTTCGGTGCTCATTTGAAACCGAACTATTGCAACTGAAAAGTTTCCGTAGTTCGGTTAACCGGACTACTGCTGAGAGGTAATTGCCAATCATGTGTTGAGTTAAGCTGGATAGTGCAAAATATATGTAAAAATTTAAGACTTGATTTTAAAAATAAGTAGTAAGCTTTGAAAATATGAAAACATAGAATATAACATTTTTTTCAATTAACATAGAATAGATACAAAACCATATAGAATATTATGTAAAACGGGCTACTAAAACTGATTTTTATTTTATTTATAATTATATCATAATAATGAAGCAACATTCGCAAAGGCGAATTAATTGGATGCGTCAAGCCGAGGACAGGGCGCTATGGCGCTCATTAGGGGAGGCCTATGTCCAGCAGTGGACTAATATAGGCCGATGATGATGAATGATGATTCACAAAGGCCGGTCATCGGATGGGTGACCAAAAATGTATCATCTCAAGCTTCTCTGTGCTTCGGAATCTTCTCCCTAACCATCCATAGGGAAGTTTCGTGCATCGGTCATAAAATGAGCGAATGATGATGATATCATAATAAAAAAAAACAATAATACTACTGCTACAAATCGAACCCAATTGTCACAATATAAGTAAGCCTCTTTAGTCGCTAATAGTCAGACCACAACTTTACATATAAACAGGGTCCCAAAAGACCGGACGCCATATCACATTATTCCGGTGACTGAGACAGGATCACGACCCTAAATAATATTAAGCTATTAAATTACGAATAATTCCGGATCATAAGGGAAAGCAGATACACAATGTGGATCGGATATCAGGTTTAGTTCGTGTGATTTAAGAGCGTTTAAATACATTTCGATTTGAACCAAATCAGTGGCGGTAGCCAAGTAACATTAAGAAAACGATAGCGAAGTTCGAAAAGAATACAATTTATGGGATTGACATAAGATTGACCACGTGATTTAGCGCGGCTTATGTCAATCCAATACATTTTATTTTTTCGAATTTCGCTATCGTTTTCTTAATGTTATTTTGGCTAAGCCTATTGGTTCCTGGTTTGATTTTCTGGTAGGTTTTTTTTTTCCGCCTGGCTAGCTACCACCATCTTATCTACACAATATCTGCCAGTTATATATGGCCAGTGCCTCAATAATTCAGGATTCCGAGTGAATGTGTACTTTAACCTTCAGGCTCTATGTATTTATTTTATATTTTGTGTGTTTACTTGTAATAGAAAGTGTCCTGCTATGATAGGGCATTTTCCAATATATTTACGGTGTAAGGGAGAAAAGTAACGCCCTTGCTGAGTTTTTTTCCGGTTCTTCTCAGTTCAAGGTCCCCCGCCCTGTAAGTAGGCTTAGCCAATTAATCATTTTTTCAGTTTAGGCTACAAGTACCTCTTGTGAATGTCACTATGCCAGGCTTAGCCAAAGTAACATTTAGAAAACGATAGCGAAGTTCGAAAAGAATAAAATGTATGGGATTGACATAAGCCGCGCTAAATCACGTGGTCAATCTTATGTCAATCCCATACATTTTAAGCTTACTGATGTGTAGACTTACGAACCGATGGCATAGTGACATTCACAAGAGCTACTTGTAGCCTAAACTGAAAAAATGATTTTGAATTTTAAATTTGAATTAAATTAGGTATGATGGAGGCCAAGTGCTTCATCATCATCATCATCCGCCTACACACGTCCACTGCTGGACAAAGGGCAAGTGCTTGCCCGTAAAGAATTTAAAAAAAAACTTCGAAGTTATGTCTTACGGTGGAAAGTTTTAATTGGCATAAATTCAGTGGCATATCGGTTTTTATTAATGTTTACTTCTATCTATGTTGATCTCTGTATTTTTGTTACGCATAGAAAGTTTCATTAAAATTGGCTTAATGGTTTAAATGAATTGAGACTTTGAAGTTTGTATGGGATTTCGAATTGTACAAAATCAATTAAAATTTTCTATGATATTTTGATATTTTTATAAAAAGATAAAACAATCAATCATCAGTCATTCTGGAATCACTGCTGGGCGTTGGTTTATCTTTGTTTGCCCCATTCGCATCTGTCTGGGTCCAACCTACGCCGTTCTTCGTAATATCATCGATCTCACCAAACGAAAAGAAAAACAAGTAAAATAAAATAAAACTCATCATCAACCTATATAAATCCATAAAATAAAAAAAATATTTTAAATTTATGTGAAAGCTGATAAAGAGAAATTCTAACAATATTAGCAGCTCTTTTGAAAGGGAAAATTATATTTTTGTAATATCCTCAAGAATTTACGTAAATTCTACCTACAGACAAATATGATAAAGGCAAAACAGAGATCTATTAATAAATCGGATAAAGATTTTCAACTTTCTTCCTTTTAGAGGTTTCGTTAAAGTTGGCATTTTTATTGTACTAGTAACTAGCGAAGTATTCTTATTTTTTATTTTTATTATTGAAAAACGTTTAGTACGATCACAGTCTATCTAATACGATGTCGTATGAATAAAAATGCAATGTTTACAGCCCCCCAGACAAGTGGCATAATAATAGAATAGAAATGAAATAGAATTTACATAATTCAACGATATTTAGGTGACGTTTATGTCAATCCCTTACAATAATAATTCTACGAGTACGTAAAACGAAGTGAAAAGGGATTAAGAGGTGAATAGGGATAAAACCAGGAAAATGTTTCGACGCTCAATACTAATTGTAAAATTACAAACTCTACCATTTTTTGTGGTTTAACAGTAAAATGTTGAAAGTTCTCATGGCAACACTGAATATGTATGACATTAGCTGCTAACAGTACGCATTTGAAAATAACTCCTTGTGGTGGTAATTATTTTAGTGTTAGAAACTTTGATCTCATAACGTTATTTAATAGTAATAATTATAAGACGACTGAGATTTAAAAACGTTATTTAGTGTTTGGGCCATCATATATATTAAGGTAAGTATCAGTTGTTAATTGGTTTTAATGTTTTTAAATAAAGAAATACATGTAAACTCTGTTGTGTTTGGGCTGAATGGGAACGTCTCAGGTATGAATAACAACGAAAGAGGAGGCAATAAAGATGAGAATAAGTTGAATAGGAACGACATAAGTATGAATAGGTAAAGGTTTGTAGGGTTGTCACTTAGTAGTTTTAACTTTCTTTTTTTAATGTGTAGGCAAGAATTTGGTTTATTCATGATGTGTTTGTCTAGGATTTTTATTTCATTTTTAATGCGGTGTTATTTTATTGTGTGGCAAATATTTATATTAACTTTTACGTATTGTTTTCCATTTTTAAATATGCCTCATTGTCAAAGCCTTATAGGAGATATGATCCCTTAATATTAAAATCTGCTATAGAAGCATACGAAAATGGAAATAACTCTATAGTAGAAATAGCAAAGCAATTTAATAAGTAAGTCTGTTTTGCACAGACATATAACTAGAAGAATTAAACCTCAAGGTGTACAAAAATGTCTAAACGAAGAAGCGGAACAATATGTAATAAAATATATTAATATTTGTTCAGAGTGGGGGTATCCACTTGATACTTATGACTTACGCATAATAATAAAGGGATATTAAGATTGAACTGGAAAAAAAAGAAAAAGATTCACTTATAACTTATCTGTTGTGAATTTTATTGAGAGTTTTTTAAAGCACTGTCACCAAGAAACATTAAGCCAGAACATCAAAAGGGCCAGAGCTGCAGTAGCACCACAAATTATAGAAGATTATTTTACACAACTTTAAAATTCTTCAATGGGTTTACCCTTATGTAACATCGTAAATTATGAAACCAATTTAGTTGATGACCCCGGGAAAAAGAAAGTTCTGACCAACTATTATATCCTTACTTTACATACCTTGTTGAATTTAAGTTTAAAAAATTATAAAAAAGTTCTACTTATTACTTAAGATAATTCAAAAAATAAACCATTTTTATATATTTATAAACTGCTTTATTTCAACATCTGATAAGAAATTCAAACAAAATAAATAGATATGTGGAAATTGATTATTACAACCAGTAATAGCAGCCCTAGCAAATTACTCTTTTGACACTATTTTCGTCCCCATTAACCCCAATTTCTGGGTGAATAGGGATTGCATCTATTTGTGCTTTTTTTTGCTTAAACTGGAATGCTACTTGCATAATTTTAAATAGGTAACTAAGATGCCACCAAGACTCAATCATTTTGATCCTGATATAGCAATATATCCATCAAAAACTATCATAAATTTGTTCATGAAGTTTAGATTTGTCCCTATTCACCCCATTTTACGTATTTAATTTCTATTCTTTATGCGTTATGCCACTTGTCAAGTGGGGCTGTATACTGTATATAGTGGTGTATATCAGCGCAGATGGCAGATGTGATGGCGCAGCGACTACCGGCTTCAGGGTGCGAAAAACGAGTTTCATTCGCTATTCAATCCCATGAACAAAAACGAAGTATGGCAAAATTTTATAACTCTCCTCGGTTTCCACCCGGAGACTCTGAAGCCCACGATGCCTACGTTCCTCCAAAAGAACGGGGGTGTTCACCTTCTCAGTCGTTAGAAGTCCACAACTTGACAAAGTCCTCCCCCAATGATCTCCACAATAACCAATTTTGTGCTGCTCGTATTCAGGGGGTAATCGTGATCTTCACAAGATCATAGGTCCACCTTGTTGGAGGTCTGCCTACACTGCGTCCTCTGGTACGCGCCACTCGAGAAATGTTCTGCCCCAGCGGGCATCAATTCTACGAGCGATGTGCCCAACTCACTGTGAGGTGCTCGATATATTTGATTTTGTTCACCCATCCACGCACATGCCACTGTGAAAATAGCAACGTAAAACAAGTAGCATACACGATCGCTACCCACCTACTGTGTAGGTACGAAGCTCTCATTCTTATTACAATGACAATGACAAAACACTGTCGCTGCTACTGTTTTACTCATAAAAATCTGCATAAATATTACCCCTTATATACCTTTAAAATTATACTGTTGACGAGAGTTGTTCCCACTGTTCTCCCCACGTCCTTTGTATGTAACTGACTGCCTTGTGAAATTTACGGGCAGTATTCTGTCAGACGCGTAAAATAAACGCACGGGTATAAAAGTTTCTAGCAGGGTTTTTCTCTCGAGGGTGGGGCATTATATAAATAGCTATATGCTCCTTTGGCGTTCGCGAAAACAAGTATGAAGGTATACGCGCATACTTCAATAAATTATGTGGTGTTTTTGAAGAAGTAAAGTTGAATGTTGCAATGTTGTCGTTGCAATTTACTCAACGTTATATTTTTTATGCTATGCATCTTATGGCCTCCTTGGTAGTTTTAAAAACTATCTGTCAAATTTATTTGCACGGTTCTGAAAAAGAATACTTTGAATGTCATGTCACTGTCATGGAATTTTATTGTATTTTTGATATGATCAGTCTTTCAAAATTCTTCAGTATAATAACATCGTTTTATAGTAACAAATCGATTGTGCAATTATTATTGTTTAAAATATAATATGTGAAAACCTGTATCTATAAACAGGTTTTTTCTGCTTAATTATAAATTTTACCTAAATAAATATTTACTGTGGATCTCCTGAGTTTTTAATGGCCTTCAGGCTACAATGTTATATAACATTCTAAACTATCACCATCTCAGCCAAAAGATGTCGCCTAATGTACAAAGACCTTTCCCAAGGATCTCCACAGTGATGATGGAATAATGACAGGTTTTGTGCTGCTCCCATCCAGCGGCTACCCGCGACCACTTAGATAAAATATGATTGCTAAAGTACATTATAGTATTATTAAGGGGATTCATTCCGTGTTTTTGGTTTTCATAGAGTGTCCGATATTAGAAAGAAAGAAAGAAAGAAAGAAAAAGCATTTATTCAGTATCATAAAACAACATTCTACAAGTAAAGCATTCATATTTTAAGATAGGTACATGGTATATGATACTGAAAAGGCATCTTCAGCATGTGTCACAGCACTGTAGTAATGCTCGACGCTGGTCTTCCGAAGATGCCCAGCCCAAATACATTAAGAAACAGTTTTTTTTTAAGTTGCATAAAACAGAGTTTAAATTTAATGTATGACTCTGTTTAGGAAGACCTGTATTCTAAGAGACAGTTGCATAAGCCTGATCAGGGATGTATTGAAGTTTCTTCGGGTTGTTATTTATGAGTAGACAAAAATATGATCTACCCTCTTTCTAAATAGTTGATTTATTTTTAACCAATGGGGATTTGTGAACTTTTGTTCCACAAATCCCCATTATCAATTTGATTAGCACTGAATGGGGATATGTGGAAGAAAAGTCCACAAATCCCCATTGATGGAGATTGTCGATTGGGATTAGTGGAATAACTCCTTTCTTGGGGGTTTTTGCGATTGCTGATACTCGTACCACTGTTCCCTAAGTACCTATTAACTCGAAGAATCCCGTTATTTTTTTTTTAACTCAACGTTTTAATTTATATGTTTTGCATGGGTTGTATGTATTATTATTATTATTATTATTCTCTCTATTTATTTTTTTACATATTAATTTACATTTTTAAATATTTTCTAAAAAACAAAACAAACATTTAAAAATATAAAAAATAGGGGTCCACCGGCATCGGGACCAGGGTCCAAACTACCGGTGATTAGGGCTCCAGAGACAGGAACCTCCTCACAATGCGTGCCGTATCGAGGAGAACTGCCTTCTGAATCAGGCCCTTGATCCAGCCGCCTAACGAGAGCCTCATGAGATGTTGATCGAGGCTCTTGGCCATCCGAAACGTTGACGGTTGGTTCCAATTCCTGAAACAGAGACAGCATCCTACTTCGGTACGCAGTGAGGTTAGTTCCCCCCTCTGTAGACCCGTAATATGCGCGCATGACATTCTCATTTATTTTTTGAGTCCATTTCATGCGCTGCACACAACCACCGGCAGCGGGGACCCGGCTCGGGGCCGGTGGGCCCCTAGGTCCTAAGCCGTTCGGTGGCCGGCCTCTCGCCTGCCGACGCACAGGTGGTGGCGGCGTCGGTGGCGAAAAATATTCGTCGCTCAAGCTCGACACGACTGCCGCGGCCGGTGTTACAGCACTCACGATGGGGCTGGTTTCCGGCGACAGCAAGGCGGAGCTGAGCGACGAGTTCGGGGATGGTGGGCGTGCACGTCGTGATGCTGATCTGGTCAACATTTATCTCTCCTATTCATTTTTATTTTCGATTTGTTGACAGACGTCAAATTGGTCTCTAGTTTTACTTTTCATTTTATGGTCTATTATATTGCGGTTATGTATGCTGCGGATTTGATTTTTATTATTATTATTATATATATTGTAAGGCCGCGAAAGCTTATACATATAAGCTATCGTACGGGCGCCTAACCTGGACGTCTACTACAAAACGCCGCAAACGACAGTGTCGGCTGAATGTTCGCACGTTTCTTACTACGAATCTCTATCGTTTGGTCAGTCGGTTCAAGCTAGCTATTCGTTCCAACGGAATCGAGTTTTGACATTTCTTGTATCGATACCCTACTCTGAAGGGTTTTAACTAGACCGATACTTTGAATTTGACAAGTGCTTCATCGTTGGTTTTATGTCAAATTTCACGATATCAAAATAGTTACCTTTTGATCATCGTAAGTTTATCATCAGTGAATATATAAAGTTTTTGTGTACGAACTTCTTTACGTTGTTGTATTGAAATGGCAGCAATAATGTTTTTAGTGGAAGAGGCCCGCTTGGAAGAGCGTTTGGAGCTTATAAGGAATCGCAGACGCCTTCGTGATTCTCAAAACATCAATGTAATCCGACGTTGAATTTGTAACTAATTATTACAGATTAAGTCGGATATTAAATGAGGATCTTTAAATTTAATTTTTAAATTTTAATATTAAAAAACTCAAAGTATTTTAAATACTTACGTAAACAACAATATGCTTTGTTATCACGAACAAAGAAATTTAGAAAAGGTTTTTGAACCCGCTCTTTCTAACAAACCAGGATGTCTACTACGAAACGCCGATTCGGTTCATTCGGGCCCGACCGAAACTCGACCGATTATTCAATAGTGACCTTACTACGAACAATGTTCGAAATCGCTTACCTTCTCCGGAATCATAAACAATCTTAGAAGGAGTCTCGGACCGAATGACACAAAGCGACAGTGTTGTGCGTCCAACCGGTTTTTGGTTAACATTTATCATACACATTTTGAGTTGATTTTTTGGCCAATTTATTGAGTATTATTACCTAACTACCCACATTTTCAACCATATGCTTTAGACATTAATTTCAAAGTCTATTGAGGAAATTTCACAGTTTGTGGTTGATTGCTGTGCAGGCGTGTGTATTTTAAATAATTAAAAGTAAGTAGTTGTATTAAAGACTGCTGTGCACGCGATTTCTTCCGCGTGGAATAATGACTTTCGGCAGCATTTTTAATTTTTTAGGCTCTTGTTCCCGTTTTTGCAACATTTTTCACTGATGCTTCGCTCCTATTGGTCGCAGCGTGATGTTATATAGCCTAAAGCCTTCCTCGATAAATGGACTATCCAACACAAAAATAATTTTTCAATTCGAACCAGTAGTTCCTGAGATTAGCGCGTTCAAACAACAAACTGTTCAGCTTTATAATACAGATATAGATTACTAAACCAATGTTAAAATAATTAAAATTTAATAAAGTCCAACTGTACTGTACTAATCAGTATCAACTGCATAGTAGCCTATTAGTTTTTGTATTAGAAGTTGTATGGGAATGGCAATCTATGACGTCACTATTGTGTTGCGTCATCATTATCTCAGCCAAAAGACGTCCACTGCTGGACAAATGCCTCTCCCAAGGATCTCCACAAATGCTAAGCAAAGACTTCTGTATAACCTGCCGCAGCGTATGTATGGTACTGAAGCCTTTTCGGTGTTGCCTCAACAGAAATCCATTCTTATGTTAAATAACTGTTACGTGATATCAATATTATTAATATAATTTATTTGTATGTAAATATAAAAGTAAGTAATCTGTTAGTAAAAGTACTCGTATACATTTTTATGTCTTTCACCTAAAGCAAGATGACAAAGTAGACAATGCGGAAATTAAGGTCGCGGGCACAGGCATATGGCAATAAACTAAGAAAGTAAGCTTTATATCTACTTTATATTTTTTTATATTATTACTTTCTTAGAAAGTACATGTGGTACGGACAGACTGTTCATTTTAATAGCTGTGTACATTATAAATGAGATGTCTGAATGTTTTACGGCATTCTATTGTTACTATACTAATAGTAATAATAAAAACGTTTGTTGCTACACATGATAATAGAAATACAAACGATGAAGAAAAAAACTATTTCTACCAAAGTATAAAAATAGTACATACCCACACGTATGTACTATTTTTGTACATTGTACCACTACAATTTATAAATAACTCAACAATACTCAACAATACTCAACAATACTCAATACTCAACAATACTCAATACTCAATTATTTATTGCATGATTACTTTGGATGATTACTTTTGCCTCATCTTTAGAATGATGAGGCAAAAGTAATCATCCGATGTTCTTTGGCTGTAATTTTTTTTACAGATTAAAAACTTTGGTTCTGTTTGTGGATTTTTATGTTTAATTCATTAGAATTTTTCCCATCAAGTCGAGAAGATGATATCGCGCAAGTGGCCGCCGCCGGCATTGATGACCGGGCCCTTTTTATGGCATTTTCCATCACTTCTGCCAGAACTTCAGGCGATAGGTTGTAGTATTCACTTTTTATAACATGTAAATAAGATAGAGGATAGAGAAAGGTTTGTGTAAATACGAAAATACTTACGGTTTTTATTGTTGCTAAGCATGTTTTTATATGAATCTCTTGTTGTCACATTATTTTTAGGTCCAGTTGTTTCGTTCTATCTTTCTAACAAATTATATATGTTTGTCCTTATTTTCTTACAATACTTCTTTAGATATTATAAATTAACTTCCATTCAATGAAAATTTATAAACAAAGCCTTGACAACCATGTCAAATGTTTTGATGGCAAAGACAATATTTTCTTTTAAAAATGCAATGTAAACTTTTAATGTTATTCTTAATTTGTATAAATTTAAATTTAATCGTGTTCTACGGGAAGGGTATATAAGCGTCCTGTCCTGCGCTCAAAGGCCATTCTAATTACGAGTTCCGAACAAGGAGTATCTAATTACGGAACCTCTGGCTGATTACGGAACCTCTGGCTGACTGCGGAACCTCTGTCTGACTGCGGAACCTCTACCTGGCCTGACCTCTGCCGGTCTGACCTCTGCCGGCCTGACCACTGCTGGCCTAACCTCTGCCTCTAAATTGTTGCTTCATTACAAGGTTCGCGCGTTCGTGTCGGATGTTGTCCTTGAGGGCTTCCAGAGCCTGAGGCTTGTTCAGGTAAACACGAGACTTCAAAAACCCTCACAAAAAGAAGTCTGGTACGGTCAAATCGGGCGATCTTGGCGACCAGTGCAAATCGCCAAAACGAGAGATTAGGCGACCCGGAAATGCCTGCTTCAAAATGTCGGTTACAATTATTATTCCGCGTTCTTGAGGAGTATAGCGATTCATGGCTTGTCGACATGTATTTTACATCTGTTTACTTCAAATATGTCAAAATCGATTTGACATTTGACGCCATTTGCAAAAATTATAGCGTTTTCCAATAGGGTGATTAAGATTACTTTTGTCTCACCTTGTACAATGGTAAGAAGATGGAAGGCAAAATTACAATAAGTACGTTGTAGACCCTGAAAAGGGCACAACAATATAAGTAGGTACCTATAATATAATAATATTGACATTATTAACTTATATCTTATACAATAATTTTGTCTTACAAAATTGTGTATGAGGTCGAAATAATTTGATTTGGTTAAAAATGTATAACATTTTATGGCATGGCATGGCATGGCGTAAATTGCTTAACTTTCGTACCGCTACGCTTTTGACCTCTATCGACAGCAAATTAAACAAATGAAAAAGTTTGCAATTGTTCAAAATTCAAATTTAGAACACAATCAATAACATAGAGCTGTCAGTTTTATTTTTAATAAGCGCGATGATAAACAGATTGGTTGCCGTTTAACGATGCTTATCTCCCAAATTGGCCGTCACGTCAACATCGACCTATATCTGACAATATGACGTAACACGTATCGCGGTGCAAGCGTGAAATTGTGAATATAATAATTATGTAGCGCTGTGGCGCATATAATCAATCAATCAATCAATCAAAGAATCAATGATATTATGTAATTAAAATATGTAGATATACGTTATTAGCGCCCCGAAGATCTAAAGAACAAAATAATATAACTGTGTCCTTTTGACTGTGTCATCTCGAAGAAGACAATGATAGTTCTTGTTACAAAATCCCATTTTTTACATTAAGTTTTGGTTAAAAAAAATGTTTTTTATGTAACAAACACTAGCTATCTTTGTCGTTCTTATTGCTTTAATTACGCTATCGCTTTCACAAAATTTAAAATGTATTTTCAAATATATATTAATACGTGAAGCAAAAACTTTGTACCCCCCTTTTTACGAAAATTGCGCGGACGGAGGAGTATGAAATTTCGCACATTTAATAGTTTATATAGAGAAGGAGTACAGAATGTTAATATTGATTTTAAATTATGCATAAAAATACATTAAATCAATAAAACGAACATTACACACACTACAATGTATTTGACACACACGCCTAAATACTCTTTTCAAAAATTTCTAAAAAGGAAGAGGAGCGGCCGACGTCTGTCAATGCCAATCCAAACGCAAATTCTATCTTTTTTAATTTTTCATTGCTTAGGATACAATTAATAAAATTACGGTCGAATTTCGAACACTGGGCGACCACTATAGTTAGTTGAAATAAAAATGTGTGGAGCCGTTGCGTTCGATATTCAGATTAAAATCGAATACTCTTTGCGGTTGTTTTCACCTTCATAATTAGTACTTAATATAAGCCTACATATTATAACGTATCTTTCTAATTATTAATGTCTTTGTGCCGTTTTAGACGATGACGTAGTATAATGATGCTGCGTTGTTTTCACGCTGCACCAGTTGTCTTCACGTCTGGACTCCATTTCCACTTAACATCAGGGGGAATGGAGTCAATTGCCGCGCTAACTATAAAAAAAAATCGCCTGCAGTGTGACTAGAGTTTTTTATCGTAACGATGACGATGACGTCATATTCGCGCCATAGAAGTTTGAATACAGAATAAAACGCTGACTCATCAACAAGTATTTCGTAGGACTAAATAAGAACGGTCTCATTTCATAGGCGAGTCTCGGCGGGGGGTAGTTAGGTACATGAGTCCTCCCCTCCACCCTGCCTCAGTCTGTGACCGCACGGCTATCCTCTCCTAAACATTTGTTATTTACACCCGACAATGGCATTTATTAACATAGTAACCTTCTTGGAAAGAAATAGTAGTGTTGTTATGCCTCTTCGGTGGAGTTAATAAGAAACCCTACGGTACTTGCAAAGGAGGTTAACACCCTTTTTAAAATTGAAACTTTTTTAACGTTGGGGAGGGAATTAAAAAGTTCATTTGCACTAGGTTGTTGCTTTTGTTTTTACAATTCAAGATTAGTCACCACTCTTTCTGTTCAGACTAATATACTCTATTCCCATAAGAATACGTCTTTAGATTTTATTAACCGCAGACTCTATTTTCAAAAGAATAGGTCTGTCCCTAAAAAAGTATTGTACCTACCCATAGTAGATCTGTCACCTCAATGACAGTGGAGTGGACAGTGGAGATCGATGGCGCAGTGGTTAACGCGCCCGGTCTGCAAGTGCCGAGGTTAAGCAACTTTCGCAAAGGCCGGTCATCGGATGGGTGACCAAGAGTTTATCATCTCGAGCTCCTCCGTGCTTTAGACGGCACATAAAACCGTTGGTCCCGGCTGCATTAGCAGTCGTGAACAACCAATCTGCACCGGGCCCGCGTGGTGGTTTACAGCCCGTTCTCCCTATCCATCCATAGGGAAGGCTCGTGCCCCGTGATGAACGGACTCTAATTGCAAAAGAATAGGTCTGTCACTAAAAAAAGAATGTACCTATAGTAGATCGTCACTGACGCCTGCACATCAAACTATCTACAACTGTCAAATTTCTTTAATAAATATTCAACCTTAAACCTTAAAATATATATAAAGTTGAAAGGCTATTGAGAAAATTTACAGTTTGTATGAGTAAAAATATATGCCGGCGTGTGTACATGTTTATCAGATACTTTTGTATCTTATCTTAGTAGGCCCGTAGAGGTTACCCTTACTGCGCACTCCGACTTATTGGGACCTTTTGTGCTTTCACTCTTGATCAAATCTGAATACGGCTCTTTAAAGCCTGACAATGTCATAGAGGGTGAAGAAATCGGAACCGTAGCTATCACTTAGGGCAAATATGTAAAAACGTCACTTTACAAACACACATTTATGTTTAACAACTGATATATGTACACTTTTGAATTACTTTTGAATAATTTAATTTAGTTGATAGATTTATTTAGCATAAACATTATTCGCGGTTGAAGGTCGCGGAAAGCCGCTGCTGGATGCGAGCAGCACAAAACAGGTCGTTGTAGAGATCCTTGGGGGAGGCCTTTGTCTAGCAGTGAACTTTTGGCTGACATGATGATGATGATAATGAAACATTATTAATTAATTCATTAAATGGTGACAGCTAAATCGACAGCCATTTTAATTGATCGACAACTGGCGATAACGACGTTTGCAAAAATATTATAATGGAGGAGTATTGTTTGTTTGTTTGTTTGCAAAGGGTTAAAGTTATAGCATTTGCTGCTGCGACGCCGCTTCGTTTAGTTACATAAAGAATATGTTAGTAAGCACGCCTTGCCTAAACTACTTACATGCTTATTTGCGCCTTTAGTCTCAACTTTTTACCAGGTTCATAAATACAACAATGGTTAATCAATTGTAATGTACTAATATGTGCTCCGCTAGACAGTTAGTTAGATTGTTTAATCTATTTCTGGTTTCGAAGAATGTATTGCTGTTATTGCTTGAGAGTGAATCCACGGAGTAAACGAACAGATGTAAGCGAACAGATCGGGCGATTGCTAGTACCTGTAACAAGACAAAGTAATTTTAAGGGTGGGCCGACCAAAAAATGCCAAAAATGCAGTTACGGTTAAGTAAATATAATTGAAAATACTATCGTATTAAATGAACAAAATATATATTTAGTATCATAGGGAACGTGTTTACAATTTGTCAGAACCATAAATTCATAACACGCTATAGTTTTTTCTACAATATCATTTAAAGTTGGGCAAAGATCATGAAAACGAGTGGCGGCGTTTAGTAGATTTCTTATAGTTTATCTGAATTATTGTACCTCTGATTTTGTCTAAACAATCATCAATGGATAAACTACAAATTGCTAGACTACATTTTTGATTCATCAAGTGGTTATTTAAATATTATTTTTTTATTAAGCACCTTAAATTCCCCATATAAAATTAGTATGGCCGCGCGGCATCAAATAAATATGGACGACGAAATTTCAAATAAAACATATGACACTTGTCACTTACGGACGGCGCACCCTTAAGTACAACAAACAAAAAACTTGTATAGTTATGGAATCATAAATTATCAACTTGTCGAAGAACAAGTTTATGTTAAACAATTTAAGTAAAAAAGTTAGTCATGAGCAATTTCTAGTGAATAGTGACTTAGAAACCGGTGGTACGCGCGTCGAGCAAAAAAAACGACTAAGAAAGAGGGTAGATCGTTTTGTCTGTTCATAAACATCCACCAGTAATAACTTCAGTAAATTATAATATTGAATACTCACAAATAATAAACATGTTAAAGGTGCGCCGACAAAAAAATGCCAAAAATGCAGTTACGGTTAAGTAGATATAATTGATAATACTATCGTATTAAATGAACAAAATATATATTTAGTATCATAGGGAACGTGTTTACAATTTGTCAGAACCATAAATTCATAACAAGCCATAGTTTTTTCTACAATATCGTTTAAAGTTGGGCAAAAATCATAAAAACGAATGGCGGCGTTTAGTAGATTTCTTATAGTTTATCTAAATTATTGTACCTCTGATTTTGTCTAAACAATCATCAATAGATTAACTACAAATTGCTAGACTACATTTTCGATTCATCAAGTGGTTATTTAAATAATTATTTTTTATTAAGCACCTTAAATTCCCCATACAAAATTAGTATGGCCGCGCGGCATCAAATAAATATGGACGACGACATTTCAAATAAAACATATGACACTTGTCACTTATGGACGGCGCACCCTTAAGAAATCCGTTAATTATCCTAAAGCAAAAGTGACCATGATTGTTTGATCTGTTATAATAGAAATATGATTTAATCTATACTAATATATAAAGCTGAAGATTTGTTTGTTTGTTTGTTTGTTTGTTTGTTTGTTTGTTTGTTTGTTTGTTTGAACGCGCTAATCTCAGGAACTACTGGTTCGAATTGAATAATTCTTTTTGTGTTGGATAGTCCATTTATCGAGGAAGGCTTTAGGCTATATAACATCACGCTGCGACCAATAGGAGCGAAGCATTAGTGAAAAATGTTGCAAAAACGGGAAAAGAGCCTAAAAAATTAAAAATGCTGCCGAAAGTCACTATTCCACGCGGACGAAGTCGCGAGCACAGCTAGTTTTTAATAAAATCTTTTTCTTTAGGAGTCAAAATCCGAGTAAAAAGCTTTTTATCATCTTTTATAATACGTAAGTATTGATATGTATTTTCTTCTCAATATATTGCTTTCTAGTACATAATAGAATGCCTCGGCCGCCGAGTGGCAGAGCGCTCGGCCCGATTCCCGAAGGTGTGGAGTTCAATTCCCAGGTCGGGCAAAATGTATTTTGAATTTTTTGATGCATAGCCCGGGTTTGTGATCACCAGCCCGTATTGGCAAGCAAGTAATTAAGCCATTACCCACCAATTGTAGCGTTGATTTGATGCCAGGCCATTGCCCAGCAGTGGGACAGTTATAGGCTGTTTACTTACTTACTTACATATTAGAATTAGAATGTAAACCTGTTGTAATTTATGTAAGCAAACAGGTATGTGCTTAAGTGCTAGAATATTGCTTTGCCGTACCTATAGTTAACAAGTATAGAGTACCATCCGGCATGTAGTCTTTTGTACTATTTTAAATTGTACGTAAAAGAGAGAGTTACTGCCAGGTGTAGTTTAAATAATACACATCAAATGTATCTGTTTATGAAATAGAGCATGAACACTGCATACAAAGGAGAGCATCAACGCGACGCAACAAGCAAAACAATTACAAAATGCTAGTTCATTTTTATCACTGTTTACTCCGCCATGATTCACGGCTCGCGAATCCGGAACACAATAAAAACTGAAATAACGTTTTCGTGCACATAACCTTCCTTCGATTATTATTGTTACGTCAATTTACGCTTTTTGAAACACCGGCACCGCCGGTTTGGAATAAAGCTGTAGTATTTGTTACACAACATGTAACAATAAACAAAGACCATAAATAAAATTTAGACAACATCACATAATAGGTTGGGGAAAAAGTTTCTTCGCATTTTTAAGAAAATTCAAATCATTTTTTAATATAGTTTATTTACATTTAACTAAAGTATGTAGGTGCCATTTTGTTCGATAACTTTTTGCCATCTTGTAGTTAGGGACATGATCCCATTACTATAGAAATTTTGGGGCTTCTGATCAAAATACCGCGACAAGTGGTTTTGGCAGTCCTCTCGTCATGTTAACCTGAAACTGTCTAAAGAATTCTGAACAGACCGAAACAGGTGGAAATCTGAAGGTGCAAGGTCAGGACTATACGGCGGATGCATTAACACCTCCCAGCCAAACTCTCTTAATTTTTGCTGAGTGGCTAAAGATGTATAAGGTGTAGCATTATCATGATAAAAACCACACCCCTTCGGTTGATTAGATCCGGCTGCTTTCTCTCAACTTCTTGCTTTAATCTCATCAGTTGTTCGCAGTAGAGTTCAGAATCGATCGTCTTGTCTGGTGGTAACAGCTCATAATGAATAATGCCCTTCCAATCCCAACACACACAGCATCACCTTGTTGCGAGTTAACCCGGGTTCACCACAGCCTGTGAAGCCTGACCGGCCTTTGACCACGACCTTGTTCGCACGTTCTTGTCGTACAGCAATCGTTTTATGGAAATCAGAAACAACGACGTTACCACAACCACCGAGACCCGACACAATATTGATAAGTTCGTTTTCTACATCCGGGTACCCGACCGGGTATCGAACCCGGGACCTCAGAATTAGCGCCGCCCAAATTCCACCGTGCAAGCAACTCGGTTACGGAGGTCGTCTAAAATGTGTAGACAACGTGTAACATAATAAACGTGTTTGGAAGGACATGGAAGTAGTTTGTAAAGAATGGGTTACTGAATCGATTTTTAATAAAAATGGTTTTGTTTGTCGAAATGAACAGGCCCCAAGGCAATTAGGCTCTTTTTAAATGAAAATTTATAGGTAAACTCGATTACTATTATTGTTACGTCAATTGACCTTTTTTACACAGGTGTGGGATAACGCTGTAGTTTTTGTTAAACAACTTGTAACAATAAACGCACAGCCTGAATATTTAGCTTGTAAAGTATAGGCTACTGAATCAAGTTCAGCCATCTATACTAATATTATAAAGAGGACCCTTTGTATTTTTGTATGTATGTATGTTTGCAACGAATAAACTCAAAAACTACTGGACCGATTTTAAAAAATGAGGTATTCCACGAAGCACACCCAAACGAAGCACACCCAGACCCACCTAAAGTATGGGTGTGCTTAAAATAAAAATTTAAAATTATTAATTTTCTATTCCACGAAGCACACCTACCAATATCACTCGAATAGTGCGGGGACAAAGAAATAAAAATGTCGACAGAAGAAAATAGAAAATATAAAATGAAACCACTTTTTCGGATCTACTCACGTTTATTTTACACATTACATATTTAATGTTTATCCTGACATTTCGAATTTTATTTTCCCGAGTTCATAAGGCAATTTTCCAGCTCCATCATCAGACCCTGGTTACCATCTAGCACCAAAGTACTCGGCAAGACGAATCATACGAGCCCAAACTCGATGGGGTTGTGTCGTTTAATTACCGAGTTCCTATAGTCATCTTCCAGATCCATCATCAGACCCTGGATACCATCTAGCACCAAAGTACTCGTCAAGACGAATCATACGAGCCCAAACTCGATCGATTGAAATTAGCGTGTACTGTACGAACACAGTGACATGTAATTTTTAAATAATAAGTAGATTATCGGGTATTGAATCACTTTATGAATGTAACGGATGATGTTAAAAATTAAAGTTGGTCTTATTAAATAATAAATATTTTCTTCTGTCGACATTTTTATTTCTTAGTCCCCGCACTATGCGAGTGATATTCGTAGGTGTGCTTCGTGGAATAGAAAATTAATAATTTTAAATTTTTATCTAAAGCACACCTATGGGTGTGCTTCGTGGAATACTTTAGGTGTGCTTCGTCTAGGTGTACTTCGTTTGGGTGTGCTTCGTGGAATACATCAAAAAAATCTTTCACTATTAGAATGCTACATAAGCGTGGAGTAACATATATTTAAAAAAAATGTCCACCCGTGCGAAGCTGGGACAGGCCGCTAGTTTTTAATAAAGATAGTTTTTTTACTCGAAATAGACAGAATTAAAACGTAACTCAGGGTACATGGCTTTTTAAAAATGAACATACATTGCGACTGTTGAACAAAGGAGCGATGCAATTTAATTTTTTTTAACTTTTTATATCAAAAATAATCCCTCTATTAAAAATGACTGAAATCGATTCAGTAGACACATTTATAAACATTTACGATGTTGAATTTGGAGGCTGATAACTTTTTGTTTGTAATTTTGCAGCACTATCCATTTTAGAGAGCGTGCCATACATAAGCTCTCGAATATCAATAACCTTTTTAGATCGATGTAGATAGATAGATAATACTTTTATTGAAACACTATGAAACATAAACATTTGACTATAGTATCCATGAAATTTTGTGGTTGCCTTTGTATCCGCAAATTGAGACATTTACTTATTAATTTGGCATAGCTATCGTAAAGTTCCGATCCTTTGTTCTCTGAATGCCTGAAACGTAATTAGTCTATGTCGCCTTTTGATTAAAATTCATTCGCCTACATCGCCATCGGGCTACAACACTGACAGGTTGCTGTTTCAATTTTAAGTATGCATTTTTCTTTGGAACCAATTATTCAGTAGACAAAAAGAAAATTAATAATTATTTCGAGGAGCTCGATGGCGCAGTGGTTAACGCGCCCTGTCTGCGATTGCTAAGGTTAAGCAACAACTTTCGCAAAGGCCGGCCTTCAGATGAGTGACCAAAAATGTTTAATCGCGAGCTCCTTTGGTACTTCGGTAGGCATTTAAAGCCGTTGGTCCCGGCTGCATTAGCAGACGGTCACAAATCTGCACTGGGCCTGCGTGGTGGTTTATGGCCACAGGGAAGGCTCGTGTCCCAGCTGTGCGAACATAAAATGAGCTAGTGATTATGAGTTACTTAGAAATAGAACTGCAAAACAACTATAACACATCGAATCCAACGACTGTGGTTTGTCTCATATTTTTAGTAGCTTCTCCGCGTTGCAGATTACGCCGCATCCATACAAATAAAATCACTAAAACATCAGTTTCCGGAGAATTTGTGGGAACGACGCAGTTCCAGCGATCACTAATGGGGCCGCGGTAATCCTGCCTTTGTTTCGGATAATAAGTACCTCCAACAAAGCCTCTAGTTAGCCTTTAGCCACGGATCAGCGGGGACTTACGGAAAGTTCTTTGAACTAAGACTGTTGTCAATGAAAACATATGATTTTTCTAAGAAATTTGCAATAAATATATACATAATTCAGAAGTTGCTTATGTTTAAGAGTTACTTAGGGACTAAATTATTTAAAAAAATTGAAGGATAAACATTGGTGTTAGCAGCTTTTAGTGGTTATACCTATACCACCTGTAGTCTGTGCCTATACCATGTATTCCTCAAACTACCAAGCTCTTATGGACTGGGTGGGGGCTGGAGAGAAGGAGGGGGGAGAGGTCCACATGACCATCCATGTCTCTCAACTTTCCAGTAGGCTTAGCAAAAGTAACATTAAGAAAACGATAGTGAAGTTCGAAAATAATAAAATGTATGGGATTGACATAAGCAGCGCTAAATCACGTGGTCAATCTTATGTCAATCCCATACATTTTATTCTACCGCCACAGAATCGGTATCGTCTTCTCCTGTGACACTAAACATTCTTCAAGCATACCTACATACACGCCTGCACATCAGAATATCACAAACCGTCAAATTCCCTCAGTAGACTTTGAACTTTATGCATATGGCATATGATTGAAAATTAATTGAAGACATTTGACAGTAGGTTGATGTTTTCATCGGCAAATAAGTAACATAAATTTTAATTGAAATTTAACGGGATAACAGCTAGAAAACTAAGTAGTAGCTAGTAGCTACTACTTAGCTAGTATGTATTATATTGTTGTTATACAGGGTGTTTGGTAATACCTGTATAATCCTGAATATGGCAGATAGGGCAAATGGTCGCAGAACCTCGGAAAATCATAAACATACCAGAAAAGCACCATATGGCTAAGGTTAAGGTTGTTTGTTACTAAGTAAAATTGTAAAGTGACAACCCTAGGTCTAGCTGATACCTACATTGTTCTTGTTCGTCAATCTCATAATGCAAACAAAACAGAAGTCTAAACATGTCAGGGTTGAACAAAAACAATGAAATAAAATAAATTGGAGATTTTGTATAGGAAAGTAAATCTTCATAAATATGATTTTGCATGTTACCACGGTGTTATTTATACTTGGTTGTGTGGCTATGTTTCTTGATTATACACATATTACCATACACCCTGTATAGATATGTAACTGTATATCAGTTACGGACCCGTATTTTTAACAATTAAAGGAAAAAAGTCGATCTCTGGTTCCTGTTGATGACTGGTGCCACGACCCTACCTTATTTAACAAATTATAAATATTTTTATTATAGACACTGTTCGTTGTTTGTAACAATAACAGGTCGGATTAAAAAACTGCACTTCTATCTTTAATCGACCTAACTATCAGCATTTAACAAATACCTCTAAACTCTGCAATTATCCGCAAGACTCAGGAATCTTGTTTACGCAAAATAAAAATAGAAGCGTTCCAACGAGTCTGCATGCGATTTAGGAGGACAGAAAAAGATTTAAGGTGTTGCCCTATGAGATGTTGCTAAGCTTTATTGTTTTGTTTGAAGATTCATTTTTGCCCGCGACAAAGGGGACGAGTCAGTATTATGCTTAGGCTGAGTGATGTGCGTTTCTTTGTCGCAACCTTTTGCGAAAAGTGTATGCCGAGCGTTTTCTTCTCAAAACAATAACTAAAGCTATAGAAGGATGGCTAAAATAAAAATCGTGCAACTATGTTTAGTTCCGTTCTATCTTATGGCTAGAAAAGGAGGTTGGAGTGCGACAAAAGGTTGACACTTAGTTTTTATTTTTTGTATTGTTATGTCATTCGGTCATCAGAAAAATAAAATCTCGAGTCCTTTTGCCCGGCCAAAATCAGAAGTACATTGATTTAAAAGCTGACAGTTCGTTTCACAAGTCTGGTGACACCTTCGAAATAAGGAAAGAAAAGGGACAATCGATCTCTTTCCAATACATCACCTAGGTTCATTAGTTAAAATAGTGCGAACTGATGAATTTGTGTTGCTATTTTAGTCCGGTTTCTATAGCTTCAGTTATTATTCTGAGGTTTTCTTAGAAGAAAAATGTTACTATAAAGAATTTCAAGGAGCTGTTAACCAATTTTTTTTTATTAAAGATGACACAGCATTTGCCTATAAACTATTTTATGTGTGACAGGCTTACTTAGACACAAGACTATCGCCCATATGGTCCCTTATAATATGGATGTATACCTAAACGTTGTTGCGCAAATTTTACAAAAATGTATTTAAAATTGTACCTATATATTTATTTACTTTTGAATTGCCTGATAAGTTACTAACGAAACTAATATATAAATATGGTTGTAATTTATATATATTGCTGCAACATGTCCTTTTCAGTTTCACTTCTTAATGTTATATTTTTTTTATTTTTATTACTTTAATTTGAAACTGAATAAATATTTCGATTTGATTTGATTTAATAGCCAGTTTTTTTCTATTAAATTATGATCATGGTCATCATCATCATCAGCCCCTCTAAGCCCACTATATTATGTTTTTATTATTATATTTATTACCATATGGGCCTGTTGCGCGTACCATATACAGTTTGTCCAGGGATGTAGTAATAAAACTTTAGGAGCAGTATCTGCAATATATTTCATCGACGAAAATACCCCTTATGGGGGGTCAATTCCAAAACCCCACAAAACTGCAGAGACTATTGGTTTTATTTTACCAAAACTCGCTTAACTCATAAAATTAACGGCGGTTTGAGTTCTACGTCGTGCAGGAGCTCGATTTTGGTGTTTTTTTAAAGGCAAAGGTGTAGGCTAGCTAGTGCAATAAAAACACGCTATCAAACAACTCCTTTTTTAATTGCCGAAAGGAGAAAGTATTTTTTTTACAGTTTTTGTGCGCATTCGGGCACTTTATCAAAAAATAGTACTAAAACGAGACCATTGACATACCTTTTTTTTATAATCACTTAATAGTATTTGAGTTACATAAAAAATTGATGCAGCAATCACTATTCTCGGTCTAATAGTTTAAGAGCTATTGTTGTTTAAAAAGACCCCTTTGTCGCGAGTGCACGTGCAGGTAAGCGATCCTCGTCTTTTGTTGCGTTGTGTGAGCAGGTACGGATTTTTTTTAGGGAGTTAGAAAGAGACAACTATTCTGTCAATTGAATGTATTTATGTATTTTATTATTATTTTTATTTTTTTATTTTATTTTTATTTTATTTTATTTATTTATTTATGTATTTTTTTGGTATTTTCGTCGATGAAATATATTGCAGATACTGCTCCTAAAGTTTTATTACTACATCCCTGGACAAATTGTATAAGTCACAGTCAAATGCTCATAGAAGCGGGGAGTGTCGGCAAAGTATTAATCGCAAAGCGTTATGATTCGATTAGACTTCTGCGCACTAAGCGTTTTGCTTCTACATTTATAATGCGTACAGCCAAAGAGTGGAATTCCCTACCGGCGTCTGTGTTCCCGAGTGCATATAAGCCTAAAGTTTTTAAAGCCCGAGTGAATAGGCTATTTCTGGGCAAGCTTGTTCCATCGTCGGCCTCTTCTTAGCCCTAGGGATTAGAATGAGGCCAAGAGCAAGCCCATCTCAAAAAAAAAAAAAAAAGACACGGCTGGTGAGTAAAAACGTCTAGTCGAAGCGTTCGCGGTTCATTCACAACACTATGACAGTAAATACAGTATGTTTTTATCAGTTTGATTATATTTTACATACAGGTATAAGCCGAAAGAGAATGGCATAACAAATCAACATGAGCAAGTTTTACCTACATGTGACCAAACTTCGTAATTCTTGTTTTTATTGTGACAAGGCATTTTGCTTTAATACCACCTAGTAGTAAGTTTCGTTACTTATCTATAATTAGTAGTTACTTAGTAAGTATAGAACTTTATATACTTAAGTAGATGTATAGTTCGCCCGGAATCCTAAACTAGTTAGGAAGTGGCTAGGCTCGTGGCCAAGGCATACCTAACTGTCGGAACACAACAATGCTACTTATGATATGTTTACTGATGTTATGTCGTTCGACTTAGATAAGATAGTGGTAGCTTGCCAGACGGAATTAAAATATACCGCCAACAAATCTGAGTAGGTACAACATTAAATTTATCAGGCGCTGGCGCAGGCAATACTTTGAACTTTAAAGTCCCATACATTAGCCAAGCTTTTTATTTATTCCACACCTAAGATGCTCTTAACCTTCAACTCACCCACTGAAAAAGCGAACTTCACCTAACCACAGAGAACTTCGCTATCTTTTTTCTTACTGTATGAACTTATTGATGTTGTTTATGCGATATTATTTTATACGTCAACGTAGTTAGTGAGCCGTTAGTGATTCGATTAGGCATTGTAGAAGGAAAGGTATCGTCTAGCGTACATGAAGGTTCATTCACGGAACAACGGCAAGGACGTGCCTATTTATAATCTAAGGAGGATGGTCACTCGATTATTAATAAGGAGTATTTATAGGTTCAAACCTATTTTTGAGCAAGGAGTTTTTAAGTACAGACACATCACATCAACTCCAATATTTTCAACTTTATTACTAAGACA
The DNA here is from genome assembly GCA_947562085.1 of Eudonia lacustrata. Classification (NCBI taxonomy): domain Eukaryota; kingdom Metazoa; phylum Arthropoda; class Insecta; order Lepidoptera; family Crambidae; genus Eudonia; species Eudonia lacustrata. The sequence goes on along the minus strand of OX387313.1, from coordinate 18,851,876 downwards.
TACAGTTCAAAGCCTATTGTAGGAAATTTTACAGTTTGTGGTATTCTGATGTGCAGGCGCAGGCTTGATGAATTTGGGATAAGGGCACATTTATCTCGTCCCACATCGTGATTTCTCTAATTTTACTAGTACTGAAATTATTGTTTATTATTACTCAAACACAAGTGATTGACCACAACTAGCACAAAATAGAAACGGGCTGACAAAGAGAAGGGAGATTTTTGCCTTGCAGTGGATAAATAACGACTCATGGCATTGCATAGCATTATTGTACAACATAATATTTTCGTCACCGGTGACGAAAAATCGATAGGCTAATTATAAGACACCGGGCTGAAAGACTATCTTACCTATACACAAATTATTATTACCATGTCATTAGTCATTATAATATTCCTAGAAGTCTACAAGCGCCTACTAGAATGACATTATTGCTTTAAAAGTAGTAAGTAAATTTTAAAATAAAATAAATACATTTCTAAATCTATAGGTGAAAATTAAAAATACCACCAAAATCAAGACAATGTGCCAGGTCACGAGGAAATTACTACTGCATAGGTAAGTACATGTTTCATTTTACGCATGTACCTAAGCGGTTATCAGCCACAGCTGATAATTCTATTTGCTCACCGATACGAAGGACAAACACAATGATGCCGGGAAAAGTAAACATATTTTATTTCTCGTGCAAACTACTCAGTAAGTAGCTCACGCGTTGTTAACAGCTTCTCATTGCAGAGCTAATGTTTGCATTGAGATATCATTGTCTATGTATCACTGAGATGATATTAATGATTTTATTTTGCTTTTTTACTAATTTTAAGACTGCAAACGAACAGGCTAGCCACTTAATGGGAAGATGGTCATCGCCGATCATGGACTCTGTATGCATATAAAGATGCATATCTGGTATCGACTATGAGATATCGATATGTTATCGATTTGTCTCGACTATGAGAGCCCTATTTACAAGTTTCTTGAAGAGCTTCATGTTATAACGCACGGGAAACATCCGAGAAAGGAAGAACAAACGTACGAAGGAATAAACAAACAAATGAAAGTTTCTTCTGTTTATTGCTATGATTAAAAACGCAAACAAAGCAATAGATCCATGTAACATGAGTTATAGAGGCCATCTACGCATGGGTAAACCTACTCAAGTTTATAAATGATACTGAGTAATAAAGGTTGACTAGCGATCGTCATCGGTTTTGTTCGCCTAAACACCCGTATCCTATGAACCCGAAGAAATTTCGGGGAATCCAGCCTAAACTATAGCTTATACCTATAAAAAAAAGTTACAGCCTTCTAGGTTCGGCGGTTTGCACTGTGTGATGTTTATCGTTCTTCACTTAAAAACATATTCAGTCATCAGGAATTCTCTTTATTACACATAGATATAACTCCTCATGCAAAAGGAACTCTTCGAATTTATGCCCTTAATCGTGAGTCTTACTTCTTTAGAGCCCTACCCACCTTTGCTTAGTTTTATGTGGTTTAGACTATCGATATTAGTATAGGGGGCACCACTAGGGGGCGTATTTTACAGAACATGGTGGTAGGGCTTTAAGACCATCAGGCTAGCAACGACGACCTTATCTAAGTCACTTTAAAAAAAAATTGTTTGAAAAGGGTGAACAACCGTTTTCAGAATATGAACTTAGTACTATTGAAAATAATCTCTTTTAGAGTCAAAGTCAAAGTAATATTTTTCATCAATATAACTTATTTGCATTGTGTAGCATTTTCTATCCTTTGATAGTTTCTGATATAATAGTCGTAGTCCCTAGTCTTATTATACTCCTCCGCTTCAGTAAATAATTTGAAATATAATTTAAGAAAATTACATTTTCAAGATACAAAATCTTATTTTATTTAGTGAAAGTAGAGTTCATTATTTTAAAAATATTTTAATATTCACAATCATGCATATAGATCATAATATTCAACTTTAGGTGTCACCTTTTTCTTTAAAGATTTTCGTTTTTTGTAAAAAAAATTTGTTCAGGTTTTTTGATACTTTAATTGTTTGATATTATTCTGAGGTTCTTTGTGACGATAACATAGACCTATTTGTGTAAAAGTTACCTTTAATTTGTAACAGAACATAGCACTTGAAAAACTTCACTCCTTTTTGAAGCTCCACAGTTTCAATAGAATTAATTTTTATACTTAGCTAAAATCGATTTTAAGTGGTCAATGTTCTAGACAAGTTGGTTTGAACAATTCCCTTTGGGACAGACCTTTTTCGCGTGATTGATCGTTGAGGGCCTTAAATTCCTAGCAACGTTTCCTCATTAAATATTTAGCGAGACTTTGTGAAGTTCGCAAACTTAGTTGGGGGTAAGTAAGTGAACGGGCGGTTGAGTCTCCAGTGTGGACGGACGTATTTGGCTTGCAGTGAATACCAAACTTTGACCATTTACTGTTGGCCCGGTACTGATATCGATGCTGTAAGTAATTTGTAAATGTACAATAAAGATATGTCGAAGTGGCATCGAGCTCGATACCAGTCTTCGTTACCTAGAAAAAAATAATAAAGAATAGAATAGATAAGATAATATAATGAATAGATTTTAATTAAAACTTTGCTAGGAAGAAGGCCTTTAGGTTCAAAACGACAACTTCCCAAAATGTTCACTGTCCCAAAAAGGGTTTACTCCAACTGATCCTCTGGAGCTCGGGCTGGCTATGTGACTCACTGCTGCACGGAGACGATGCTGCAGTAGGCGGGCGCCACCTCGGCCGCGACGCGTCGGCTGCACTGGCACAGGTGGAGTATTCAATTGTTAATAAAGTAAAAAAATCGTTGCAGCTGTCCCCTATTTGTGATAACTAGTTTGAAAAAATAAGTATTTGAAAATATAGGTAGAGTACGTTTTAGCGAGAACAAATTCCCTTTTTCTACACAGTGCGAGTTTACGTTTTACGATTACGTTTTAACGAAGGCGAGAATTTGTTTTTAGTGTCAAATGAAGTGAGCTCTTATGCCAAACAAATCTTCGTTTTCGTTTGAGAAATTTCGAATTGAGAATATAGAGAAAGCAAAAACTTTGTACACCTTTTTTCGAAAATTGCGCGGACGGAGGAGTATGAAATTTCGCACACTTATAGTTTGTATAGAGAAGGTTATCCGAATGTTAATATATTTTTTTCATAAAAATACATTAAATCAATAAAACAAACATGTATTAGACACACACGCATAATACTCTATTCAAAAATTTCAAAAATGGAAGAGGAGCGGCCGAAATTTGTCAATGCCAATCCAAACTCACATTCTATCTTTTTAAATTTTTCATTGCTTAGGATACAATCCGTGCAGCCTTAATAAAACTACTAGTACTTTAAATAAGAGGTGCTTTTTATATTCCCTACTTGTAAGCACTTGGCCTTCATCTCACATGATGTTAAGTGATGATAAGGCCGAAGGCGGAAGAGCACTTCACCCGGGATCCTCATCTACAAGACACTGGCTATCTTATATCTAGCTGTCGGAATACAACAATGCTACTTTTATTGATGTTATGACATATTCAGATAAGAATTTTTTTGAGAGAGATTGCTGATTGCCTCAAGCGGCATTTTCAACGTCACCGGGTTTTTTTGGGGGCGGCGAGGTACGTAAAGGGTACCTCAAGCCGTGTGAAACGAATTACCTTTGGAGGTTTACTAGAGGGTACGGCATCGCACACTTAAAAATGCGCGTGTCCGTGTCTAGATACTAGATTCTCCGAAGGGTTCGGATGGTAGTTAAAACAAGCCTTACCACCAACCAAATCGAGTACCCCGTAATCAAACCCGGGATCTCTGGGTCTAAGACCGGTGCTTAACCGCTAGACCACAGACACCCACAGAGTCGTTTCGAGGCTCGAGGCGCTGTTACCATGTTCACCAATCCATCCTAAACAATTTCTAACTCACACACACGACTCGCCGTTAGTTTAACGCGATGCTAGGTCGAAAAAGGGTCGCCTTAAATCTCCTATCACCCATAACGTTAGATCGTGAAGCAAACAAAAGAAGCAGTCACGCTTATCCCGGGCTCCGGGTTTAGTAAATGGCTTCCCGCTCCGTGCAATATCCGGACCTATTTCTAGAACCTATCGGAACAATGGCTAGGTCGCCTTCCTTGTGGAGGAGAAAACTGATTTTCTTTTATCAATTAAATTAACTAAAGGGAATGCCTTAAGGCCCGATATCCGAAAGTCGCCGGTTCAATTTCCAGGTCGGATAAAGTGTCTTAAGGATCTTTCGATGAATAACCCGGGTTTGTGATCACCAACTAGCATTTGGCATGCGTTAGCCAATACTTACCTATCCATCAATTGTAGCGAAGACTTGATTTTAATGACGGAGGCCTTTGCCCTTTAGTGGAACTGTACTTGCTCACACAAAAAAAGTCAATCATCATCATCTTCATAAAAGTCCTACTGCTGGGCTTTTGCCTGGCGTTTCAAACAGCACATGGGGAGATAGGGACAAAAACCACCACACTGACCCAATGTTTGTGAACACAAATCAGGGCTATGCCTCAAACAATTCGAAACTCACTACCCGACCTGGGTATTGACCCAGGACCACCGGGTTCAAGGCCAAGCGCTCTGGTCACCCAGCCACCGAGGCGCATAATATCAAAGACAACAAAAAACATAAATAATAATTCCTCTAGTAATTACCTACTCCAATATTTATAATGAGCTGACATGCATAATGGTCTTTCCAAAATAAAGAACTCTCACGGTACACAGCATCCAATCTGTACAATTTATATCTAAGCAACGAGGCTCAACGCGAGCTTTCTTAAAGATGGAATGTAGCAATTTAACGGTGGAGTGACAAAGTAATTCAGATTTAGGAGAGGCTGGAATCGTAAAACGGCTCTAAATCTCCAAGTTAAGCATCTCGACTCACCCTTTTCATATGTATGTTCCTGTTAGAATGTCAGAAAACACGATGAATTGATTGGAGGTGTAAGGTTGGAACGGGGTTATTCTGCCATTATCGGGGCGATTATGTTACTGGCACCGTAGCTTCAGCGTTGAGCGAGCACTTAGAATACGAAAACAAAACTGCGTCAAAATTATAATATTATTATCTATCATATTAATACGCGGTCTCACAAACAATATACTCGTACATTGTACGTGAAAATTATTATTTTTTCAATAAGATCAAGAGCTTGCTCTGTCAGATTGTATGCGAGTCACGAACTCCATACCGGAAAAAAAAAAAAAATGAGTTATGATTTTAAAAAGGTATTTGTTGTGCTTTTTTTATGTTAAGAGGAGGCAAACGAGCAGGCGGGTCACCTGATGGAAAGCAATCACCGCCGCCCATGGACACCCGCAAAACCAAAGTAATCGCGGATGCGTTGCCGACCTTGAAGAAGGAGTTGGATCTTGAGGAGGGAGTAGGAATTGGGAGGGGGGAGGGGTGATAGATGGGCCTCCGGTACTTTCACTCACCGGACGAAGCACAACAGCAACGAGTGCCGTTGTTTCACGCCGATATTCTGTGAGAGGGTGGTATTTCGCCGGGCGAGCCGGCCCATTTCGTGCTGCAACGCAGCGTGGCTCTACCACTCAGCTTAAATTGCTTAAATTGACATTCATAAATTTGATGTATTGTAGGTACAATTACTAGTTTGTTAGGTACATATTTTAATTGAATACTCGTATCATTATTATGTGCCTAGTTATATGGTTTTTCTTTTACTGTTAAGCACTGGTAAGGCTTCATCCCACCTGATAGTGTGTGTCCCACAGTGAAGTTATCGGGGAAGTCGAGATGGAAGCGCCTTACACCCGGCGGAATCCTCAAACTACTGAGGCACTGGCTATCTTATCACTGTGTTCACATAAATATGTCTGGAATATTAATATAAACTAGTGGTCGCCCAGTAGTCGAAATTCGACCGTAATTTTATTAACGCTGCATGGATTGTATCCTAAGCAATGAAAAATTAAAAAAGATAGAATGTGAGTTTGGATTGGCATTGACAGATTTCGGCCGCTCCTCTTGCATTTTTGTGTGTCAAATACATGGTAGTGTGTGTAATGTTTGTTTTATTGATTTAATGTATTTTTATGTATAATTAAAAAAAATATTAACATTCGGATAACCTTCTCATATAAACTATAAGTGTGCGAAATTTCATACTCCTCTGTACGCGCATTTTTCGTAAAAAAGGGGTCCAAAGTTTTTGCTTCACGTTTTAATATATAGATATCATAAAATGACAATCCCGAAATAAAATATTAGGTATATCAAAGACGACATAAATTTTTATGCCTGTAGCAAAAATTATTCCTAAAGAAACGTTAACAATACCTTCCGTTATTATTTTAATACAAAGTTAATTAATATTGAAAACTGTCTGTCCCTCTGAAATAAACTCTCAGGACAACGTTCGTTTTGAAATTAATTAAAATGGTTTATTGAAACCAACAATAGGTATAATTTTATCAAAAGTTTCAAGAAGGAAGTGAAATTTAATACTAACCATTAGACATCCCCAATAGTTCAGCGGGTTCGAAACCTGCTAGTGGATTTTTTATTATTTTAAAGTCATAAGTTATTTGGGTATGGAAGTTTTGTGATTTTTAGAATAATGTTTAGTTTAACGAATTTTGTAGCACTATTAAGAGCGTTTACGCCGCACACTAGCGCCACTAATGAAAAAAGAAACATATCTAGTAATTAGAGATAGGAAATCAAATTATGCTCAACAAACTATTTGAATGAAGTAATTTAGCATTTTTACGTCACCTAATGAACACCTCACATGTTATGGTTTAGTTAAATAAGACGTTACGGTCACTTTTAACTATAACGCCATATTTAACTAAACCATAACATGTCAGGTGTTCATTAGGTGACGTAAAAATGCTAAATTACTTCATTCAGATAGTTTGTTGAGCGTAATTTGATTTTCTATCTCTAATTACTAGATATGTTTTTTTTTCATTGGCGGCGCTAGTGTGCGGCGTAAACGCTCTTAAGCAAAGGTCTATCCCAGTCCCTGCATGAACTATCTTACACGCTTGCTCAATAAAAGCAAATAAATATGTAGTCGACATATAAGATAATCACCACGTAATACATCTGTTTAAAAACATGACTGTCACTTAAATTCGTTATTTCAAATACACTCAAACACATTAAAAAGCGGTCAAGTGCGAGTCGGACTCGCCCATAAAGGGTTCCGTAGCAGCAAGTAACATAATATAGAAGTTATTGTTTACGATTTATGACGTATTAAAAAAAACTACTTACTAGATCTCGCTCAAACCAATTTTCGGTGGAAGTTTGCAAAGTAATGTACATCATATATTTTTTTAGTTTTATCATTCTCTTATTTTCAAAGTTACAGGGACACACATTTTACCACTTTGGAATTGTCTCTCGCGGAAGTTATTCAGTTTAGAAAAAAATGATATTAAAAACCTAAATATCATTTCTGAAGACCTATCCATAGATACCCCACACGTATGGGTTTGATGAAAATTTTTTTTTAGTTTCATTTCAAAGTATGGGGAACCCCCAAAATTTATCGTTTTTTTTCTATTTTTGTGTGAAAATCTTAATGCGGTTCACAGAATACATCTACTTACCAAGTTTCAACAGTATAGTTCTTATAGTTTCGGAAAAAAGTGGCTGTGACATACGGATAAACAGATAGACAGACATTGACGAATCCATAAGGGTTCCGTTTTTTGCCATTTGGCTACGGAACCCTAAAAATAGATGATGGAGATATGCGCGATTATACATAAACAAATATATCTATATATACAACCGAATTGAGAACCTCCTCCTTTTTTGAAGACGGTTAATAAAAAAAACTACAAGCACCACAATATAGTAAAGAAATCAAGTAACAATAGAATACATGCAATAAAACGTAAAAAAAAATACTTTGTAACAATATACATTTTGATTTAAGTCTCACGTAGTCTGTGCGAAGAAAACGTACAAGGTATAACTCAGAATAATCGGATTTGAAAGCAAAACCGATATAAATATTCATTGGGGGACCTAAGTCGGGAGATTTACTTTTTGAATTATTTTTTCTGCTAAAAGCTATGCCCGAGTAGACCTTGGGCCTTCCAGTGAACCGTATCGAGCCATCGTATCGCTAGACTCTGATCGAAAGCCTAGGGTAATCCGAAAAATAAATAACGATATTTATCAAAGGTTATAAATGATTATTTTGTACGTCGGACTGTTGATGAATTGAGGGCATGTAGATGGACGTGTAGATGGACGAAAGCCCATTATCTAGATAGGTTAGGTATATAATAAAGTGACGCCCTGACTGACTAAAGAACGATAAATTTTGCGCAGCCCGAACTGCTGGACCTAGGACGTTGAACATCTCTTCAATATAACTTTTGATTCATTATTACTGCATCTAAAAACGCCTCGTTGGCCGAGTGACAACACGCTCGGCCCGATACCCGAAGGTCCCGTGATCAATTCGATTGGGCAAAGTGTGTGTTCGGATTTTTCGATGCAAAGTCTGAGTTTGTGATGATGACCAACCCGCATTTGGCAAGCGTGGTGACAAGTCTTTACCCATCAATTGTAGTGATGACTTGATTTCAATAATGCAGGCATTTACCCAGCAGTGGGACAGTTATAGGCTATTACTTGTGAATCGGATAAGATTAAAGACAAAAAAAACCATTAAAATAATAATAATATTAGTACTAATTCATTTTTGAATAAAACGAAATCATATAAATTAAGTTTAAATGTTGTAAATTAATAATAATTCCAAAATATTATCTTCAAATTATAGGCCGCATCTAGTAAACGCAGTAAGCGTAGTTACAGTTAGATTGTACATCTGGGTGCCAAGTGCGAGTTTCATTCGCAAATCGATCACGTTAAGGAAACGAGAATTTGTATGACAAAATGTTAACTCTTCACGTATGCCGCCAGGAGGCGCTGCTTCAATGCCATACTAATTTTCGTTATCGTAAACGTAATCGAATGAATACGGATAGTAAACAAAACTTACACTAGGCACCCAGTGTGGTATCGCTAATCACTACACCTGAGAAAATGTTTGAAATCTTAGTAAAATTGTATGGCGGTGATTTGTAACAGAACTACCGTCTTGATGTACGTATTTCTCTAAAAATGTAATAATTGTGTTTTTCTCATGTAAGTGAATTTATTTGAAATTCTTAATGAGAATAAATGTCTTAAACCATAAGATCAAATACGAACCTATAACCAAAAATTTGGTCCGAGAAAAATCTCCTCTGTGACGTAATACAGAGATAGAGAAGTGGACCGCTTACTGCACTCCGAGTCACCGAGCGAAACATATTCCAGCAACCATACGAATATAGGTTCAAAGCTGGAACGGAAACAAGTTATGAATAATTTAAGGAGCTCTATTTGTAACATCTCCATTGCGTGTTTAAAATGCATAGTTTGAGAAAGTATAGCGGTGCATTCCGAAGCTTGAGATTGAGACGTCACGTTCCAACAGACTCGAAAGGTAATTCCTTGAAAATATTTTTTTTAATGAACAAGGAAAATTGAAAGGGTAAGGGACAGTATGCAGGATAAACTATTTTTACTTTTATTTATTACTATTTACTAGTGGTCGTCCAGTGGTCAAATTCGACCGTAATTTTATTAAGGCTGTACGGATTGTATCTTAAGCAATGAAAAATTAAAAAAAGAATGTAAGTTTGGATTGGCATTGACAGATTTCTGCCGCTCCTCTTCCATTTTTGAAATTTTTGAAAAGAGTATATCTACGTGTGTGTCAAATACATGGTAGTGTGTGTAATGTTTGTTTTATTGATTTAATGTATTTTTATGCATAATTTAAAAAAAAATATTAACATTCGGATAACTTTCTCTATTTACACTATAAGTGTGCGAAATTTCATACTCCTCCGTATGCGCAATTTTCGTAAAAAATGGGTACAAAGTTTTTGCTTCACGTATTAATATATAGATTCATTGTCGCTAGTTTAACTATTGGTAAAAGAGCCCGATGGCGCAGCGGTTTGCAAACTTGCAAGTTAAGGTAATTATGCAATGCCGAGAACTCAGATGGGTAGTCGATTTAAAATACCTCGACCGCCTTCGTACTTTGGAAGGCACGTTAAGCGGGTCGGTTGACTACTGTCATCTGATAACGGTGATGGTTACTCTGATTTGATTGATAGTGTAAGAAATAAAATCCAATTTGTAAATATTTTCTTTGTAAATTTTGTACAATTTATTTTTAGTTCATTGCCATCCAATGCTGCTGAACGTAAACCTCTCCTAATGAGCGCCAACCATCCCGGTCCAGCTTTTTTGAGAGAATTTGCTTATTGTCTCAAACGGCATTTTAACGTCACCGGAAACCGTCTGAGGTTTTCTAGAGAGAAGGGCATCACGCCATCACGCACTAGTGCGGGTCCCCGTTCTCTAGGGTTTCGGATAGGATCGGAACCCGGTTCTGCGCAGTCTGCATTCATCCACCAGCTGCAATCTTTTTTAAGTCGTCGTCAGTCCACCGCGTCGTTGGGCGTCCTACACTGCGTTTGCCTATAAACACGGTTTGATCGTATTATTTTTACCTTACATCAACCAGGACCAACGTATTGACGTGCCTTTTATTTTAATCCGGTTACCCGTTACGGCAGTTGCTTTACTCTGACGATCGCAACACAAACACGCTGCCCGCTGTGTCAACGAGATCTTCGGAAAACCAATTAGCCGGAACGTTTATTATATACGAACGACAAACATCCAAATTGTTTGATGGTTATTTGTAAGCCCTACCCTACCGCTGAACCGGCTGAGGACATACTGCTAAATAACAATCAAATTTTAAAAATGATTTTTAAGTCCCTTTCGAGCGTATGAAACATTGTCTATGTCTACAGAAAAATATCAGATTTATAAAAGCTCCTTAATTTTTAAAATTCAGCGTTACAATGCCAGACCTAAAAATAGCGTTAGCTCATAAACCTATCCTGAAAACCACATCCGTTGCAAGATTAAATGGCACAGTGAGTTCGTTTTGCGTAAAACGGAACGCACCCTATTAAAAATAATTGACGGTATCACGTTACCAATTTGCTTAACGGACCAACTAACCTTCAACACCTGGTACCTAACCTCCCGCTGTGACCACAGCCCATCACCCTTCGATTCGAATCGTATATTTTTTATCTTTATGCGAATAGGTCTTTGTACGTATTTGTCGTTATGCGTATTGTTCGTCACACATTTTTGATCCTTATGCAAATAGGTCTTTGTACGTATTGGTCAACATGCGTTGTGGTCATTATGCGTTTTTGGTCCATATGCGAGTAAACGTTGTATGTAGGGTAGTGCCGGTGTTCGACACTTTAAGCATAGTTTTCGACACAATTTCTGTCGACAAAAAATTTTCTCTTAAATTTTACGGGATGACAACTAGGAGCCCAGTCAGTGACCAGGGTGCCAAGTGTGAGTTTAATTCGCTATTCGATCACGTTAACGAAAACGAAAATTTGTATGGCAAAAAACTCTTCTCGTATGCCGCCAGGAGGCGCTGCTTCAATGCCATACTAATTTTCGTTATCGTAAACGTAATCGAATGAATACGGATAGTAAACAAAACTCACACTAGGCACCCTGTATTCAATTGTTGATAAAGGCTAAAATCGGTTGTTGATCATTTTTTAATGATAAAAGGAAAAAAAGACGATCATTGGTTCCCTATACAACGTGTAACAGAAATGTGTGGTCAAAATGAAAAAATCCAAAATGTATCCGATCTAGATGCAGAGTTACTAAGTCATGATCATTGTTAACTTTAATGTGTAATGCAGTTTTCAATTAAATATTTCTATTGTGACATCACATCAAAATAAAAGTCTCAGCCCTAGTGGTTTAGTAACCTTTGTTTTACCTAACATTTATCATCACTGCCGCTTGCTTATGCACGCCTGACGCGAACCACTTCACTAATATAAATATTTTATTTACCATCGCATGACAAATTAAAGTTAATAATTATGTCTTATAACAACACATACAAGATCTAGATGGGATACACTATGGATCTTTTCATTTTGACCACACCTTTTGGTACACGTTGTATAGGCCGGTTGTTTATTTATTAAGGAAAGAACTTGTTGTTCACGAAATTGCAAAACTTGGTACACGCCTAAAAGCGTGGTGATCAAATCAAATATAAAAAAAATATATATTAAATATTATTATTTATATTATTTTTTTATTATTATTATTTATTATCAAATATTTTTTCCCATAGCAAACCGCTAAGCTTTTATCTCATTTGATGTTAGTGACATACAGCCGCACTTCACTCGGAATCCTCAACTACCGGGGTACTATCTCTATCTTATCTGCAACTGTCGCAACACAACAATGCTACTGCTGCTATGGCAACAGATTTAGATAATATGGTGGTAGCTGGCTAGGTAGATTTAGGACAAGCCCACCCAGTTAACCTATACCTTGAACCTCTACGTGCCTCTACGTCTAAAATTGGTGGTCCACCCAATAGAACACAGAAGCGGTTAAAAATAAACATAGCCATAACCAATTCACCAGACATATTCTATTCAAAAGCCAATTGAGAACTGTAGTGTCGGAATGAAACAGTGAGGGTGAGCTTAAAAAGTAGGGATAAGGTCAAATATAAATAAATGAAAGGACAGCCTGGCAGCGGTTAATAAATAATGCTGACGTTAATGCCTCTATACGGTTCACGGGCAGTTTCATTTTTAAATAGCCTGCATAGTCTACCAATGCCTTTAAAAGCATTGCTGTTTTATCGGTATGGGCAGTTAAAACTAAGCTGTTGAAAATGGATTGGTATTAAGCCTGTAGAAGTGCCGTATTAAGAGGTAATGGTAGAATTATTCAGGGTTCATTTGACATTTGATTACGTTAAAAAAAAACGAAGACTAGTATGGCATCGAAGCAGCGCCTCCTGGCGACATACGAGAAGAGTTAAAACTTTGCTATACAACTGATCGTTTTCGTTAACGTAATCGAATAAATACGGATAGTTAACAAAACTCACAGTAGGGACTCAGGTCTTCATAATGAAGTTTGGTGTTCGAAGTTCTATCGGTCATCTTCAGTATCGATTACACGGTTGAGATGGTAAAACGGAAATCCGACCGGCAAAGCCGCAACTTTGGAACTCATTTCGAATAGGTACAAAGTTTTCGGCTATTTTCTGATTGTCACTATCCCATGAATGGATTTAGAGGGTGGCATAGCATCGGTCGTGTGAACATTTATATGAAAGTTTTTTATGGATAAGCGGTAGTGGTAAAAATAAAATAAAAACCTTCAGCCAAAAGTGTTATGAAATTTACAGAATTAGGTATCTATCATAATTAATTGACCATCATTATCTTTTCATTATAAAAAGACTTATACCATGTTCTTTTCCAAATGAAAAGTATTACTGTAAAAATATTTAAAGAAGAACAACAAAATAATTGAACAAGACTTTCCTCTACCTAATTACTAAGATAAAAAAGTCTATTCTAATTAAAGGGGACCGTTTTTAATTGCAGATTGTTATCATTACTTTAGTTTGGAGAAGACGACCTTTTTTTTATTTAGTAGGTACCTATGTACGAGGCCATTTCGTTAATTTTGTTTCTGCGTGCAAATTAGGCAGTTATTTACTTTTATGGAGGTTCATGTTGATATTTTCTTTTCTTATTCTGATATCTTCTTAAGAATACAAGTAACCATGTGAAATGGCTAACAGTATACTCGTAGTATGGATTTTCAGAAAATACAGGAAGCAGTATTTTATGCGGATTGATATTAGAAGCCCGAGCTATGCATAGCAAAATACGAAACATATAATTACTTTGACGACCTCCTTGGTCGAGTGGTTTCTACACCGGTTTTCATGGTGTCGCCATCTTCGAGGTCCCGAGTTCGATCCCCGGTCGGGTCAATTTAGAAATTGTTGTTTATCTAAATTGTCTCGGGTCTGGGTATTTTCTATTTATAATAAGTAATGTATTTAAGTATTTTAAGTATGTTTATCCGTTGTCTAGTAACCATTTAACGAGTTTCAAAACGAAGCTTCTCTTGGGTTAGATAATTGGTGTGAGTGAAGGAAAGTTTATTTATTATTTATTTATTTACTCGTAATAATAGCATCTTTGCTGATTCAGACATGGTATGTTTGCATACCGTTTTTGAAAAATATTTATCTTTTACCTTGTAGTGAATTATTAAATGTGGTACCTACATAATCAAATAAACGCTACAGCTCTACATTTATTTTTCAATATTCATATAAAACTATTAATGAACGCGCTGCCTCTCGAAATCAGGGCTACAAATCGCGAAGTTTTCAAAGTGTTTTCAAATCGATTTGACTGCTAGTACATGAACCATGCCGCTATGGCTCATGTGGTGACATCATAACAATATTCCTAATTTTGTTATTAATTATTTTTTTATTTTAATTGTGATTTTAGTTGTTTTAAATTTGATTTTGGATATGATATTTTATTTTGTTTTTTTTTAATTTGATTATAATTGTGATTTAATTATTTTATTTTGTATTTTAATATTTTTGAATAATGAATTGCCTGTATGATCCAAAGTGGTCGAAATAAATGTATTTTATTTTATTATTTTTTTATAAGAATTTGCGCATGCTTTTTCTTAATGAAACCTTGGCAGAATCATCTCAGTATAACGGTTTTTAAATGATTTATGTAAGGTAAATTTATTTATTCTTTAAAGTATTTTATGTATTTGTTATTACAGTTCTCCACATTAGTTGTCGCTCAAAATTGCACCTAACCATGTCATTTCTGCACCACCCTATGGTTAATTGGTAGAAAATGCCTCATCCATGTAGGTAATATTTAGTTGCAAAATTAAAAAAAAAAAACAATATTGTAAAACGCAATATACCCAGTACGTATAATTTGCTCTGAGTTCAAGTTAATCAGTAGTTTGACATAGGTACCGAGACCCTAAGAAATCTTATCTGGAAGTTTACCGCCTTTGAATAGACTCGGTATATCTCCCAACAAGAAATTTGCATTTCAATGTACCCGTTGATTTCGATCATGCTATCTCCTCGACAATTGCTTATCTTAACAGGATCCGTGTTGAGGAGCTGTAAACAACTCTTTGAAAGCTTCGGCTAAATATAGACAGTTGCTGGAACGATACCCTTCTTACGAAACTAGGATAGAGACAGCAGTCTTGGGCAGGCACCAATAATCGACATCCTACTAATATTATGTTTGTTATTATTATTGTTTTTTTTATTTTCTTTCATGGTGTCGCCATCTCTGAGGTCCCGGGTTCGATCCCCGGTCGGGTCGATTTAGAACTTATTGTTTTTCTAAATTGTCTCGGGTCTGGATGTTTTCTATGTATAATAAGTATGTATTTAAGTATTTTATGTAGGTCTATCCGTTGTCTAGTAAACATTTAACGAGTTTCATAACGAAGCTTCTCTTGGGCTATTATTTTATTTATTTTTAATAGACGCGAAAGTTTGTAAGTATGGATAGATGTTTGTTACTGTTTCACGTAAAAACTACTGAATGGATGTGGATGAAATTCGGCACGCAGATAGTTTATAACCTGGATTAACACATAGAATAGTTTTATCCCGATATTCCCACGGGAACGGGAACCACGCGGGTGAAACCACGAGTGGCCACTAATTTTGAATTAATGAAAAATTATTTATTTAGTGTCACACAAAAATACAGGAAATAAAATAAAAATAAAATAGAATAAAAAAATGCAAAGTGAAACAAAAAAGGCATCCACTCAGCATTTGTCAGAACACTCAAGGTGTCCCGACGCTAATCTTCCGTGGAAACCTAGAAAAGAGGACACCAGAAAACAACAAACAAGAGAAACAAAATTACTATCCTACTAATATTATAAACGCGAAAGTTTGCTTGGATGTTTGTTACTCTTTCACATAAAAACTACTGAATGGATTTGGATGAAATTCGGCATACAGATAGTTTATAACCGGGAATAACACATAGAATACTTTTTATCCAGATATTTCCACGGGAACGGGAACCACGCGGGTGAAACCGCGAGCGGCCACTAGTACTACTATAATTAATAAATATTACGATTACGCAACCATGCTTATTGGAGAAGTTAACAACCCGTTACAGATAATCGTACCGTCTTGTGCGTCAAATTAGTGAATTGTAATTTATTGATCAATAAAAATATCAGCTATAAAATGGTGATAATTTAAATATTAGGGCACAGACCTGGGTAGTACCAAGAAAATATATTTTTCTTCTTTATCATTAGAAATAGGGGCAGTATCTGGTTTTAGTTTATAGCAACAATCTAATACAGACCACCTGCTTTAAACATTCACCGTCTTACAAATAGACAAAGAATAAGGTCCGAATAGTTATTCCGTGTTTTGTTCCTGTCATGTTTGTAAACGTCATTACAAATTAGAGCAAAAGAGACAAAACACGGAATAACTATTCGGACCTTATTCTTTGTTTATTTGTAAGGGGATTATTGTTTTTTGGCGATGTAAATTGTGTCGTAGGTATATTGGGCTTAAAGTGTCAAACTCTAGCGCCACTGCCTTTCAAATTTCAAATAAAAACATTATTCGAAGTAGCTCAATTGGGCTTACGCTCACAACTAAATCTTCAGACTAAAATACTACGTCGAAGAGAACCCCTCTCTGCATATATTGCAGCTTCAAGAAACTGCATCGATGATTTTCATAGGAGCCCGTGTTTGTATGTGTATGTGTATGTATGTTATGTTATAGTTATAATATCACAGTCTATCCAACCTCTTCCTTACGCTATAGTTATATTATAAAAAATCATGCTATTCGCGTTTAGGTTTTATCCTGACGTTTCGAACTATTTACACGGTCGGTTCTTTGATGTTCTAAAGAGATGGAGGTTGATTGTTGATCGTCTCATAATTGATTAATTTGTAGCTTGTATACCGTCATTGTCAGTTACTTTTATAGGGAGCGTTCCGTTTCACGAAAATGTCTATAGATCCTACAGTATCTTTTGGTTTAGACTTAACCAAACGGAACGTCAGCATAAAATCAAATACTTATATTTTTTTTTTATATTTTACGGGTAAGTACAGTGCCTTGATCTCACCTGATGTAAAGTGATGATAAAACCAATTATGGAAGCGCACTTCACCCGGGATCCTCAACTAGTGAGGCACTGGCTATCTTATCTCTAGTTGCCGGAACACAACAATGCTACAAAAATTGATGTTATGGCGACATATTTAGATAAGATGGTGGTAGCTAGCCAGGCGGACTGCCCTACCACCAACCAAACCGAGTACACAAATTTGTACCCCCCGCTGGGAAACGAACCCGGGACCTCTGGGTCTAAACCGCTGGTCTTAGCCACTAGACCACAGAATCGGTTAAATAGTTAAATGTAAAAAATAAACGTGAGGAAAGTACTTGTAGGAACTAACAAGCGCCAGTGACAATATTTGTTGTTTTGACAAAGTACAGGAAACCTGCTGTGAGTTCTAATTAGCCATTGGATCCTGTTAAAAAAGTTTTTACTCTCCACATTTGTCGCTTCAATGCAATACAAATTATCATTTTGGTTACCTTGATCGAATGCGAAATAAAACTCGCGCTAGGCATTCAGTTCAGTCAATGTATAGCGTCTTTCGTTGTCGTCTGTCCGAACAATGAGCCCAAAGTAAATCCGTCTAGACTGTATTAAATAAAATAATGTGTAACATAAATCGCACAACGTGCCCAGCAGGCTGTTAAATGGGATCAACTGGTTTAATGTTGTGTTTAAAAAAACTTTCATTGAAGAATGAATGGTCTATGGACGCAGGCGACGTATTGAAAATTTACGTGGCGGGGATCTTGATTTTTGCCAACAATTACAAAACATATGAAAGTGATATTTGATGACATGATTTTTCATTTAATTGACTTCATTTTGCTAGTTGCAGAAACACGATTTGTTAACTTTTGTAACAGAGAAAAAAAATATAAAAGTAACCTCTTTTAGAACACAGATTTGCATTTTACAGGCACACCAGACCGGTTTAAGCATCTAAATTTTCTTAATAGATTAGTCTTAACACACACTTCAATATGCTAGTTCATTTTTTAAAACTTATTTGTAGTTTTTATTGGAAAGAAAAAAAACAGTTTTTGTTATGGTATGGGGCGCAAATACTCCGTAATAAATTAATTGTTTAGCGATGCGTCGCCTTAAGCCTTCTGTGGACATTGGAGACGCAGTTAAAAGGAGGGTTCAAACTAAAGGTTGATTTCGTTACAAATAAGTAGGTATAGACGCCTGCATAAATCAGACTATCCAAAACTGTCTTAATCTCTGTCTGTGTTATTGGTATGCACTTGGAGGAGCTCGATGGTGCAGTGGCTAACGCGCCCGGTCTGCGGTTGCTGACGTTAAGCAACTTTCGATAAGGCCTGTCATTAGATGGGTGACCAAAAATTAATCAACTCCAGCTCCTCCGTGCTTCGGAAGGCAAAGCCGTTGGTCCCGGCTGCATTGGCAGTCGTCAAACACCAATCGGCACTCGGCCCGCGTGGTGGTTTATAGCCCGTTCTCCCTATCCATCCATAGGGAAGGCTCGTGCCCCAGCAGTGGGCACATAAAACATAAAGTTCAAATTGTATTGATGAAATTTGACAGTTCGTGGTAGTGAAGTGCAGGCGTGTGTAGGTGTGTGTAGGTGGTGTGTGTAGGTGGTGTGTACTTAATCGGTAGGCATTATTATATTTTTGTATTAAACAATAAACTTACAAACTTGGTTTTAAGGATCCATCCAGGTCATTTGCCCAGTAGTGGTAAAGTATAAAAGCTATTTACTTCACGTTTCACCCCATACTTTAAAATCCTTTGATGGATACTATAAGGCACTAACAACTTATGATTTGGAATAAAAATGGTCAAATATTAAAAGGTATTGTATCAGGATTCTTAATAATGACGTCACGCGTAATTTTGGAGCTCTCGCAGGCCTGTCCGCTGCACTCGAAATATTATTTGAACTGTCATATAGCTACGAACGTCATATTCCATAATTACATTTGGTGTTCTATACGAACATCAAAGCTGAATATTTCTTAAATCAATAATTTATATGATTTAATGTCTATTATAGAAAGTTGTGAATCACAAATAATAAATATTGTTGGATAAAATATTAAATCCCAGCCCCAACACCATACTGCCAGACTAAAAGATACTGGAAGCTCTTTCTGCGTAAAACGGAACGCATCTGATTAAATTTAAATGAGGGTATACAAGCTACTAGCTAATTATGAGACGACCAACACCTCAGTCTCCCTGTGACCACGGACCCTGCAAAGGGTTCGAAACGTCAGGATAAAACATTAACTAAAGTATGTGTAAATTAAACGCGAGTAGATCCGTAAAAGTTGTTTCATTTCAATGTGTAGTGTTCGCGTAAACTTTAGAAAACTATAATTATTTTTGAAATTACATTCACAATAGCTCGTTTTGGGGAACGATTCATCCATATGGATGGATCGGGAAAAATGGGCCATAAACCACCACGCTCGCTGGCCCAGTGCGATTGGTGGTTGTTAACGATAATGCAGCCTGGACTAACGGCTTTACGTTCCTTTCGAAGCACGGAGAAGCTCGAGATCGACATCTTTGGTCACCCATCCGATGACCGTCTTTGGTGAAAAATGCTTAACCTTAGCAATCGCAGACGAAGACGGAACGCAGACAAAGCTTCACTTTATTTTTAAAATTGTCTATTAACTCTTTAGATCTCTGTAAGTATAAGTATTTCCTTACAGATTTGAAATACTTATATTGTACTTTAAGGTTTATGGAAAACTTTAAGGTTTGTACACAGAAAAGTACCTTTTTACCCTCTTAATAAACACGTCACGCGCCATTTTCCAGTCCCCGAAAGCCCGTCTGCTGCGCCTTGAATATTATTTGGACTGTCATATTGCCAACGAACGCACTATGGCACGCTGTGGTAACGAATAAATACAATTTTGTATGAAAAATACAAAATTGTATCATTTGACGGAAACCGCTCTATTATTGGATACCAGTTATTAATATCGCAACTCCATTTAGATGTAGTGAGTCACAATTGGAAACTCATTCAAAATTATACTACGCTCTCAATTTTAAATAATTCATCTTTTAATATATTATTTTTTGAATTGTTTGCGACTCAATACTTATTTAATAAGATCTTTGTAAGATGTAAGTAACATGATGCAATCAATGATTATGATTATGAGCGGAGGTCCTGCATTCAATTCCCGGGTCGGACCGAGTGTGTTTTGGACTTTCCGATGCACAGTCCGGCTTTGTGATCACCAACTACGTGGCGGGGATCTTGATTTTTCCCAATAATTACTAAACATATGAAAGTGATATTTGATGACATGATTTTTCATTTAATTGACTTCATTTTGCTAGTTGCAGAAACACGATTTGTTAACTTTTATAACAGAGAAAAAAATATCAAAGTAACCTCTTTTATAAAAGATAAGAAGGTTAGCATTTTACAGGCAAACCAGACCGATTTAAGCATCTAAATTTTCTTAGTAGATTAGTCTTAACACACACTTTAATATGCTAGTTCATTTTTTTTAACTTATTTGTAGTGTATGTAATTTGAAGGAAAGAAAACAGTTTTTCTTTTAAGGTACGGGGCGTGAACGCTCCGTATTAGATAAATTGTTTAGGGGTTATTGGTGCGTCGCCTTAAGCCAATTGCCATCAATTATAGCGATGGCTTGATTTCAATTATGGAGGCCTTTGCGTAGCTGTTTATGGGTTATTTACTTATTTTTTTTCCTATTGTACCTACGTACGTAGTATTGGTATTATTGTTTTATATTTCTAAAGTTTACGCGTATACACATCACGTTGACATACTAGCGCTGCTTGCCGTAGCTCCCCAACAGATACAATTGCAGTAGCTCACACGATTTGGCAAATTAAACCGCACAGACGTTGCATAACAGGATCGGCCTTGATCATTATAAGATAAGATAAATACACTTTATTGTAAAAGACACTCTGACAAAAAGTACATAAAAAGTACACGTACAAAGGGCGGTCTTATCACTAAGAGTGATCTCTTCCAGACAACCTTTTGATGGACAAGAAAAATTAAAGATAGAAAGTGGGCTCGTCGTCGCGTCGGTGCACCATGAGTAATTAATATTATACAATAATTCACTTCTATTCAATCTATATTATCTATACCTATACAGTAAATGTATAAATAAATATATAAATATAAATAATAATATAATACATAATACTTTATAATTTATAATATATAATACTTTATAATTATGCTACTGACAAAAACACGACGGTTATCAATTTATGTACTTACACATAATGAGAACATATGAGAATTTACTATATGCGTAGTGTATTTATTTTATAATTCACTTACATTTTCTGTTATACTCATATATTTACAAAACATATCAATTCATGAAAAAATATTATTCATAGCCGTTATGGTTTTGTTTTATTAAACCCTTTCAGGCCTGATGGTATGTATACGAGTATGTCCCGTACCACGTAAGACCGATGGGAATATACATCCCCTCACACTTTGATTCAAGACTGAAGCTTAGTTTTTACTTAGCAATTGGGACTCATCATCCAACACGATTCTAAGCTGTAAAATTAATTACCTACTATCATTCCCATTATCATTCTAAAATTAAATTTAATCTATATTTACTTAAATTATACAGATAATTTGAAAAATTAGTTTCAGTCCTGGCACTGCACCCCCACGAACCGAAAGGGTTAAGTTGTTGACTTTTTGGTACAGATAACTTAAACTAGAAACATACCGTAAGTCTATTGATCTTTACACCTGTACTCAGACTAGATTCATTATAGTATTCATTCACACCTCTTCATACAATTATATCGATAATCGATGAGCAATATAGTTTGGTCGGCCTGTCACAAGTAAAGTGCTTTTCAAATATTATTGCTAAAAAAATAAAATTATGACCCTTACTGGTTATCTTTGCCTTTTTTCTGTCCAGAAAATATCACACGATTTTCGCTGCTCCCCACCCCCGTGAACTAACGAACCAATAAGTGTCAAAGACATTCGTGTTAGCTATAATATAATAATAAGACGTACAGTCAAAACAAACGGAATCTATGTATTAATACGAGAAGCAAAAACTTTGTACCCCTTTTTTACGAAAATTGCGCGAGCGGAGGTGTATGACATTGAAACATATAGTTTATATAGAGAAGGTTATCCGAATGTTAATATATTTTTTAAATTATGCATAAAAATACATTAAATCAAAAAAACAAACATTGCACACGCTACGTATTTGATACACACGCATATGTATTTGACACACACGCATATTATACTCTTTTCAAAAAATTCAAAAATGCAAGAGGAACGGACAAAATCTGTCAATGCCAATCCAAACTCACATTCTATCTTTTTTAATTTTTCATTGCTTAGGATACAATCCGTGCAGCCATAATAAAATTACAGTCGAATTTCGACCACTGGGCGACCACTAGTAATGATAAAAAAAGCCTATAAAGAAATATATTTAGCTTGATCGAATGGCAAAACAAATGAGTAAAAATTTTTCGACCTTGATTTATCCTTACACCCGGTAGTATGGCCTATGTCCAGCAGTGGACTAGTAGTATAGGCTGATAATGATGATAATGATGATGATGAAAAGTACCCAATTCAAAATATAGAACTTGTAAGCAATTTTACTTCTTCTCATTTTTTTTTTTGGAGTGGTTGCTGATTGCTTTAGGCGGCATTTTCAGCATCACCGGGCTTTTTTGGGGGCGGCGAGAAAGTTAAAGGTTTCGTCAAGCCGTGTGAAACGAATCACCTTCGGAGGTTTTCTAGAGGGAACGGCATCACGCACTTGTGCGTTTCCCCGTGCCCAACTAGATTCTCCGAGGGGTTCGGATCGGATCGGGGAGCGGAACAACCCGAGGGTGCCTCTAAAGGCTCGGATCTCGGCTCGGGTTGACCGGGCCGTGGTGGTGGGGAGAAGCGCCCAGGTAGAATAGAATTTTTTTTATTAACATACACACTTAATTATAACAAACAACAATAAAGAAAAAAGAAAAAACAGATAGACAGAAAGAAAAAAAAAATAACAAATTTGTAGTAAAAAAAATAAAAAATAAAGTTTGAAGTTAAAGGACCCTGTCTCAGCTTATGCTGCTGTGTCATTCATGGATGTTCAGAATGACACAGAAGCGCTGTTATTCTGACAGGGCCTGAATATATACGGTACAGTGACAAGACAAAATATAAAAGAAATTAAAAACAATAAAATAAAATAATAATTACATTGAAAACCACATTTAAATATACCATAAATTACTAAGTAAGGCTCCAGTGAGCACGATTCCTTTGCCGAACCCACCGGAAAAACTTAAGCTATTCCCAACCCGAGATAAAGAAAAATAAAATTGTGAAGCTATTTACTGGCAGAGAAATTATGGAGAAAACGAAAAGATGGTGCTCCCCAAGAGGGCGGCCCCGGTGACTGGACCTCCAAGCACGTCGTGAAAACCCTGATCGTACGTTTTTAATAGATTTTAGTAACAGCTAGTTTCTAGCTTTTAGTTTCTAGCTTTTGTAATTCAATGAGGTAGTTTTTGAGGTGTTTTTTAAAAATTACTTTGGTTTTTAGGTCACGCATTGGGGGCGGGAGGTCATTCCAGCACCGAGAGGCCGCATATCTAAATGATCCGCGAAAAGCCATAGTGCGATGCTTGGGAGTAGAGAAGATGTGAGTACATGCTCTTTTTGGATATCTACTATGTTCCTGTGCCCATACCAGCTTGTCATAGAGATACTGCGGCCTTCCTGCATCAACAATGTCAAACAACATTGTAGCAAGATGAAGTTTTCTACGAGCTTCCATCTTTAGTAGACTTGCCGCATTAAGGAAAGGAGTCACATGTGTACGTGGTGGTATATGAAAACAAAACCGGGCACAGGCAATTTGCACGCGTTGAATGAGCTTTCTAGACCTGGACAGAAGACATGGTCCATACACAGTGTCACAATAATTCATTTTAGACAAGACCAGTGACTCACACAACCGAATCCTGAGGTCTTCACACAAGTAGGGTCGTATTTTATATAAAAATTTAAGACGATAAAAACAGTTGCGGGCACATTCAGCAATATGAGTCTCAAAGTTCAGGTGACCGTCCAGGATCAGTCCCAGATTTCTGACTTTCTCTACTCGTTCAATGCTTTCCCCATTGAGAGTAAGATTGAAAGATGTACAGCTGGCAATAAAGTTGCGAAGGTTGTATTTTGCTCCAAATAAAATAAATTTAGACTTTCTGGGGTTCAGGGTCAGGCAATTCGACTGGCACCATGTGGCTATTCGGGATAGATCATCATTTATTTTCACCACAGCTGTAGCATGATCTGAAGGTGGAAAAGATAGGTATAATTGCAGGTCATCTGCATATAAGTGACACTTACAATGAGTTATTGTTTTTGTTATATCTGCACTATATAAGATGTAGAGTATGGGACCTAAAATAGACCCTTGAGGCACACCGCGCGTTACTGGTAAAGGGGAAGATTGAACTCTAACCCCATTAGCCTTGGTCAGCTCCACATACTGCTGCCTGTGGGATAAATAGCTACTAAACCACCGGACCGTTGCTGCATCAACTCCGTAGAATGACAGCTTTGACAGCAGAAGAGTTGTATTAATTGTATCGAAAGCTCTAAAAAAATCAAGCAAGACCATGGCGCTAATCATCCCACGGTCCTGGCCTGTCAGAAGGTCGTCAACCACATCCGCCAAAGCAGTAGCAGTACCATAGCCCCTGCGAAAACCAGACATGTTTGTACCTGGTATAGAGCGCGTGTGAACCGGCTCGTCGTACCCTTGTTCTACGAGTACGGTGTCTTGGGCCTAAACTAGATGTGCATGTTTAGTGTATTCTGTAAATGTGTAGTGGCATTTAGAAGATCGGCTCATAATACAATATTAGTTTGTTGTTCTTATTTTTATTTTCCGTGTCATATGTCGCATCGGTCACAGAACCAATGACCGTTAGGGTAGACGAGTTCTGGAGACGGCCACTGGGTAAACGCAGTGTGGGATGCGGAGAGCGGAAGATTGAGATTGAATACTCTTCCTCTCATTACATATTGTCTCAGCTCGTAACCAAAGGCTCATTTATCCATAATACGAAATTTATAAATGCTGAGAGTTTCATTCCTCTGGACGCGCAGTTTTTCTGGATTATACTTAGTTGTAACATGTGACCCTTGTCTACGTTTCAAGATCACCACGTCGTTGTTAATAACTGCTAGATTAAATGGTTATGAATAAAGGCGCAGTAGGAGAGACCTACGTACAGGAGTGGACCGCGATAGGTTGATGATAATTTGTTATATGAGTATAGATTTTATATTATATAGATTTATATTCATCATCATCTCAGCCAAAAGACGTCCACTGCTGGACAAAGGCCTCCCCCAAGGATCTCCACAACGACCGGTTTTGTGCTGTTTTGATTTATATTATTTACATATTATATATTGTAGATTCTATCACAAAAAGCCGTTGGTCCCGGCTGCATGAGCAGTCGTTCATAACCACCAATCCGAAATTATAAAGGTTTGTGACTCAGCAGTGGAGACATCATCATCAGCTCATTTTATGTCCCCACTGCTGGGGCGCGAGCCTTCCCTATGGATGAATAGGGAGAACGGGCCGTAAACCACCACGCGGGCCCAGTGCAGATTAGTAATTGCTAACGACTGCTATTGCAGCCGGGACCAACGGCTTTATGTGCCTTCTGAAGGACGGAAGGCAGGCAGACTTATTGACATAAATTTATGAATATTCTGTATTTCAGAGTGCGTTGTTACATGAAAAATGAACAGCCTCTTCAACTCATAGTCTCGTGGCCTCGTGGCTTGTATGCATTGAGATAACAGGCTGGCATCGTCTTAACGTAAGATTATTATCACGATGTTGTTGAATAGCTTGTAAGTTCAATGTAACCATACATACAGGTAGCTACTACGTTTCATTTAAGAGTTTCTAGTCGGTATTTCTAAATCTACCATGTTTAGGTATAGAGGCAAATCACTTTTTCAAGAGTTTATATACCTACCCATTTTTATGATCATACAAAACTGAGTGCAAAACATGTATAATACGTACATTTTGTGATTTCGTATCTTTCGTATTTGTCTGTGATTTTATTAGGTACATATAATGACATGTCCTGACTGACTGACTCATCATCGCCGAGCCTAAATCGCTGAAACTAATCAGATAAAAATTGGACTACAGGTTAATTGAGTGACGTAACCAGCCACTAAGAAAGGATTTTACGGAAATCACACCCTAAGGGGGTCAAATAGGGGTGAAAGTTTGTATGAAAGTCCGTCAGTTTTGAAGTAAAATACATGGAAATTGGTATTTGGGTTCTTGAAAAGAATTACAGAATGATTTGTCTCAGGAATTTTGTTTATTTTTCTTTAAATGAGTAAAAAAGGGAATAAGGCTTTTTGGAGAAATCGTTATTTTTAAAGTAATAACTATCAAAATGAATATTTTAATCGATCTTTAGATTTTTCAACAATAATGAAGAATTACGTGTTTTAGCATTTTTCGAAAACCTCCCCTAGAGAGGTGAAATAGGGGTGGAAAGTTTGTATGGCAATCGCGCGCAAAACATCACGCGTTTACTGATTCCTACACGTGTGAAGAAACAGAACAAACATAATTAACCCACGTGAGTAAAGCCGCGAACAAAAGCTAGTTATGAATAAGAAACCTACCTGCAAAAATTCATATTTCTAGACTATATAGTTTCAGAGAAATCAGAGATATAAGAGTTCTGAGTGCGAATTATATTCATCGTTCGATCGCCTCTACAAAACCGAGAATTTGTAGGGCATAGACACAGCGCAGCGCATCCCGGACACAAACGAGGTCACTTGCAATTTGCCATTAAAAAGTCTAGTTTACATTACCGTGATCGTATGAAAAAAAATATACTAGGCACTCAGACGTGAGTGGTATTTCGATTTGATATATTTAGATTAAGTATAGACAGTGATCCAACACAAGATAGATATAATGTATTCATATTCAATTGTAGGTGAAGGATGAAGCAGTTAACGGATCATAAATACGAATGTTATAATTTAAGAGCCAGATGAGTAAGAACATGATGAAAACTCTGTTACAATGTTTATATTTGGCTATTTTTAAAGATATCATAATTGTTTTGGATTCCTAAGTTGTAATTGAAAGGATTGCATCTCATGTACACTTTGAAACTTTCTTGTTTCATTTTCTATAACAATATAAGAAGGTTTTACGCAAACTACAGGAATGCTATGAATACCTACCTAAATTAAGTAGTTTGCGTTAAGATAAATGATAAATGGTCATGTATCTCATGTTTTAAGTGGTACAAATATTGGGATATGAAAGTTCAATGGGACAGTAGATAAAGCCTAGTGACAATAGGTGACTTGAAATAAATTCAGATAAAACTTATTTATGTAGTACAATGTCATCTACAGATAACGTTTCTACAGAAATATTATTATTCCCACTGTTACTAATTTTTAAAAATGTAACTAAATTAACATTTCGGGAATATTATTGTGCTATTACTGAGAGTAATGATTAAAGAAATCCGGAACAATGAAACTCACCTCAAACAGGAAGCCAGTAAAACAAAACTTTATCCACACAATTCACAAATGAGATCACAATTTTACAATTTCATACACAAACACGGGTAAGGCTAGTTGAGCCGTTGGAGCGGAGTTTCGCGGTACAAGGCACAGCGGAGCGTCGCGCGCGTACCGTCCGCAGTGACTCGAGGTGGACTGACTGGGCGCTAGGGCGCGGGCGGGCGGGAAGCACGAACTCGCTCCGCCCGCCCTCAGTGCTCCGCTTGTACTTTTGTCCTGACCCTACCGGGACCCATACCTGTAACCCTGAGTATTCAGGAGCGGTTGCGAATTTTCTTTGTTGCGCTATTTCTTATCATCGCGATACGTCGAGTCTCAAACCTTTGTGAGGTTTCGCGAAATGTTTTTACTGTTGACCTTTTGAGTGATATAGTGATAGTATTTTTGGGCTAAAGTTGCGTACTATTACCGTCACCCTGCGGCTGGGCGAGTCGAAACTGAAGGGAAACGAGTAAATCTTGTCATTGAGCTCAATCTAAATGGAGCTCCAATAATCTTTGAAATAGACAAAGTGTAAAAAAATTTCCACGAGCGGGATTCGAAACCGCACTCCATGCCGGGTCAGGTGCGTGCCAACTATGCTATCGTGGCCCAATCCAACTCGCCGAAATTAATCAACACTATCTGCTTTTACTTTATAAGCCAATGGAGCCCTATTCAATGTCGACAACTACGTCATCAACATCCGATCTTAATATTTTTACAAATATTGACAGATCAGTTAAAAATAGGCAAGCTATATTTATGATTATTTACATATAATTTTCATTTTATTTTCCAACATTGTCTCTTTTCAAATTGTAATTTGTTCGCAACAATATTTTGCGTAAAATTATATGTAAATAATCCAATAACCTTATTGAGTTCAATGCCAAGAAAACACAGGTATACGCGTTCACGGCAAAAACGTCGCAATTCCCTCTCTTCAAGGCACATCACTCAGCCTGCAGAGCAGTATTAACATGCTCGGTATGGAGATTCACCGTGATAAAAACAGCCTCACGTAAACTCGATGTCCTGAACAGGGTGTTGCGATTCTTAACGCCAGATCAGTTGTATCTTTTGTATAAGACGCAGGTGCGGTCTTGCGTGGAATATTGCTCGCACCACTGGGACGGTTCCGCAAAGTACTTTCTTGATGCCTTGGACAGATTGCAGCGGCGCGCTATACGCATTATCGACCCCTGCAATTGCGTAGAGATATAGCGCCACTTAGCGTCTTCTACCGCTTATACCACGGCGAGTGCTTTGAAGAACTCTTTGACCTTATCCCACCTTCTCCCTTCCTCCTTAAGAGTACGCGTGCTGCTGTCTGGAGTCACCGCTGTACTGTCTCGAACATTCCATCGCGCCCAAAGAAATTTGGTGACTCGTTTTTTTGTTGCACTTCCAAAAGATGGAATAGTCTACCAGCACACGTTTTCCCCTCCTTCTTATGACATGGGGTCCTTCAAACGTGGCGTGAAGAAGCACCTTGTGGGCCGCCATGGTGAGGTTGACTGATGCTGCGTTGTTTTCACGCTGCACCAGTTGTCCTTGCGTCTGGACTCCGATTCCACTTAATATCAGGTGGAGTGGAGTCATTTGCCGAGCCAGGAATAAAAAAAATAACTATGCATTTATTTCATTTTAAATTTAATAATAATAACATTATATTCAATTCATAAATGAAAAACCTCAACTAACTCACCTGTCCGAGGCAAGGTGCCCAAAATGCTGGCGGCATTGCCCCTTTGAATGGCCAAGCTAATGCGCTGTGCAAAAAAATTACCTGATCTCGGGTCACCCGTTGCCTCGTACAAGCGAGCAGTTAAGTCTTTTATTTTACTATGCATTTTGAATTGTTAAAATTCTTTACAAATGCCATTCTGGACAGTCGTTTTCTAAATTAGCAGGGAGACGTTTTCCGTGAGCCCGAAATATTTGTTTGTAACATAATCTTTGATGGAGTTATGTAAATATTTGTTGCTAATTTTAGTTGTATAAACGGGTGAGTGTAACGCTCGTGCCATCCACTTTCAGCGTTTCGCTTGTACTTTTGTCCTGACCCAACCGGGACCCATAATGTTATGGGTCGCGTATGTACGCGTAACTTCCAAGTATTCTGGATTTTCTTTGTTAAGTGAAAGCTTGCGCTATTTCTTATCATCGCGATGCTTAGTCGTCAAACCTTTTGTGAGGTTTGCGAAATGTTTTTACTGTTGACCTTTTGAGTGATAGTAGGTACTATTGGTCTTGTATGGTCCAAGGTTGCGTCCTATTATTTTTTTATTTATTTATCTTAGAAAAACGAAGGTTTCTAACATTTTAAGAAAGTTATAAAAAATCAGGTCTAAGAACGTTTATTTTCATAAGAATTATTATTATTATTTATTCACTTACATGAGAAACAAAATATAACACATTAAAACGTCCACAACGTACATTCAAAATTGTTGAAATTCTTTATAAATGCCGTTCTGGATAGGCATTCACCAAATTAGCAGGAAGACGTTTCCTGTGAGCCGAAATATTTGTTGTTACCTTGATGGAGTTATGCGAACGGTTGATGGGAAATGTCTGAAGATGATTTTAATTGTGTACCTACTGTTTTAGGGATTAGTAATTATCCTGAAATAAAATATTTTTTACATACTTTTAGTATCTACTTGAAATCGAATATAATTTATGAAGGTAAACATATAATATTAAGACTTAAAATTAAAATTGTTCTGTCTTTATATTTATCAATCTTCTGTGCGTGTGTATGATATTGAACTCCTTCTAAACGGCTGGACCGATTTGGATGAAATTTTTTGTGTGTGTTCAAGTGGATTCGGGAATGGTTTAGATTTACAATTGGATCCGGTAGGTGGCGCTGCTATAGGGGTCCATCATGGGATACGGGTGTTCTAAAGCGGATAAATGATTTGTTTGTTTTATTGTCAGGGAAACTGTCAAAGCGGTACGAAGTCCGCCGGTCAGATCTCAATAGGTTAATACGAATAGTTTAAGTTTTAAGGTTCGACAAAACTTGTAACTTGTTCCAAAACAAGCAAAAGAAGAAAAACATTGCCTAAGAAATCAACGGAAAAAACCATCAGATTCCAAAAACAGATCGTACCTACATAATATCCATCTCAAGGGTTACTTTATGAATTTGCTTGTACTAGAATGGTGTTCGAAACTTTTTCTATTAGGAACCCTCATTATTAAACCTCCGTACTCAGCTCGCAGATAAAACGACACCTTCACCGTAACTTTTGTGGAGCGATCATGAGTCTTGTCACCAAGGAGTAAGAATCACATTTTCTCTGTATTGTTACGGTCTATACCTACTCTGTACTTCCATTAATAAACTTTTTCTAAAGCACACAGTATTTCAATTCAGCTATCGCATTTCTCAACCACCTTCGTGTTTATATTGTTCGTTTATGATTGATTGAGAGCATTCTTGGCGAGTTTCTCGTAATCTGAATAGTCAGCATAATACCTTTTTTATTACTTTTCAATTTTTATAATGGTATCCAGCGAACATATTTTTTGTTGTAAACATTACTACTTTTTGAACTATCATGACCACTTGCATAGGAGTAATTATTGTTAACGGAATTATCACCATGTTGTTAGTAAGTATCATCATCATCATCATCATCATCATCATCATCATCATCAGCTCTTTTTATGTCCCCACTGCTGGGGCACGACCCTTCCCTATGGAGAATGGGCCATATTCCACCACGCGGCCCAGTGCAGATTGGTGGTTGTTAACGACTGCTAATGCAGCCGGGACCAACAGCTTTACGTGCCTTCCGAAGCACGCAGGAGCTCGAGATGATACCCATCCGATGACCGGCCTTTGCGAAAGTTGATTAACCTCAGCACTCACAGACCGGGCGCGTTAACCACTGCGCCAAGTATAATGTAAGAATAATTATACCAATTTGATCACCCATCCCGAGACAAATTTTTCCAAAACTTGCTAATTTTTATACAAACAAACCAAGACGTTAAGCTGTAGAAATTCTGACTCATTACTAATACCTACTTAAAAATCTTGCGAAAGCAGATCGGTGTTACAAATTTCTCAGAATTTCCAATAATAACTCTTGAAAAGGTTGATTGTATACTTAGTAGCGAATATAAGAAGGTCGAACGCATACAAAATTTGGTGTCTCAGTAACTGCTGACTATACCGCTGGTCTCAGACTCTGAAGTCCTGGGTACTACCCGGGACTTCAAAGTCTGAGCAGTAGAGTCAGTCTTCATACACTATTAAAGCACACATTGTAGTTTTTATTTTCTGTTTTGCTGGCTATACCTATTTTCAATTAATTTCATATGTTTTGGAATACGTTTGAAATAAATGCCTCAATTGAATTTAATTTGGCATTCGCAAGTTTAGAATGTCACTTCTTTAGTTATTATTTTGTTGTTATTTATAATTTTTATTTATTATTAAGTATTATTATTATTATTTTTTATTTCTTTTAATTGTTATTTTTTTTAAATTCATATTGTAATTTAATTTTCTCATTTATTATTCAATTATGTATCTTTTTGCTTTTTTTTACGAATGTGGTCTTCGCTTGTATTGTATTAGTAAATAATTATGGTTTTGGTACAGTTTAGGAAAGCTTAATGTTACTCCTAAACTTTACCAAAACCATAATTATTGTATTAGTAAACAATTATGGTTTTGGTACAGTTTAGGAAAGCTTAATGTTATTATAATTACAAGCGAAGACCACATTCGTTAAAAAAAAGTTCAGAAGGTGATCAATAAATAATAATAAAAAAATAATAATAATTGAATTAGCATACAACTACAAGGTCTATTTTTGCTTACAAGACAAAGTGACAGATACGTTGTCATGATTTACAATTAGTCTTAGTAAAAGTTTTTTGTAATGGAAGTTTTTCTCAAGAGTAGTAATTTCATGGTTGACTTAATGTATTGTAATCGGTTGGTGGTAGGGCTTGTTTTAAATCCGTCAGGCTAGTTACTATCATCTTATCTAAGTCCTTGGGAGTGACATCTTGATTAAAGTTAGTAGCGTTGTTGTGATCCGAACGGTTAGGGATAAGATAGATCTAAGTCCTCAGTGGTGATGGTGGAAGATAGTCAGGCGACTAAAAACTAGCATCACCATCAAACGTAAGTAAGTAAACAGCCTATAACTGGCCCACTGCTGGGCAAAGGCCTCCATCATTGAAATCAAGTCATCACTACAATTGATGGGTAAGTGCTTAATCACCACGCTTGCCAAATGCGGGTTGGTGATCACAAACCCGGGATTATGCATCGAAAAATCCGAAATACATTTTGCCCGACCTGGGAATTGAACCCGGGTTCACCTTCGGGTATCGGACCGAGCACTCTGCCACTCGGCTGACCGTTACCCACCCACGTTGACCATCAAATGTACTTTTTTATTATAAAGAAATAACAAACAACTAAACGTATCTTACAAAAGAATAATATTAAACTTAAAGAAATTAGGGCAAAAGTTATCCACATAATATAAATGTTTATTTATTTAAATATTAACTATGTCATAAAATTTATATATTATTTATAAAAAAGACAAATTAAAAAAAAGTTATGTGACACG
Organism: Eudonia lacustrata; assembly: GCA_947562085.1. Lineage (NCBI taxonomy): Eukaryota > Metazoa > Arthropoda > Insecta > Lepidoptera > Crambidae > Eudonia > Eudonia lacustrata. The sequence goes on along the minus strand of OX387313.1, from coordinate 18,818,463 downwards.
TAAGTCGCAATTTACCCATAAACATAAAAAACTATATTTACACTATTTATATTTATTTATTTTTATGTATGTATGTGTTATATTTTAGTGGTGACATTAGCGTATCTGTCATGGAACTTTAAATTTTTTGATGACCTTCTTGGTCGAGTGGCTTGCACACCGGTTTTCATGGTGTCGCCATCTCTGAGGTCCCGGGTTCGATCCCCGGTCGGATCAATTTAGAAATACCTGTTTTTCTAAATTGTTTCGGGTCTGTGTGTTTCCTATGTATAATAAGTATGTATTTAAGAATATTAAGTATGTTTATCCGTTGTCTAGTTAACCATTTCTCGAGTTTCTAAGGAAGCTTTTCTTGGGGCTAGATAATTGGTGTGAGTGTGGGAAACATTTTTTTTTTTATATATATATAATATACAGTGTTGCCGCATTAATCATGGAACTTCGCGGTCTTTTAATCTCAGTAGTTGCCAAGTTCTTACCGCACTTGTGTAATTAGTATATTAGAATACATTACGCAAAGTTATAACCTATTTTGTCCTGTAAAACCACACCCACCAGATTTTTTTTAACTGCCGGTTTTGCTTCAATAAAACTGATATTGAAGGTAAAAGTTTGACTTTCGTCTTATCGCTACTTGAATTATTTGTTTGGTAAAATTCTGAAGTTTCTTTTACGCCAAAGATATATTATTATAGCGCTGCGTGCAGTCTTTTGAATATTTTATCTGTTTATTTTAGGGATGAGTGGGACTGTCTTGGTCTGCTTGTTAAGTTCCAGTCTCCAACCTCTGGGAGGAAAAGTGATCCTAAATTGGTATCTTTTTTTCGTGACCTTCTTTTTCACTGTATTTTACCGATGGTCATAACGTTGATGGGACATAGGTCCTAGATAGATTTCTAATAGATGCCGGAGAGGTGACTCGTGACAAAATATATTTGACAAGGTAGGTAGGTAGGTAGGTAGAACTAATAAAGAGCCTCCATAGGCCTCGGTGGCCGAGTCGCTCGGCCCGATACCTGAAAGTCCCGGGTGCAATTCCCAGGTCGGGCAACGTGTGTTTCGGGATTTTTGCGATGCATAGCCCGGATTTGTGACCCCCATTTGGCAGGCGTGGTGATTAGGCCAATACCATAATAAACAATAACACAGTAGAACGGAAACTCCCGCTCCGGACGGGCTCAAGGTCGCGATATGAGAGTAACTGTTATACAGAATGCTCAGTCGGGCTGTCACGGCCGGCGCGGCGTCACCGCACGCGCGTTTGCCTGTTTGTGCGTTCCGTACTTTATATTATCTAGTGGACCCGGCGAACTTCGTAGCGCTTTGACAGTTTCCATCAAGTGATTAAATTCTCTTTGGTTTCCATGACAACAAAACAAACAAATCATTTTTAATTGGAAAATTAAATTGTCGTTTTTAGCCTCTTTTTGTTTTAATCTAAGGTTTTTAGTATATTTATTAACTATCTGTAGGTATGCCGAATTTCATTTAAATTCATCCATCCGTTGCAGCGTTAAGAAGTAACAAATATACGAACATACACACACACAAACTTCGCATTTATAATATTAGTGTGATTTCCGTTTTCCGTATTTTTTTCTCTCAGTATTTTATATTTGTAGGTAAGTAAGTACCCAACTAACAAAAACTCTTCTTATAATGGGTTATATTGCTAAAAATAATAATCTTATAAGAGCCGTATTATCGCTAATAAGAATGCATTTGGGCACAAATTATAAGGGGCAATAGCCTTATGGCCCCCTTATAGTTGCTTTATAGTTAGCTTTTTTTCTTATACGTGGCCTATTATGGCAAGTAAAAAGAAAGTTAGACTTATAACGGCGAGAAACGAATCTGTTAAAAGTCTAATACACTTATATATAACATATTAAACGCGTTAATAAAGGTGATCAACCTTATACGTGTTTTATCATCGCTAGAAATAAGTGCGATATCACTTACATTAGTAAAACAAATGCTCATAAAAAGCCAATCGCGTTTATATTCGGGTACACGTGATGATTCTACAATTTGGCAGCGTCAACCATTGTAAACAAAAGAAAACGTTAAGTTATCAATTCGTTTTATGTAGTCTTGATTAGGTGCTGATTTATGGTAAAACTGTTTGGGAATTCAAATTTATGAGAAAATGTGATACGCCGTGTGTTATAATAAGAACGCGCCCTTCAATTTAAGCTATTTTTTGTTAAAATAGGTTGTTAGTTATTTAGTCGTGTTTATAACAAAGCTATTATAAGGGCAAAAGCAATTCCCACGTCGTCTACAAGGAGTCTATAAAATTAGAAACCTTATAATGGTAACATTTGTTTCTTATCCATCGCCATTTTGTCAATCGTTAGGGTTCCTTTTTTTTACAAATAAAATCCGTTACTAATATCATATTTTATAGGTAACAATGATTCAATATGCGGAAGTTGATAAGTCTTTAAAAAAAGAGGATCTCAATTTACAAAACATAAGATGGCTAATTGGCCATGGAATTGGACACATTTTATTCTACGAAATAAATGTTTTTGTAATTGTCTACATAATTCATTATGTCAGAATGTCCAGTGTAAATTTCAGTAATGCATACTTCTACTTTATTTGTTTTGATCAATGTACGCGCATCCAATGGCATCTTGTATGGTATCACGTTATGTAATATTTTTAATAATTCACCTAAAGCAATATGGGATATATTGAATTTCACTGCCCAGTTTCCTATATCACTACTACACTACACTATCCACTTTTTTCAACTCGTCATATAATAATATGTCTATTTCACTATCACTACTATTATATTCTTTCTCGCAAACTTCCGGTTCGCTGTTATCTTCCACAAAATCTTCTACGGAACCATTAGGTGATACGTTGGTATCAGCTTGGTTATTGCCAATTGTAAATCCATTTTATATTTTATTTGACCCAGTTATATGAAACATTTAAATATGACCATCTAGAGACTAAAACCCTTATAATTACTATGTTAGTGAGTTTGGGTTGCTTTAATTCTTTTAAAGACCATATAACATGCTTGTTTGATAGATAACTTATTTATGCTCCTATAAGTTAAAAAGCCTCATTGTTACCTTGTACATTACCATTATAAGTATAATTAGCTATATAACAAGCTTTTATATGGCTTTTGAATATTATGTGGCTAAAAAGCAATATAACTGGCCGCTATAAGAAGGACACGTTTTGAACCCATATAGTAGCCATATTATTTGGCTTTATTATCGTTTACCCATCCAAATTATAAGAGTAAAGGTAATATTAGCCAAATTGTCTTATAATGTACCATTATAAAGTACATTGACAAAATGATAGCTATTATAAAACTACTATATGTCTTTAGACCTTATAAATTTAACTTTATAGGTGTATTTTGTTTGTTGGGTAATCCTTACTTTAACTTTTTGGCTTCATTTGGTTTGGTAGGTACGTAACATAATTATTTATAAATCTCATATTTTGTAAAACTCGAATAAACTAATGATTTCAAAGTAAAGAAAAACTTATATTTTAGCAATATTAATTTTAGACGTAAGCAATATTCAACAGTAAGCAACCCTGGCAATGCGCCTGGACGACAGAGGGGCGTACGACGTGAAGGGGGAAGTAGGTATATAAATGGCGACGTTTGGGACTCGGTCAAAGAAGATTCCGTTCTACTGTGTAATACTTTATTCTTATGCAAATACCCATCAATTGAAGTGATGACTATTTATTTCAATGATGGAGGCCTCTGCCCAGCAGTGGGACAGTTATAGGCCATTTACTTTACTATAGACGTGGCCTAAATTGAAATACGCCATCTAAATAATATCTCATTAAGTGTATGTCAGCTGATGATCATTTGTAGAACTTACTTGGACGTGAGTTAGGATTTTTCTATGACCGATTACGCTGCTCCGGCTAGCCAGATCGGGTAACCATAAAAATAGACTGACATTTAATACTGCTCAAGTAAGTTCCCTAATTATACTTGTTAACAATTGTTAGCGAAACTTTTTGACAGTAGATACCTGGTATGAAAGCAGAAACTTCCGCAAGTTAGTGACGGTCGATTGCGCGACTGAGACGGCGTCAAATTGGAACGGCACAGTTGTTCTTTAACAACATGCAAATTGCGAATGAAGTCGTTCGAATAGGCCCCGATTGTGCCGCCAAATTCACATTCAATTTCGCAAGGAAAATGTCGAATTAGAAGCGGTTCTGTTTTCTGTTGGGAGGGGGGGAGTGGCCAAAACTTTTTCGTCATTGTGGGTGCCATTTTGAAAAGAAAATTTTATAACTCGCTTTTGTAACTTTCACGTTCGCATTTGCGTTCGTTTTTGGGCACTTGTTTGAAATAGGTAAACTTATATTAGCTCAAATTTTCCGAATCATTTTTGCCCCCTTATGTCAGAATTCGTTTCAATAGTAACCAACTGTTTCAGTAGTAGGGTAACGAAACCATGTCTTAGATTTGAACTTTCAAAAAGTTGATTGCATAAAGTATCTAAATTAAAGTATATAAATATCAATGGAATTATTTGTTTTAATTAGTCTTTTTTTAGTTAAATTATATATCGATTGAATTTTAAGACAATCCAAAACACAAGGCATACACTGGCTCTTTTTCTTTTTAAAAAGGTTAGGTATAGCGATGAAGAGAATTTCACAAGTCGTCACGAGCGACAACGTTTCATTACTACCCATATTTCAGTCCACAATGCTACGCCAGTTGCTCGCTTTTCGAACACCTTTTCCTTTTTTTGTTACATAAAATGGGGACCCATTATTCTTTGCAGTAAGGGTGACCAAAAGATTTTGTAAATAGGAAAAGAGTTTAATTTTAACGTCATTTAATTTTATTTTATTACTATTTATTAAGCCAATGAGGAACTCGATGGTGCAGTGGTTAACGCGGCCGGTCTGCGAGTGCTGAGGTTAAGCAACTTTCGCAAAGGCCGGTCATTGGATGGGTGACTAAAACTGTATCATCTCAAGCTCCTCCGTGCTTCGGAAGGCACGCAAAATCGTTGGTCCCGGCTGCATTAGCAGTCGTTTATGACCAGTTCTCCCTATCCATCGATTGAGAAGGCTCGTGCCCCAGCAGTGGGGACATTAAATGAGCTAATGATGATTATGAAGCCAATGCCCATCAATTGTAGAGATGACTTGATTTCAATGATGGAGGCCTTTGCCCAGCAGTGGGACAGTATATAGGCTATTTACTTTATTTTACCTAGATTTATTATTTATTATTACTATAGATACTACGAGTATATAGATACTAAATAGATTAATTATTTCAAATTAACATTATAAATTAAATAATTTTATTTAACTCTTATTCGAAAGGAAACAATATTGTACGAAGATGTTCAGGTTTATAATAAATTGGATAACGACATAAAATACTTAAGTAATATTTAAGTGTACATTTTAATTGAAAACTTGCCAAGGAATTGTTTACCAATTGTTTACCACAGCGCCAGGAGGTAAGACATGACTTATAATTAGTTTTAATACCTAACTTTTATTTTATTATAAAAGAACTAAATAATAATAACAATTTTTTATCTTTAATATATTTGTTTAAATGGCATCTAAATTTGTTTTTATTTAACTTAAAAACTCAAGTATTTAAAATATTCTTTATTTACTAACCTATTAACTAAGCATTTCAAACAACAAGCTTGATGGCAGTGAGTTGTGCAACAATTTTGAAACAACTGTCAATTTGATGATGTGGGACAAAAATAAGTAATTAAGTAACCGAGGCCTGTATACGTCATATTCTTTTTTTACTAAGTAAAATGCTGTCTTATACCTACTTTAGGCTAGGGGCGAACCCGGCTTATGTGTGACCCTTTCCTCCTTTCCTTGTCCAGCTAAGAAAAGCTCGACAGGGTAAGGGGAAACTTTACTACTAAAAACCCTAGTACGATCCCTTCTTTACCACGGGGCGATGGCTCGAAAACACGAGTGGCAAGCATCAAGTTAAAAATGTTTACAGTTTAACATTGTAAATCTATACACCAAGAAATTTTAGTGGTTGTTTTCCCGCAGGTGGGTATATCAGACCATGAAACTGAACAACTTTCCCCAAGAAACATAGGTCAAAAAACGTGATAATTTTTTAACTTTCCCATACAAACCATGCTCGGATAGAGGCTTTGTATAGAAAAGTGAAAAAATTATCTCGTTTTTTGACCTATGTTTCTTGGGGAAAGTTGTTCAGTTTCATGGTCTGATATACCCACCTGCGGGAAAACCACCACTAAAACGTCTCAATGTATACAACGTTGTTTACCGAAACGACAAAAAAACGACAAACAAGTAGGGTAGAACACTTTGTCTGCTTGGAACATCTATCCGTGTTAACTTCATTTCAGTTCACGGTCACAAAACACTGCCGATGCCGTCGAAACAACGGAAACTCCCGAAAACAGTAATAATCCCATTGTAATGCAGCACTTTTACGAATTAACTCGCGTTTTATTTACGAATATTATTTTCGTGTAAATTCGTAAAATGAAATGATAAAAACATATTTATTAGAACACGTTACACACATACATTGTATACTTGTGTGTAGTTTTTTTTTTGAAGATATTTTGTTGTTTGCTTCGCATGGCCTTTTCAGCGCCTTTTTTGGGGGTACCGGGTGGCGAGAAACTTAGAGAGTTCCCCGAGCCGTGTAATCGAAACAACGTAAGAGGTTTTCTAAAGGGAATGGAATCACGCAACCTCGATTCTCCGAGGGGTTCGGATCGGAAACATCATACTAATAATGATGATATTTGAATAATTGGGAACAAACAAACAAATGGCAAAATGCCCGATTAGTCCGACGCCAAACAAAAATCGTGGTCACCCATTACTGGTTAGTCGTCCGGTCTTTGTTACCCCCAAGTAGGAAACCTTTGTGGTGACGTTTCCTTGAATGCCTACCCGACGCAACCATTTTTTATGTTTTCTTGCGGGTACTTTCCAAGTTGTTTTTTCGCTTCAACTTACAAAACTTGGGGGGTAGTTTCGACTTTTGTAAAGTTTCCTTTAGTCTCAAAATACGGGCATTGTTTGGTGTTATTTATAATGTAAACAAAGAATAACGAAACGCAAAAGTTGTTGCACGAAACAATAATTGTGTTACAACGGAATCTACAATATAATGTAGGCACGGTAACAAAGATCGCTGAATACATTAGTACAGTTAGCAGCTTAAATTGTCAACCACTTTAATTCCATGTTTTATCAGCTATTATGAAGCGTTTGTTAAATCATTTAATTGTTTTAATAAATTGCTAATGTGTTTAGCTGATGGCAGTAAAATGTCATAGTAACATTTCTAGAAGTAGTCTGTGACAATTACATAAAATCTATTTGACAAGCGATAAAAGCTTACTGTCCAAATAACCAAACGACTCTTCGACCAAACGTTAATTCGATCAATTATAGAAACGTCAATGGTTACCTATATCGACAAAATATAATTTAGTCAGTTGTTTGTTCGATCAGTAAAATGTTTTGTCGACCTTATGTCAAACGGCGAAATGAATTTCAATATCCCGTGGTAAACTCATTAGAGCCAGCGGGCGAGCGTGATTGTTACTAAATCACTCCAATAACCAACTAACCGATATCTGAAATTGACACTGGTCAAGCTTACAAAATAAACGAAGTCCGTTAGACGGTTATCTTTAAAACGTCTTGGTATTTTCAAAAAACTATGCTCTTTTTCTTTGAAATTAGAGCATGATTTTGACTTACGCATATGTTACTAAGCTACTATAGGGCTGTGACTTGTTTATTTAGATGTGACGTCACAATAGAAATATTTAGTTAATAATTACATAAAATGTTTATATAATTTTTAATGCAAATTTTGTAGTGAACAAATTACAGAAACACAAATAATGAAAAAATTTCCACGAGCAGGATTTGAACCCGCACCCTTCTGGCATACCGGGTTAGGTGCTCTTCGGCGGGCTGGTTGGAACCACGATAGCTCAATTGGGAGAGCACCTGACCCGGTATGTCAGAAGGGTGTAGGGAAGGGTGGATTTGTGTTTTTTTTTTCATTTGTATTTTTTTTAATAATTACATAACAAATTAAAGTTAGTAATTATGTCTTAGTAACAGCACATACAAGATCTAGATCGGATACACTTTGGATATTTCCATTTTTACCACACCTTTCTGTTACATGTTGTACAGTCAACAGCAAAGGTAGATGATGTTTACTAGATTTCAAATTTCGATATGCATTTAAAAAGTTTTGATTTTCATATTGATTTCATATTTTGAAACTTGACCAATCATCAGTTACCTTTGTTGACTGTACATACAACTAGCGACCGCACGCGACTTCGTCCGCTTATACACCAAAACTTTATGAACTCAAGGGAATTTCCGAAAATCCGTACACCATTATAGGAACCTCTGCAAAATACCAAGTTTTCTAGGTCCAAGAGTTTGGACTAGACGTTAATGAAGTAGTTGCTGAGTGAGTCAAGACTTTTCTTCAGTTATTAAATCTGTAGGTAAAAAGTCACGAAATGCTTTTTTTTTTTTTTGGAAGATGGAAGGTTTTTTATTATTATTATTATTATTATTATTATTAGCAGTGGACTAAGATAGGCCGATGATGATGATGATGATGATGATGATGATGGAAGATTGTGTAACAGACTTGCTGCTGAGCGTGTTGTATATTAATTTAACTATAACAATTAATAATATTAAAAATGTTATAGTTGTTTTAGAGTATTTAAGAAATGAAGCATCTTGCTAGGTTTATTTTATAAAACGGAAGCTTTTAAACTCCTTACTACGTAAAGCTATTTCCAGTAAGCCGTAGCTCAGACCTACCTGAGTTCTTTTTGTCAAATAAAAAAAGGTTTTATTTCTTTTTTACAAAGGGAAGCGGTTGGCCTTTGATATTACTAGTTCATTTTATGTCCCCACTGCGGCTCGAGCCTATGGATGGATATGGAGAACGGGCGATAAATCACCACGCAGGCTCAGTGGGAATTGGTTAACGACTACTAATGCAGCCGAGAGCAACGGCTGCGTGATCATCGTGCCTTCCAAAGCACGGAGGACCTCGAGATGATAAAATTTTAGGTCACCCATCCGATGACCGGCCTTTGCTAAAGTTTAAAACAAAAGAAAATACCTTAGCAATCGCATCTTTAATATACCACTTGGGAATCGATTCTACTATTTCAAATTGTCTACAATCGAGCCCCAGCCCCTTATTTAGACGTTTGGACTTCGTTTATTATGGAAAATATCAGAAACTGATACTTAATCGTGTTCCAGACGTTTGATAATCAAGTGAAATCAAGACCCTGACAGGTAAAGTAGTTCTCTGCAACAGCTGGCACTACTGAGCCTTCCTTGTAGTCCAGTGGTAAGACTATTAGGCTCAGCCAAAGTAACATTAAGAAAACGATAGCGAAGTTCGATAAGAATAAAATGTATGACCGGGGATTGAATCCGGGACCTCAGAGATGGCGACACCATGAAAACCGGTGTGCAAACAACTCGACCAAGGAGGTCGTCAAGTCTTGTAAGTACTTATTATAAATATCTCTTTATCGATGAGTCATATGTATGGTATTTCTTGTTATGAAGTCTTTATCAAAAAAGCCTTATTGACTTTGAGATTTGCATCACACTGTCTTACATATAACCCGGAAACATTAAGTTACAATAAAGGCTTTAAACACATCTATAACTCTGGCTTAGCTGGGTCACAGTAAGTACGCCCTCACCCCTTGTATAGAGACTTGAATGTGAAAATCTATTATTGTATCGAACACAAGTACGTTGGAATATCAATCTTCCATTGTTGATATGGTTCGTGGTGAAAGATAACAATAGAAACGTTTTCCACACATCGTTTGATCACAGCATAATAACAAAATTTTTATATAGATTCTTGCAATTGAAAATAGCGCTTTCTGAGAGAATGAGATCTAAACTTGTCTGTGACTTAAAATGGTACTCTTTTGGAAAAATAAAACGCAAGCGATGAAAAATTGTTGATCAAAAGCTAACCTACTGTTCATAGGCATGTAGTTAGATTCGCGGGAAACAGAATCTTCCGTTTCACGCGATATTCCAGTTTAGACTGGAATTTTAAAAATCGTTGGCGAAAACATGTTACTAATAAATTTTGAGATAAAAAAAAATCCTTACTCTTTCTGTAACCTCAAACTGCAGCCTTTGGACCCCTAAAACGTTAGGTTAGAACCATTTAAAGGTTAAACCGTTATCCGAATCAGAGTATATTTCAATAGAAAATTGTATGTTATTCAATTATTGTAATGCACTGCGAAAGTTCAAAAATCTCGAATGAAATATTGAATACCAGCCATTAGTGGAATGCTCAAATCAAAATGTCAAGATTCATATTTGAGTTGGAATATTCGCGATCAACTTTGCATTTAGCTCAACTTTCCAAGTGAACTCGCTATGGAAGACGCGGCTTACATACTTTTGCCGACATAAATTTCCACTGAAGCCAATCGCCTTACGCTCTGGCACCCATCCAACATGTAAATTCGTTTTGCTCTGCGTTATGCACTCGACTTTTGTTTACACATCTCTGTATTTTGATCCAATAAACCTTTACGGATGATGTTATGTTAGTAATAAAGTTGTTAACTAACTTTAAACACCGATTACGTTTCTGTTGCTTTGTTTGACTTTTTTATCACCGTCCAAACCTTCTGAGATGACTCCCGTGATACAAACGAACAACTCTTACTATTGGACCAACTCTAACTTAAGAATAAAATTCAGCTGTTCCATACATTTTGGTCGAATGAATATTGATGTTTTGTATGGAACAGCTGAATTTTATTTTCGAGTTAGAGAATTGGTCCGATAGTAAGAGTTGATCGTTTGCATCACGGGCGTCATCTCAGAAGGTTTTGACGGTGATAAAAAAGTGACCCTGTATATTTGTGACTTTCTGTTTATATTTTTTTTTTTGTACGGACGGATTATTAAGCCCACCAAAAAGCATGTTACACAGCATGCATAGCATAGCATAGCATAGCATAGCATAGCATGTTACAGTTGTAGTAGGTATTGATATGCAGGCGTGTGAACAAGCCTCGTACAAGCCGTAGAATCTATATATTAATACGTGAAGTAAAAACTTTGTACTCCTTTTTATAAAAATTGCGCGAACGAAGGAGTATGAAATTTCGCACACATATAGTTTATATAGAGAAGGAGCACAGAATGTTATTTTTTTTTTAAATTATGTATAAAAACTACATTAAATCAATAAAACAAACATTACACACACTTACGTATTTGACACACACGCTTAAATAATCTTTTCAAAAATTTCGAAAATGGAAGGAGCGGCCGAAATCGGTCAATACCAATCCAAACTCACAGTCTATCTTTTTTAATTTTTCATTGCATAGGATACAATCTGTGCAGCCTTAATAAAACTACGGTCGAATTTCGACCACTGGGCGACCACTAGTAGTAGCATAATGAGGCCACATCACTACGGAACCTAAGGATTCAATACAGATTCATCAGAGCTTGGGATCTTTTCACTTAAAAATGTACCCACTGTTATAAATTTACTACCCATAGGTTAGGTATACAAGAAGCGCCAGACAACAGCATTCCTAATCAGCGCAGAAAGCCATAACACCACATTAGAACGCGTTACGCTTTTATCATCCGGTAGTGTCAGTACTCATGTAATAAGATAAGCGTTTCTGACGAGTAGCCCCATGGGCACGTATAGTGCACTGCCTTGTTTTCAGATAGTTAGTAGTAGTCAAATGCAAGCTTCTTTAACTATAAAAAAGGTAACGGAAGCTGTTAGAGGTTTCTGTTTGGATGGGATACCATAGACACATCAGATTTCCATAATTTTTAAATTTATTACCCAAGTTTTTTTAAACTTTAACCCCTTCCCTTTCACTTAACTTACCTCCCTTTAACTTACAAATAAACGAAAAATAAGGTCCGAATAGTTATTCCGTGTTCTGTCTCTTTTACTCTAATTTGAAATGACGTTTACATGACAGGAACAAAACACGAAATAACTATTTGGACCTTATTCTTTGTTTATTTGTAAGGCACTAAATGTACAGAGATCTAATAAGTCATCAATATGTCTTACTCGCCATGCGGCAACGAATCGTAGACACTCATGGTAGGAATGGTTCAAAAATTTAAAGTCGCTTAGAATACTAACCACTTAAAACTCCAGCACTTCCCCTCTCTTGTCACCAGGGTGATCTGGGACTGCACTGGGCAACAACCGGAGGTTTTCAAATATGCTAGCAACACTTACTTCATATATAGAGCTATACTGATGACACGGGCAACCCGAGCCGAGGTCCTGCGGCGGTAGCGAAAGTAACATTAAGAAAATGATAGCGAAGTTCGAAATAAAGTATAAAATGTATGGGATTGACATAAGATTGACCACGTGGTTTAGCGCGGCTTATGTCAATCCCATACATTTTATTCTTTTCGAACTTCGCTATCGTTTTTGGCTAAGTCTACTGGTCTTTAGAGTCGTCTTTGGGTTATTCCTCTTTCGATTCCAATTCGAATGCCACGGAGAATCTAGTAGGGGTCTTTTATACGCTTGCGTCCCTTCTGAGGATGTTCAATTACGGCTTGAGGAAGCTGTGGTTTCTCGGCGCAGCAAAAATCAGGTTGCACTATAAAGAAAACCTCATAAGGTTTCAAGAAAGAAGGCAAAAATACTTCTGCCCTCCATACAATACAGTTGCCAAGATGCTTCATTTAATATGAAGCTCGATATTTATTTATAGCACTAAACGCTGCTCTGCCCTGCGCTAACATAAGTACAATAACTCGATTTTGGTCGATTTTAAGTTATATATATATATATTCGGAATCAGGGAATCGAGATCTATAACTCTCTCTAAGCAACTTTCCATAAATCCTTCTGGAACCTGATTTTTCAGTAAGCAACAATGCAATAACTAAGACTTCAATAAAATTTTACTAATCAATAATACAATAATCATACTTGTGGTGTCATCAGTTTTGAACTATGCATATTACCGAGTAGGTCACACAGGTTTTTCCAACGATAAATAAATAAACATGCAATAATAACATCAGTTGTATTTATCGTTAGAAAATATTGAAATTATTGATGAAGTTCGCTTCCATCATTGGCCTTATCATCACTTTACATCAGGTGAGATCAAGGCACTGTGCTAAAAACCGTAACACCGTATAACCGTAAAATATATTTAAAAAAAAAGTCTTTGCAATATGTAGGTTTGCTAACGATGAATACAATAACTAATGTAGTTATTGTATTTATAACTAAGTGATGATAGGTTGATCATTTAAACATTCCTAATTTTGAACACTATTTCCACGATTTCAGGCCATAAGCTTCATATATTCAATTTAAGTATATTTAGAACTGGCTCTTTATTTGTTCTTCTTTCAATTGGTACAAGTTTCATGTAGATACGTTCAGTAGTTCATTAGCTACAAGAAAAACATAGTTCAAAATTTTGAGCGCGCTTTTCTTGGAAGCGGCAAGTTTGATTTGTTGTACTCTTCGTTAGCGCGGCAGTGCTTTCTTGACTTATTCACGCTTTTTAATATTTTAAAATCTCAGTAGCTTTATGTAACGTACTTTATGTAACGTACTTTATGTAACGTACTTTTTGCTGTTGCTTAATAACTTTTATTTATTCAATTATAAAAGAAGTTGTCTAGAAAGAAACGAAACCCTGAGATTAGCTACGTTGCGTTTATTTTATGAAACTATAATTAGTGTAGCTACTTACTTAGCTTAAAGTAGTTTTAGTAACTAAAATTTTCATCATAGCGTTCACCAATAACAATAAATATACTAGGGGCCCGCCCGCAGCTTCGTCCGCTACGGTGAACACCGTACCGTATCCTGTAAAAAACGTTTTTTTTACAAACATTGTCCTGACAATTACGAACACAACAAACAATCCCCGCCCGATCTAAAAGCCACTATACATTTACAGAATACACTAAACATGCGCACTAATTTAGGCCCAAGACACCGTACTCGTAGAACATGGGTACGACGAACCGGTTCACACCGCGCTCTATACCAGGTACAGACATGTACCTGGGCGCTTCTCTCCTCCACCACGGCCCGGTCAACCCGAGCCGAGGTCCGCGCCTTTAGAGGCGCCCTCGGGTTGTTCCGCTCCCCGAACCGATCCGAACCCTTCGGAGATTCTAGTAGGGCACGGGGACACGCCTTAGTGCGTGATGCCGTTTCTTCTAGAAAACCTCCGAAGGTGATTCGTTTCACACGGCTTGAGGAAACCTTTAAGTTTCTCGCCGCCCCTCAAACAAGCCCAGTAAAGCTGAAAATGCCGTCTGAGGCTATCAGCAAACTCTTCAAAAAAAACCACAAACAATAAATCAGCCAAATCGGTCGAGTCGTTCTCAAGTGATACTTTGACATACATGTGGCAATTGACTTTTATGAATATAGATTATGTTGTAAGACAAATAACAAATAAGTTCTGTTATATTATAGTATGTATACAGATTGTATACTTAAATATCAAAATGAATTTGTGTTGATTTGAATATATTTTTTGTATATTTTAAACATAAAACTTCTTGTATAGTCGATAATGAAATTTACCACCTTAGAAATGAATTTTGTTTGCATATAATAAAACAACAAGTTCTATTTTTGCTTAAAAGATCAAGTGACAGATACGTTGTCATCATTGACAACGTATCTGTCATTTGGACTGACCTTATTGACCTTAGCGAAATATTATTGTAATGGAAGTTTTTATCAAAAGTGAATAAAGCAACTTCATGGTCGACTATACCTATATTTATTAAAGGTTTATTCCAATTTATTTCGTATTCTCCATAAAGACAAATTAATTTAAAACTGATATTTTCTTAATATTGTGTACCAGAGAAGTCTTTGTTTCCTTTTCATTGTGCTTATGAGAAAGACAAAGCCTTTATTAAACTCTCGGACTGTAAAAGGGCAAACAAAACTGAGATACGAGCTTTATATTATTCTCTGTTAGAAATAAAATAAATTGGTAGCGTTTTGGTACATAGCATTCTATTATTTCAATATATTATATACCTTTCGTTAACAAAATGAATAACATCTGGCTGTATGGAATGATTTCATGCAATATTTTCTTTATGTAATTCGTCTTAAACTTACCATTGTAACAGGTTTAGGATCTAATGCGTTATACGTTATACATTAAAATATTTTACTATGTATTCCTAAGCAATTCTATAACTAATCACATGCAGTACTTTTATAAGAAGCTAACTATACCCGCGACTCTGTTGACTTTGGTCTCTATATTCTTTTCCTTAGCAATATTCTATCCTAGAGTTTCAACGTTTTTATAATTTATGCATTTTTTTTGTGTTAAGAGCGTTTACGCCGCACACTAGCGCCACTAATGAAAAAAAAACATATCTAGTAATTAGAGATAGAAAATCAAATTATGCTCAACAAACTATTTAAATGAAGTAATTAAGCATTTTTACGGCACCTAATGAACACTTTACATGTTATGGTTTAGTTAAATAAGACGTTACGGCCACTTTTAACTATAACGCCATATTTAACTAAACCATAAACCAACCAAACCATACCATACCAAACCAAAACCATAACCATTAGGTGACGTAAAAATGCTAAATGACTTCATTCAGATATTTTGTTGAGCATAATTTGATTTTATATCTCTAATTACTAGATATGTTTTTTTTTTCATTGGTGGCGCTAGTGTGCGGCGTAAACGCTCTTAAAAGGAGGCAAACGAGCAGGCAGGTCACCTGATGGAAAGCAATCACCGCCGCCCATGGACACCCAAAACCCAAACCCAAAGTAATCGCGGATGCGTTGCCGACCTTGAGGAAGGAGTTGGATCTTGAGGAGGGAGTAGGAACTGGGAGGGGCGAGGGATGAGAGATGGGCCTCCGGTACTTTCACTCACCGGACGAAACACAACAGCAACGAGTGCCGTTGTTTCACGCCGATATTCTGTGAGAGGGTGGTATTTCGCCGGGCGAGCCGGCCCATTTTGTGCTGCAACGCAGCGTGGCTCTACCACTCAGACAGTGTCACTCATTTAGCACCACCCAGGGGTCACGTGTAGGGTCTCAAGGGTAAACCTACGGACGCGAGTAACTTTAACCCCCAAATTGCATGTGTATATGTACATTATAATTTCTTAAACATTGAAAAGGCAACTACCTAACAAAGTGACAACCTTCCCTAGGAATTAATGATCAAAGAGTACAAGTAGTTACTTACTCACTTAATAATTCTACAAAATAAATTTTTCCTTATTTTATATCTAAAAATTCTTGAACATCTTACTTCAACATTATTTTTCGAACCAACTTTTATTCCTTTTACTTTTCACGATAAATATTTATCCTTATTTTTCTCCCACATATCGCACTACCAATACAATACTGTTGTAACTTAAAATGTATTGATATTTGAGATTTTACCGTAATCTAATAACAGTACGGTTTAATCTCAAATATCAGTATATTTTAAGTTGCAACAGTATTTTATTGGTAGTGCGATATCACTATTAGTGTAATTGCGCCATCAAACAATACACTGTGATTCTATTGACATTGGCATATTGAACTGTCGATCTATTGAGCGTTAGACGGTTAGACGTAAAGATGTAATAAATGTTCATACTTATTCTATACAACATAAGGACCCGCCCAGAAAGAAGTATAATTATGTTCAGAATGTATTTAGATACAATGTAGATCTTTGCTATCTACTTACAATCTAATTACAATCTAGCTAAACTAAAACCTTCTTACAATCAGGTAACAATATAGTAATATATATATAGTAATAGCCATCACGGTAATTATAGTGCATCTTTTTTCTTAATGTCTCTCGGAAAACTTCGTGTTTCGGTTGTCGTCAGATTTCTATATATTGTAGAGTATAAAAAGTTGCTGGCAATGTGTACTTTCTGCGCTCTACGCTTAGATAGGCAGGATGCATTGTCAGAATAAACCACAGCCGGTGGGCGAGAAGATCGCTAACGCGCGGGGTCGTCATTCTAACGGGTCATTCTAGCGGACGTTAACCCGCGGCAGATGTCGACCGCCCAAGAGATGGACGGATGATATCCGGCAGCAAGCTGGCACCAACTGGATGCGTGTGGCAGCAGACCGTCATGGGTGGAGAAGCAGAGAGATATAAGTGTGATAGATTTTATATTCCATACGAAAATAAAAAAATCAAAATAACAATGTACAAAAAAGTACTGAATTCAAATTACGATACATGATAAATCTAATAATTAATATGGACATGGAAATTAATATTCGATTGCATTCCGAAATACGATGATTACCGAGAGCCATAAGAAAATAGAAGCACTGTACGTGGTAAAAACGCCAGATACTTGATTCGAGCGTGGATAACGCGTTGTACCAGGCATACGGAACCATAACACAGTACAGAAACTACAAAACAGAACCAACGATCTCGATAATCGTCAGTTGTTACGCGCTTACGCAAAATATAGGGCAGGTACGGAACAATGGGCGCGTTCGACTTTTGACACCATAAACGATGGATGGCAAACAAATGATGATGGAATGTCCCCGCGCGCCCCGCCGCCGCCCCTCCCTAGCCCATACGTCAACATTGCAGGGGGAGAAATGTCTTCCACAATAGACATTAATCAGTTTGAGTCCGTCACCTGCCTATTAGAATGTTTCGGAATATGGTTTGACAATCGATCATTAGAATTGGTGGTCGGGATGTCATCATTACTGCTGTTAACGATGTCCTTAATTGATGTAGGGTTCTTGCAAGCACTAATGGATTGGCTGCCGAGGACAGGCGAAGGGTCAGAGATATAGAATTGTGGTGGTAGTTGGAAAAACCTGATGCGATCAGCGCAAAACAGTAGTCCTGTTAATTATCGTGCGCTATAATATTTCATAGCAACTATGACTCTAATTTGTTGTAGTGTGTTTACAGTTTATAAGATGAGATGAGTGCGAATGATAAGGGAAGGTTAATGTACGAAACAAACCCAATGAATATATTCAGTATGATTTTTTCAAACGTTGCTGGATCAACAAATGTTGGTCGTATCGTTCTAACACTATTATAAAAATGATGCATAAGCAGAAGTACGGAAGTTATAAATGTGTGCGTAAATAACCAATAATATTGTTTCTTAGTGACCTAAATTAGCGAGCTATTGACATTACATAATTACTGTGCGGTAACCGGTACATTTGTTTGTGTAAGTACCTTAATATAAATAAATAAATAAAACAGGAGGGTATTGTACCTGAAGCAGTCCTATGCCCAGCAGTGGTGGGCGAATACGTTTGATATTAATATCGAATTGCAAATGCAAATGCAAAATAACAATTTTTAATGCGCATAGTTCCAAATAAATAAACAAAACGAATGAAAGAAGTCAATAAAAGTTATCGAATAAAGAGCAAAGTGCTATACCAGCACGTCCCCTTATTATAGCCGTGCATTGACATATCACTGTCTGGCATTACTGCAGGGTCAATAAAACTGTTAATAAAACATACACATGTTCATACAAAACTCTGAATTTTTCCCTTGAGGATAGGATGGGTAGGATAGGGGTTGCGGGTATGTATAACCTTCGAAGACAAATAATGACAAATTTTAAACGGAACCCTCTTTAAAGAATTTGTGAACTCAATAACTTATTATTAGCACTACTATCATCGTCAGTCTATAAACGTCCCACTGTTGGGCTTCAGTTCAGACCTTCTTACATGAACAGAACAATGCACATAGGGAGATAGGACCAATTTCTAAGCTAGCCCAATGGTTGTTTTCTAATGACTACCATCTAATGATAAGATGTGTGTAATTATTGCAACCGCCCACGTCTAATAATCGGTGACCGATTTTTTAGACGGTGAAAATGAAACGTATGGAGTTTTACGTTGCAAAGCAAACCTCCTACAAAAAATCGGTCACAAAATAGGTGAAAAAACCAAATCGCTCCGATTATAGGTCCTACAAAGAGTCGGTCGTGGGCGGGCACCGTTAGGCTGTTAGGCACTTACTACGCCATGTAGTTACTACACTTACTACGTTATGTATATTTTAGCTTATTTGGCAAGTTACGCGTATTCCATGACATTATGCTGAGTAAAAGTTATTTCTTACTTTAGAAGTATTTTTTTATGCGATTAAGCATTACTTACTTTGAACTATTTTTGTAAATGGCATGATTTTCTATTCTATTATATTCTATTACAAGTCGAGTTAGGTATGAGGATTGCACTAGGATTTCTCACAATCAACCGCAACATCTCGAGAAGCTCGACTCGGCGCAGTGGTTAGGTTAGGTTAGGTTAGGTGCGAGTGCTGAGGTTAAGCATCCTTCGCAAAGGACGATCATCAGATGGATGACCAAGAACTTATCATCTCGAGCTGCTCCGTGCTTCGGAAGGCACGTAAAGCCGTTGGTCCCGGCTGCATTAGCAGTCGTTAACAACCACCAATCCGCACTGGGCCCTGGTGGTGGTTTATGGCCCGTTCTCCCTATCCATCCATAGGGAAGGCTCGTGTCCCAGCAGTGGGGACTTAAAAAGAGCTGATGATGATGATGATGATGAACCCCAACATCTAGCCGTTCAGCTATCCGGCTAGTAGTTTGGACACTCATCCGGTTACCCAGCACTGCGAAAGTTGCTAACTTTTAATATTGCAACCAGAACGCTCAATCTACTACGCTATCTTGCTCTCACACTACCAATATCATTTTTCCACATCGTTGATTTATAACTTCTTAATAGTATTTCTAGGCAACAATAATATCCTTTAGTAAGTGTCTACACTCGAGAAAATAAGAGAATATGTCACCGTTTGCGCCCCTAAATATTTCATCTTCCAATTCATTTCACCGTCCAAAGTCCAAGGACGCCATTTCGTCAGAGCCACGTGTGTAACGACTCGAATCGGGCAATTTCACCGTCTGGCGTTTATATACGCACCTATAGAGTTACTCATTGATAAATTAATTCTGTTTACAGACAAAACATTACATTTATTTGCCTACCTCATTATCAAGGTTGATTTAGTATATAATATTAGTTAGCTTTTGTACTGTCCCTTTTTTTGGAAAGAGTTTGCTATTTGCCTTAGGCGGCCTTTTCAGTGTAACTGGACTTCCTTGGGGGCGGGCTTTAAGAAACTTAAAGGGTTCTAAAAGCCGTGTGAAACGTAACACCGTCAAAGGTTTTCTCGGCACGCTTGGTGTTCATAAAAATTGTGACATGACGACACATGCGTCGTCTATATATTTGGTCTGTGGGTTTTCTAGAGGGAATGGCATCAAGTACTAGTACGTCATCAAGCACAAGCTGAGGCGGGGTCCTGATTGACCTTTTACCTTTTGTTTGTTTTTATTCTTAGGGCTGAAACTGCGTTAAGCGGGCGCCCGCGCGGTTTCATACAAGAGTTGCTCGTCGCGGGGAGCCGCGCGGGACACTGTCGCGGAGGGGCGGGCCCCGCACCCGCGCAACGGAGCCCGTCTGCCCGCATCGGTTTGCGTTACGGGGGCACGCGCGACGCCCGCCGACCGACGGGAGCACGCGCGGGGCCCGCCGACGGGAGCATCGCGGGGCCCGCGGGTTAGTTCACCCCGCGACGGTGTCCCGCGCGGCTCTCCGCGACGGGCCACTTTTGTATGAAGCCGCGCGGGCGCCCGCTTAACGCAGTTTCAGCCCTTATGTTTTATGTATATTACTGTGTATGGTCAATAAATGTCTCTCTCTCTCTCTTTCTCTCTACGTGTAGGGACACGTTAAACCGAAACCCTCGAAGGATTTAGGAGGGAACAGGGGTTCCCTCCTAAATCCTCCGAGGGTTTCGGATCGCATCGGGTGCGGAATAACCCTAGAGCGCCTCCAAAGGCGTGTACTGCCCCTAATCATTTATGAAGACATTTACATATTTTATACATACATCTTGATTAAAGTCTTATTATTATATTTTCATTTCAACATCATCAGATGATGTAAAATAGATACATGTAGTTAATGTGGCGTAATAGTTAACGTTTGTAGCATTGTTGTGTTCTGGCAGCTACAGATAAGATAGCCAGTACCTCAGCAGTTGAGGATTCTTGGTGCGCTTCCATCTTCGGTCTTATCATCAGTTAACATAAGCGAGATGAATGCCAAGTGTCAAGATAGAATTTTCCAAATCGATGTATAAATGACGGAGTTCTGAGGTAACAAACATTTAAAAAAAATCACAGATTTCGCAGTCTCCGCAAGAATCTTAGCATTGAAAATGAATACATATTTTGTTTATCACATTATAAGTTTATTAACCGACAAGCTGGTGCCCGCAGCTTCGTCTGCACTCGAATTCTAACTCGAATACACTTCTCGCCTGCATCCGCATCTTTTAACACCATTACCATGACGATCGGTCGATAATCATAGAAGCTACATCACTTTTCTACAATACCAAATCTAAAGGGACCACCTTCAGGCCACAATTATTAACCGATTTTCAAAAAAATTTCGCTATTTTGTAGCTAAACTAATACCCTAGGACCCTTTTTTTATTTTTTCTTAAGTCAGTTTTTTTCAGAAATATTTACAATTTAGTAAACAAACACCCCCCCCCCCACCCCTAAAAAATCAGACTTTTTGAAAATTTTCAAAATTCGAAAAAAGTTATCAGTTGATTTTCAAAATTTAAACGTTTACAAGTGTCTCGATAAATTCCTCAACTCTTGGTACTGTTCCCATCCCGATCCTCCCAAAATCCTCGGTGCTATGGCCAATAATACGTCTCAGGCGATTTGCATCTGATAACCATTTTCAATGATAAAAACATACAACCGAATTGAGAACCTCCTCCTTTTTTTGAAGTCGGGTTAAAAAGTTAAAGATTGGCCATAATCTACCTTGGGAAATAAAGGTCGTTAAGTACCTATTTAACAAAGGCTGAGCGTGATATCGAAATTCTTTGTATCTCCCAAGTAATTCTAAATTACTTGTGGTAAGTTACTACTTTATCCACCTTAATTCAATTAAAGTTACAAAGTTCACAATAACTGAATAACTTCCACATTTAGAAGACCACAAAAAGTTTCGACAATAAAATATTAACTACGAGTACATCTCCGAGTTCGAATGCTTCATAAATAAGACCTGCGCCACAAAATAAGGTAAAGGAGACTCAGAAGGCAAGCATCGTGCTCAGTGGCGTGCACTGGAGAGGCCTGTGTCCAGCAGTGGACGTGTGTAGGCTGATGATGATGATGATGATGATGATGACCCAGAAGGCAAGCTTAACACATACCGCGCTTGAGTAACGCACACATAGACCCCTTGCACGGACACGGATATAGGAACAGCCCCGCTACACACGACTTTAAAGTTTATACTAACACCCCCACCAACCGTTGGGTTATAAAGTTGGTTTCAGACATCCTTGCTCAAGCACAAGGAACCATCTACGTCAGGTCATAACGCCAGATCAGAACACGCCAGTACGCTTCCTTCATCCGGTACTTTTAAGACTAGTGTCTCGAGCTAGTTAAAGGCAAACGAGCAAGCGGCTCACTTGATAGGAAGCAATCACCGCCGCCCATGGACACCCGCAAAACCAGAGGAATAGCAGATGCGTTGCCGGCCTTCAGCCTCGTTCGTTCGTTTGCCTCCTTCTAATATAAAAAAAAACTATGTGTGCGTTGCTCAAACGCGATTGTACAGTCACACAACAGCAAAAGTAGATGATGTTTACTAGATTTCAAAATTAAGTCAGTCGGTATTTTCTTTATAACTACAGTCAAAGTCTGCGTGAAGGTTTTTCTATATGCGTTTAAAAAGTTTTGATTTTCATATTCATTTCATATTTTGAAACTTGACCAATCATCAGTTACCTTTGCACGAAGCTTACCTGCTGCAGACTCTTTATTGTGTGCCTGTGCTCTCCAAATTTCCCCGAGGCGTCCTTACTCCTCGGACACGGCTTTGTACTTACGTAGTAGTACGGGATGGCTTTCCAGAGTAATTGCTTAAACTTCAAAGCCAAATTTGGCGAGCACGACTCAACAGATGTGCACACGCCTATTCTGGCGCTGAGAGGGCAGGACATTGTGTGGGCTAAGTGTGCTATATGCGCTTTTGTGTTCACTATCTTAACTTGTCTGGTATTTATATTGAAGCACTTAGGATAGTGGCACTTTTTATTCTTTATTCATTCAAAAATATCGTTTAGCAACTCATTTACCAGTGGAAATTGAAACTTTTACAAAATCACACAAAATCTAGCGCTTACGTCAGCCTACGTGCAGCCGCCCGGATTGCGGAAGACCCAAGTTCGATTCCTGGCTGGGTTGGGTAGGCGTTTTATTTTTCACTGTATTTTATAAATGTTATAAATATTTGACGTAAATTTGCTAACTTAGATTTTTTTTTGTACATGTTGTGGTTGTCCTTTATATTTTGTGTGTTTATTTGTAATGGAAAGTGTCCTGCCATGATAGGGCATTTTCCAATTATTTTGACGCTGTAAGGGAGAAAAGAGCATGACACTTGCTGAGTTTATTGCCGGTTCTTCTCCACCAGGGTAGACTTACGAACCGATGGCATAGTGACATTCACAAGAGTTACTTGTAGGCTAAACTGAATTAATAATTTTGAATTTAAATTTTGAATTTTGAATCTTAGTTTTTGGCAACAATTGAATACAGACCACCTAATATTATTCTGTATCTGTATGCTCGCACATCTGTGACGGTTCCGCAAAGTACCTCCTCGATGTCTTAGACAGATTGCAGCGTCGCGCTGTACGCATTATCGGCAATGCAGAGGTCACTAATGCTCTCAAACCCCTGCAATTGCGTAGAGATATAGCGTCACTCAGCGTTTTCTATCGCTTATACCGAGGCGAGTGCTCTGAAGAACTGTTTGACCTTATCCCACTTTCTCCCTTCCTCCATAGAAGTACACGTGCTGCTCTCTGGAGTCATAGCTTCACTGTCACACATATCCCATCGCGCACAAAGAAATTTGGTGACTGGTTCCTTTGTCGCACCTCCAAAAGATGGAATAGTCTACCAGCACACGTTTTCCCTCCTTCCTATGATATGGGGTCCTTGATGTTGACTGATGCTGCGTTGTTTTCACGCTGCACCAGTTGTCTTCGCATCTGGACTCCATTTCCACTTAACATCAGGTGGTATGGAGTCATTTGTCGTGCTAAGTATAAAAAAATAATAAAAAAACTAGCTGTCGTGCCGTAAAATATCAATGACAATGTATAATATTGATTTTTGGCGACGAAATATGTGTTGGTTACTGGACATTACAATGTCGAGCACTGGCGCCATTACCCTATCGAGTTTTTCATTGATTAAGCTAATTATGTTTACAGACAAAATATATTTTCGTTACAACAATGTTCTGTGGCGGTAGCCAAAGTAACATTAAGAAAACGATAGCGAAGTTCGAAAATAATAAAATGTATGGGATTGACATAAGATTGACCACGTGATTTATGTCAATCCCATACATTTTATTCTTTTCGAATTTCGCTATCGTTTCTTAATGTTACTTTGGCTAAGCCTACTGACGACTAAATTTACAAAAGAATATGCTAGTAATTAGCTTAAATACTGTCCCACGAAGCTGGGTTATGGCATCCACCATTGAAATCAAGTCATCGCTACATTATAACTACTTTTGTATGAGGCGTCTTTAGTCATCGGACGATGTTTGATTTTTCGATGCATAGCCCGAATGAATCGATCATTATGTACTCAGTCACGAGCAAAAATATGTAAACAATTGCTACTCTTAATACAGTGGAGTAAGAGTCAAAGTGTATCCAAATAATTATCAATTTCGTGACTGTACCCTAAAATTGTAAACGGCCTTTGTATGCTGACCGGTGGTGGTGAGATATGTGGTCTAACCACAAGACCACAGAGACGGTTAAAATATTTTCAGATTATGGTAACATGGAAAAATATTGAGTTTTCGATCGGATTGCTAGACCATGTTAAGTTCATGTCAATATACGCAATTAAGCCTACGCCAATCAATTGCGACAATAGCCGCCAATAATCCGAACATCATTGTTTAGAGACAATGGGTCTGCATGAAACTGCACAATACGGATTTAATAAATTTTTGGTCATTACAGCTTTTGATCCCTGGGCTGTTATCGTTATTAAATCTCAGATCTGACTAAAAAAATATCAACATCGCACAACCCAAACCACTGGACTTATAAGGCTGAAATTTTTGAATCCAGGCATGTTTCTAGAAATATGCCAGAGATAAAAGGGAACTTTTCGAAATTCCTTCGGGATCACGGGAATTCTGGGTGTTTATGCGGACAAAATGCAGGCGGTCGCTAACCAAAGTAACCAAACATACCTGCGAGGACCTATAATTGGCTTTCTGCTGTTAGTTATAAGTTTCTAATATTCAAAATAACTAAAATAGAAAAACATTCAAGTCTTAGTAGCTGAAAAAGTAATGAAATATGTTTACCAATACTACTCGTAGGAATAATACTTTGCGCATTAGTTATCTTAATCCGACATTTGACGAGGAGGAGAGGACAAGGAAGGAGGAGGAGGACAAGGAACCCTTGACGAGGTCTGTGGCCAGAGGGACAAAGAGGCGTCCGTCGGTCGTCAACAAATATCTGTAAAAGTGTCTCATTTCAATGGGTAGTGCAAGGTGGTAAGTTTATGCCATAAACTTAATACTACTCATAATACGTAGCTTAGTACGAAAAATTCTCAGAAGCTTACGTACGGTGTAAGGTCAAAAGGTGTAAGGAAAAACTACTTCGAAATGGCTTCATATATCCCTTTCAAATATTAAAAACGTTAAAAGCGGTCTGCAAGCATCATTTAAGCCCACGACACCTGTTGGAGACAAAAGGCTGTGCGCCATTGATACAGCGAGTGGAATAGCTCGCATAATGGCTGCCACACAATGCCTCGGCATAGCGTGAGTACATAACGAACTACACAGTTAATGGCGAGCCTTACAAATCCTACGAGAGCAATTTCACCTGAACAATTCATGAGGGCTGCTAGAATCGATTCGTCACTACGTATAAGGATATTCTGGTGATGTTAAGAAGAAAAGTAGTCTGACTTTATAGAAGACTAGCTTTTGCCCGAAACTTTCGTATGGAGTCGGTGACGTCAGAAAGGTTAGGGGTATTTATATTTTCTTTGTTACACAACGATAATGCTTCCTCACATCAGTGGTAGATCTTGATGGTTTGACGATAAAGTCGAAGGTGGTTGCTCGCTTGACCCCGAATCAGACTATGGCTAATTAAGAGATAGACAGTTCTTAAAGATAAACCGAAATTAATGAGGGTTCTGGGTAAAGGATGCTTCCATTTTCAGTAAACCACATACCACTATCTTATGTAGCTAAGTATGTCGCCTTATCATCAATGTTAATTGTTAGTAGCATTATTGTGTTGACAGTTACAGATGAGATAGTTTAGGTAATTCTTCAATTAATTAGGAATCCGGGTGGACTAGGTATGGAAAAATTGCAACTGACCTTATTTGTCATCAGGAAGCGCTGTTTCAATGCCATGCAAATCCTCGTTTTCTTTAAACTTATCAAGAGGTTGGCAATACATCGTCATGCATACAACTCTCACAAAGCTAAGACAAACGTCAAACATTACGGAAAATAAATCAAAAAAAGTTTTATATCCTCCGACACGCCTCCCTAAATTGAAAGCGGTAGCTCGAAAAGGATCATCTCAAAAAAATAACTCGCATCAACCCAAGGCGTAAATGTATCTGATGCCGAACGTCGAATCGTTGTTTCCTATTATACGGTAGCCAATTTAATTTCCGTTTAATATGACACCACGCGCCCGCCCGATAGCTACGGCCGAATAAAAGAATTCGATGTTCGTACGACGACGACGACGCCGACGACGAAATAGGAAATTATGTTACGTAGGTACAACTGGAATGACGTTATATCGAACACTTTGAATTTACGTCGCATAATCGTATTTGAGATATACCGTAGTAAGGGTATTTATTTGGTTGCTTTTGAGTTTATAAAACTTAGGTTTAACATGTAGCTGTTATTATGCATGTGTGAGGAGGTCGATGGCGCCAGTGGATAACGAAGGCTCGTGCCCCAGCAGAGGGGACATGAAATGAGCTGATGATGAGATATATTAAAACAAGACATAATAATATAATACAAAATTTGTTAGTACAAACAATAAAGTTATAATATTGTTCGTCATCACACTTGTGTCGGATCGGTAAATTCCAAAAATACATACAAAAATACAAACGGATAAAAAAAGCAAGTTAAACCTTTCTTAAGGCGCTTAAGCGTGCTACATTTAAAAATACTCCTCTATATTTGCTTTAAGAGGCAGCTTCATCAACGTCGTTATGGATCGGTGCGCTCATACTGAAACGTTGGCTCGATCTCACCAAACTACATGGATTCTCCATTTGGAGTTTGCCATGTGTAACACGATTATATTGGAGAGTGATACCCTCAGTTCAGTACAACATAATTATTCATTAGTTAAAACATGTAAAATACTTTTTTTTTCCAAATTAATATTTGTTATAAATATGTTACAGTTTTACTTGGCCTCCATACGAGGCTGAGTCTGACCTGTGGGAGATAGAACTAATGAAATTAGAATGAATTTGTAAGCTTTAATTTCGCTAACATATAAGTTTATCAAGCTTGGATGCAGCATGCTTAAGAGTGCGAGTAACTTTGAGTGCCATACTTAAGTCTAAACTGAAATTTAATGGCAAATGGTGATAAGGTTGCAAACTAAAAAAATATATTTAAAATAATTACAATATATTCTAACTAATGAATGGCATCCTAATGACGACCTCCGTAGCCGAGTGGCTAGCACGCCGGACTTTGGGCGGCGCTAACTCTGAGGTCCCGGGTTCGATTCCCGGTCGGATCAATGTCGAACTTTTCGATATTATGTCAGATCTGGGTGGTTGTGGTACCGTCGTTGTTTCTGATTTCCATAAAACGAATGCTTTAGCTACTAACCTTGGGATCAGAACAAAGTATGTGATGTTATCTAATATTTAATTTTAATATTCATTAAATGACCTTATCTCCGTGTAGGTATGTAAAATAAAAACTTTAAATCATAAATAAAACCTTTGTGTTGGAGTGTTTTTAGTTTTTAGTGCTTTCTCTCACAGAAACATGAATTACTACACCAAACGAACATAGTACGGAAGAGCAGTCTACACACAAGTGTTTCTTTATTCAACACTAGCAAACTTGTTCCAGATCTGCCTTTTGAATCAGCCTTTTTAGTTTGTTAGCTGTCTCTGGTTGTAAACGACACTGCACAGAGAATAAATAAAAGTCTAAACAGCAACTGCGCAGAGAATAAATAGCAATTTTCAGGGACTCGAGACACGTTTTAAGATTCCGTAAACAAAGTTCGCAACCAAGTTCGTAAACAAGAGGAGCTCGATGGCGCAATGGTTGACGCGCCCGGTCTGCGATCGCTATGGTTAAGCAACTTTCGCAAAGGCCGGTCATCGGATGGGTGAGCAAAAATGTATCATCTCGAGCTCCTCCGCGCTTCGGAAGGCACGTAAAGCCGTTGGTCCCGGCTGCATTAGTAGTCGTTAACAACCACCAATCCGCACTGGGCCCGCGTGATGGTTTATGGCCCGTTCTCCCTATCCATACATAGGGAAGGCTCGTGCCTCAGCAGTGGGGACATAAAATGAGCTGATGAGAAAACAAAGTTACGTAAAAAAAATTGGCTGTTAGTGCTGCAATCTATGTCAAATATTACCACAATAACTGTACAAAAAAAGGAAAATGTTCCTTTTTTTGTACAGTTATTGTGGTATATTCTTCCATTTTCGAAATTTTTAATAATGTTTTCATCGAACCCTCATGTCGTCGGTCTTTCTGCGTGACCATTTGTTTTTAAAACATATATTTATTACATTTATTATGTGCAACTGATATGTACACATATATCTTAACTAATAACAAAACACAATGTTGAAACTGGCAACAATAATCAGTTCCGCATAAAGAAGAGCGGCTTGCCAATCATAAAAATAAGTGGAATAGGCACATAAAGGCCTGTGAAACCAAACATTCTTAGGCTTCTTCCTCATCTTGGCAATCTTCAATAATGTTTTCATCAAAGATTAGATGCTCCCACGTTCGCCTTTCCGTGTGACCGAAGGGATATTGAAAAAGGTCCTTGGAGATTACAAATTTATTGAAAGGCCTAAGCGGTGGAGATTGGAACGCTGTTAGTTGCACCTTTCTTATATACCTTGTCGTATAACCCTCTGATGGGGTTCTTTGTGTAGATACCAAATTGATTTGGCGCTTAGATGTTTGCTGTATAGGCAGAGGTATAACATATTTTTTTTTAAATATTATTTGTTACAAACTTTTTAGTGGTTTTAACACAATTAGTGTCAGTATCCTAGGCTATTTTATACCCGACGTTTCGACTGAGTTGTATCCGGCCGGATACGGCAATAATTATTTTAAGAGGTTATTAGTAAGTATGTATTTTAGTATTAGTTTAATTTTTTCATTTAAAATCTTGGTATAAAAAACACTTTCCTACACTCACACCAATTATCTAGCCCAAGAGAAGCTTCGTTATAAAACTCGTTAAATGGTTACTAGACAACGGATAAACATACTTATAATACTTAAATACATATTTATTATACATAGAAAACACCCAGTCCCGCGACAATTTAGAAAAACAATAATTTCTAAATTGACCCGACCGGGGATCGAACCCGGGACCTCAGAGATGGCGGCACCATGAAAACCGGTGTACAAACCACTCGACCAAGGAGGTATGTTTTAAATCGCATGAATTCTATTGAACAAACATTTTTAAAATGTTTGCTTCTAACTAAATGTTTAGATTTCCTGTATTTTCTTTTTTAAGCAAAGAAAGTTTGAGAATAAGTAGAGAGCTAATGTCTACAGTCTTAAGACGCAAGGTCGCCTTTTTCGGACCCATGCAGAGAGGATTCTTATACGAGTTCCCACGGCTAATCCTCGAAGGCAAAATTCCGGGAAAGAGGCATCAAAACGTGGACTGGACTTAGTTATCACAGTTAAAACAAGCTATATGGGATAGTAGCCCACAGGATTAGCAAGCTGAAGTGGCAGTGGGCCGGCCATATTAGCCGCAGAACCGATAACCGATGGGGTAAACGAGTTCTTGAGTGGAGACCGCGTATCGGCAAACGTAGTGTAGGACGCCCTCAGACTAGGTGGAACGACGATCTTCGCAAGGTGGCTGGCAAGAACTGGATGAGAGAAGCCGCGGATCGTGCTATATCCATCGTGGCCTATGTCCAGCAGTCCACTGCTGGACATAGGAGGATGATGATGATATGGGATCGCAGAAAAAATTGTATACTGATATCCAAACTTCAGTATGAAGATGCTACTAATGATGAAAGAAAGTATAAGCAAAGTCTTAAGACAAAAATTGATATCAGAGCTTTGCAAGAAATACCGAAATGTGCTAAGGCTCAAACACAGCCATTATACAAACACATTGTCAGTTTCAATTGATTGAATGCTCAGTAAGCTTCGGCACGGACGCCCCAACATGTGAAGTTAATCAACCGAGACAGTACCGGGGCACGTCCTAAACGCTGCGTGCTTTTTCGCTAATGAATCTTGCCTTCCATTTGTTTAAAGAAATCGATGGAGATTAAGCTGAGAAATAAGGAAAAAGTATTTATTTAAAATACTACTTATAACAAAGTGTTTTTAAAGGTAGCATAAGCCATGGCTTCGTGAACCCAGAAGAAGCTGAAAGAAACTCGGCAAGGCTGTTTCTTTCTTCGATTTCTTTCTCTTATCTACAAGTAACTACACCCACTCGTGTTACGCTATCAATAGTCCTATCTTTCCCACTTGTATAAACATATATTCATGACGTTTTTGAACGTAATAATATCGTAATAATCGTAATAATATCATAATAATAATAATAAAAATGTAACGGCCTGATGGCCAAGAGCCTCGATCAACATCTCATGAGGCTCTCGTTAGGCGGCTGGATCAAGGGCCTGATTCAGAAGGCAGTTCTCCTCGATACGGCACGCATTGTGAGGAGGTTCCTGTTTCTGGAGCCCTAATCACCGGTAGTTTGTACCCTGGTCCCGATGCCTAATTTTTATATTTTTAAATGTTTGTTTTGTTTTTAGAAAATATTTAAAAATGTAAATTAATATGTAAAAAAATAAATAAAGGGAATCGTAAAAATGTTATTGTTTCATATTTAAGTAAAGAAATGTGTATAATTACATGAACGTTGTACCAGATATAATTTCCGAGCGTGACTTTTGTCCTCGCAGACATTTTAATTATTAATAAGTTTTGCGAGACCATTTCTAAAATGTATCAATTGTTGATTTTGTATTAATAAATAAATCATAATCATCATCATCTTCAGCCATATGACGCCCACTGCTGGGTATAGACCTTCCCCAAGGATCGCCACAACGATCGGTCCTGCGCTGCCCACATCCAGCGGCTTCCCGCGATCTTGACCAGATCGTCGGTCCACCTTGTAGGGGGCCTGCCCACGGAACGTCATCCGGTGCGTGGTTGCTAATCAAGAACCTTTCCGCCCCAACGGCCCGATGGCCGGGACACATAGCGCGTCCCGCCCACTGCCACTTCAGCTGAGCAATCCTCCGAGCGATGTCAGTTGTTTTAGTTCTTCTGCGGATTTCATCATTTCTGATTCGATCATGCAGGGAAATACCAAGCATCGGTCTCTCCATTGCTCGCTGGGTGACCTTGAGCCTTCTTATGAGACCCATAGTAAAGGACCACGTCTCACTCCCGTATGATGATGATAATCATAATAATTAAAAAAAAACAGTAAATTCTTTAAAATAAACACAAGATGGCGTCGTCATAGAACCAGAGCACACCAGAGTTCAACATGTCAAACTGACCTTTGTTCAATCTTTTACTTTATAATGAACTAGCGGCCCGTCCCGGCTTCGCACGGGTGGACATTTCTTTTTTAATATAGCCTATGTTACTCAGCGCTGATGTAGCATTCTAATGGTGAAAGAATTTTTTAAATCGGTCCAGTACTTTTTGAGTTTATTCGTTGCAAACATACAAAAATACAAAGATTTCCTCTTTATAATACTAGTATGATAAACCAACTCACAACATTAGTGTTTCTTGCAAGAGTAACCAATAAGCTAAGGTGTGATATTATTAAATCTCAACTGTTCAAGCCGATAACGTGGTACATTATCGGCGTCACTTCACATTGACAGAACAGATTTATTAGCTAAAAACGACGTTATCGAAATATTTTACTAACATTTTTATTTAAAAAAAAACTCAATCATTGTGATGTCTCACGATAGATCAGAAAGACACTCCTCAATCATAAACGAAATTATTTTGGAGAAAGTTCTTTACAATTTATTTCAGGTTTAGGTTTAATCTTAACGAACGCTTAATGACTACTGTATGGTATATACTAGTGAGCTTAAATTATTAGCTTAAATTTTGGGTAGATAGTTAGTATTGTGTTCTTAGGAAATATCAACCTCCGTCAATGCTACTCATATTTAAGCATGCAAATATTAACGAAAAAAAAACGACACCACGTAGCATCTCATTAACTACTATTTAAATAATGGTTACATAAAATTATACTCAAATTATGCGTTGCAAACAAATATCATCAAGAGCGGATAGCAAAGTTGGTAGTGCACCTGGCTCGGCATGTCATGGGGTGCGGGTTCGAATCCCGCTCATGGGATTTTTTTCAAATGACTATTTCATCTCAGCCAAAAGACGTCCATTGCAAAGGCCTCCCCTAAGGGTATGAGGGGTGTTTGCCGTAATCGCCACGCTTGGCAGGCGGGATGGCGATCGCAGTAGGTTGAGGGTATCCTCAGAGAGATGCTGCTGCCCATCCTCTGGAATGGTCCCTTAGTCGGCTTTTACGACACTCACAGGAAGAGATGGGGTGGAGCAATTCTTTATCCCCGGCACCACACAGGGACTTACTATTTAAATATTGTTATTTCCTCTGTGATTAGTTTTCTATTATTTATCATATTAAAACCGCTACTAGTGATGTATATTTTAGAGAGTTTGCTCATTGCTTTTGCTTCTGACGGCATTTTCAGCTTCACCGGGATTTTTTGGGGGCGGCGAGAAACTTAAAGGGTGTGTGTGAAACGAATTACCTTCGGAGGTTTTCTAGAGGGAACGGCATCATACACTAGTGCGTGTCCCTGTGCCCTACTAGATTCTCCGAGGGGTTCGAATCGGATCGGGCACTGGTGATGTAGTCCAGCTAATTTTTTTCGAGAAGCTGTAGCCTGATTTGCAAAGGGTTGTGGATTTTAATCCAAGGCAAGCAGTCTTTCTTTCTCCTTTTTTTTTTGAGATGGATTGCTGATTGCCTCAAACGGCATTTTCAGCATCACCGGGCTTTTTTGGGGCGGCGAGGTACGTAAAGGGTACCTCAAACCGTGTGAAACGAATCATCTTCGGAGGTTTCTAGAGGGAACGGAACTTAAAAGTGCGTGTCCCCGTACCCTACTAGATTCTCCGAAGGGTTCGGATCGGATCGGGGAGCGAAACAACCCGAGAGCGCCTCTAAAAGCTCGGTCCTCGGCTCGGGTTGACCGGGCCGTGGTGGAGGCCGTGGTGGAGGAGAGAAGCGCCCAGGTACATGTCTGTACCTGGTATAGAGCGCGTGTGAACCGGTTCTTCGTACCCTTGTTCTACGAGTACGGTGTCTTGGGCCTAAACTAGTGTGCATGTTTAGTATATTCTGTAAATGTGTAGTGGCATTTAGAGGATGAGGCGGGGGATTTATTTCTCATGCTATTTTCAGCAATATATTGCTTTAAAAGTTTTCAAAAGTTCCAGGTGAGTGTGCATGAATTGACATGCAAATTAAATTGGGGGCTGTAAGGACCTCGTTCGCACGATAAAGCTGGTAACGACCGATATTTGAATTTTAACGTCGACAAGACGAGTTTCCCCGGTAGCGCTCGGAATACGCATGCCTTTGGCCAGGGATAGGCAAACGTAAAGTTAAGTAAAAGTAAGTTTAGTTTAAATTCATGTAAAGTAAATTTAAAATGTTAATAAATTTAATTAAAATGCATTTATTTTGGACATGACATATATTTTATTAGTAAAAATTAAATTTTTTTCTGTATGATTTTACGGCTCCCGCCCCCGACCGACTTCTTGTACGACATATGCGTTGCAACATGGAATTCCATATGTTTCATTTTCACCGACTAAAAAATCGGTTACCGATTATCGGACGTGGGCGAGGGCTCTTATTATGGTAAATAAACACAAAATAATATTATGATTTACACCGGCCGGCTTGAAATGCAGTCTTTTATAGAAAAGAATCCGGTAAAATAAAAAAAATAATATAAGATGTAAAATACTTGTTAGTTGCTCATTTAAAACAACTGTTTTTTAAACTACAACTAAGTTACAAAAAAACATTAATACAGTCATTGAAAATTAAATTAAATTAAAAATAACATTAGATCTGTAGGTATTAATGCAATGAGGCACTATGTACGTTTCAAACTACAAAATTAACGATAGCGCCGTAATATCGGCGATGCGATAGCGAACGGCCAATAACTTCTCAATAGTATGTCGATAGCCTGATCTTTAATTCTGAAATTAGGCCACGATATAGGTAATACACGTTTGCATAAGTTTAAAAAAAGCAAAATGGAAACCCAGGCAGATTGAGGCGCGGTGCCCGGATTCCATGTTCGCGTTCTTTCTACTACCGCTCACGATGATTTCCGTATAATCTCTGGTATACGGAAGTAGAAAGCGAACTCCGTAAAACGCGCATAAACTAGAAATTCGCTTGCCGCATCGCAAATCGCTCGTGTTCATGGACGACTCTTTACAGCTGCTGCTTAGCATATACCAAGGCATTGGAGGTATATCTTGTCCATGCATTTTTATTATTGGCGTAATCTCGGCGTATCTAATATTTAACCGCCTCGGTGGTCTAGTGGCTAAGACCACCGGTTTAGACCCAGAGGTCCCGGGTTCGATTCCCAGCGGGGGTACATGTTTGTGTACTCGGTGGTAGGGCTTGTTAGTCCGCCTGGCTAGCTACCACCTTCTTATCTAAATAAGTCGCCAAAACATCAATGTTTGTAACATTGTTATGTTCCGGCAGCTAGAGATAAGATAGCCAGTGCCTCAGTAGTTGAGGTTCCCGGGTGAAGTGCGCTTCCATCATTGGCCTTATCATCATTATACATCAGGTGAGATCAAGGCACTGTATTTACCCGTAAACTATTAAAAAAAATACTTCAACTGTACAATAGTCCACTTTTATAGTATACATATTGAAATAGAACACTTTAAAAAATAATTTAAGACACTTATATCATGTTGTGTCTTAAATTCTATTCCAAAGTGTACACTCTCCTAAAAAAAAAACAATAAAATCAATCAAACTTCAAAACTTACTAATCTTGTTTAGAAAATAAACTATTTACTGATTTTTATATTATTTATATAATATACTAGCTGACTTGGCGAACTTCGTATCGCTTTGACAGTTTATATGACAACAAAACAAATGAATCGTTAAATAGTTTACGCGGGAAAGCGT
This sequence comes from Eudonia lacustrata, assembly GCA_947562085.1. Classification (NCBI taxonomy): domain Eukaryota; kingdom Metazoa; phylum Arthropoda; class Insecta; order Lepidoptera; family Crambidae; genus Eudonia; species Eudonia lacustrata. Next base: position 18,782,672 of record OX387313.1, on the reverse strand, counting down.
AATAAACAACAAACAAACTCACTTTCGCATTTATAATATTAGTTAGGAATTTAATCTTCAAACAAGTGACATAAATGATGTTTGTAATATATAAGCCTTTTCTCATATTTCGTTGTCGTTATTATGTCCATGATTTTAGCGTGTTAAAGACACGAGATGACACCCGATCATGAAGTCGTAGATAAAACCTACAGCTTCATGTACGCGATGTGGGAGTAGATAAAAAATAATGATTTTCCCCTCCGACTAGAGTGAATAGGTGACCTCAGAACTTCTCTATGAATTATTCAGCAAACATCTCCCTTGCTTAATGGAACATCTAGGGTGATTTATCATAGTTTACCTACAAGGGAAATTAAACATAAACATCATAATAAAGATTTTTTTTCGGGTAGGCACAGTGTCTTGATTTCACCTAATGTTGAGGGTGCGCCATCCGGTAAGTGGCAAGTGTCATATATTTTATTTCAAATGTCTTCATTCATATTTATTTGATGCCGCGCGGCCATACTAATTTTGTATGGGGAATTTAAAGTGTTAATTTGAAATATAATAATTTTAAAAATGCGAGACGGACGATTTGTAGTTTAGACCATTGGTGATTGTTTCGACAAAATCAGAGGTACAATAAATTAGATAAACTATAAGATATCAACTAAATGCAGCCACTCGTTTTCATGATTTTTGCCCAACTATAAATGATATTGTAGAAAAAACTATAATGTGTTATGAATTAATGTAAACACGTTCCCTTTGATACTAAATAAATATTTTGTTTATTTAATACTTTAGTATTTTCAATTATATCAACTTAACCGTGACTGCATTTTTGGCAGTTTTTGGTCGGCGCACCCATGTGACGATAAGGCCAATGATGGAAGCGCACTTCACCCGCGATCCTCAACTAGTGAGGCATTAACTATCATAACTCTATAGCTGCCGGAACAAAACAATGCTACAAACATTGATGTTATGGCAACATATTTAGATAAAATGGTGGTAGCTAGCCAGGCGGACAAACAAGCCCTACCACCAACCAAACCGAGTACACAAACATGTGCCCCCCGCTGGGAATCGAACCCGGGACCTCTGGGTCTAAACCGGTGGTCCTTAAGCACTAGGCCATAGAGGCGGTTAAAAATAAATTAAAATATATGTGAAGACATTACTTCATATATTCTTCTACTCTCTGTAGCTCTGACTCTCGAGGCGATTAAGATGACAGTTGCATTTACGATAGGGCTGCCATAAATGCTGAAATGCCGACCGGGACATTTGGAATAGAAATAGGGTAAACCATGGATAATTAAAAAAAAACCAATTAATAATAAAGACACGTTAATCGTTTTTTTTTCAATCAAATTCTTTTACAAGGTTGAGAACTTTTACGTTTCATTTTTGATAGATATTTATTAAAAATATTAAAATTTAATAAAATGTGAAAAATCAACAATAAATATTCTATAGAAAAAACTTAGATTTAGTATATAGTTATAGATTGGCAATACAAAATAGATAGATCATGGTATACGCATGTGTTAGAGCGAGATAGATAGGAGAGACCATTCATGTACACGCTATCGATCGATATGTACCTAACCGGCAAAAGTGTGCTTTTAATACATTTCTTATTAATTTCAGTTTTTATTTTTGGAGTTCCGTAGCCAAGTGGCTCTATTGTAAATATAAAACCACCTATTAATAAAACTAATAAATAATAATCAAAACTTATTTTATTAATAGAATAAAATATGAAGCGAAATTGCAAAATACTACGAAAGAAAGCTTACGACATTTTTACAATAATTATTAATTCTTTTTGGAGGAAGATAAAAATTCAACACGTTCTGTCTGTAGTTTTATTTTATTTCCTTCAAACTTAAAGATATTCACCTTATAAGTAGATCTGTGTCAGCAGTGCGCTCTGTCGACAACACTCGCAGCATACCATGGCTATGTCGCGTCTCTGCTAAGATATGCAATTATAGTTTGGGGTAACTCATCATACGCATGTACACTGTTTCGAGCTCAAAAGAAGTGTGTACAGGCAATTTGTGGCTCATCACCTCGTGAGTCTTGCAAGCCTTTATTCAAGTCACTAGGAATACTGCCTCTTCCATGTATATATATCCTCGAGGTGGCTATTTTTGTAAAAAATAATTTAGTACTTTTTAAAACTAGAAATAATGATAAGTATAGAAATGTAAGAAACCCTCACAGACTAATTTATAACAGTATGCCTAAACTGTCTTTGTACTTAAAACAGTGTAATTGTATGTGTGTAAAAGTTTATAATGCTATTCCAAATGACATTAAAAATTCACCTACCAATTTATTTAAATCCAAGTTATTGAGATGGCTAAAAGATAAAAACTTTTATAATGTAAGTGACATGTTTTTAAAATGATTTTGTATTGTATAATTCTAATTGTTTATTATTCTGTAATTATTGACATTTAATTTGTTTTCTTTCTTTTTGATGTTCTAAATTATTTAAATCTTATTATTTTACATTCAAACACCTACGACATTGCATGCCTCTTATGGTTAAATATGTGGACTTATTATTGTTATGCTGACATCTTGTTGTACCATATTTTCTGCAATAAATGATTATGATTATGATTATGATTATGATTATGATTATGATTATGATAATAGAAATGAGAAGTGAGAAATGATATACCCCCCAACCCCTCGAGTATCTTCAGTAAAGATGTGGGGCTTTTACTAAGTCCTCACGCGGACTTCTTGGGAGAATTTGAAAAGTGCCGTTGCACTGTTTTGTTTCATTTGCCAACACTCATGCACACTCACGAACACTTAACGGTTAATAATCCACCATTATTTCACATTAATATTCGACTTCTCACAAATTTTAAAATAAAACAAGACCGCAAACTTTCCCGCCAAGAAGTCATTTTGCCGTTGCTTGCCTTTAAACTTTTGTTTTTTTTAATGTTTGTTTTAAGCACGGGAAGGCAAGCAGGCGGCCAGCATGGTGCTGAGTCTTATATCATTATTGTTTTTTGTGTGTTTTAGCGTTTTATTATTTTTATTGTCTATGTTGGTTCGTCTTTGTTTTGTGGACACGTCACCGATTTAGGCCCCTCCAAGCCCCCGCAGCGTTGCAGCGGCTCTATGTCGCTGTAGAACGTGCTTGGGCCTAGTTGGCCACACTTTGTCTTTTGTCTTTGTTTTGTATTGTTATTGTGAATATCGTGTAATTTTGTAGTGTGTGCCAATAAATGTATTTTCATTTCATTTCACCTATGTTTCTTGGGGAAAGTTGTTCAGTTTCATGGTCTGATCAACTAACCTGCGGCTCAAAGACGGTTAAAAAAGCACAGTGTTTAATGAGTAATATGACTACACAAAAATAGTAAAAATATATATTTTGATACTCATAAACAATACCTAATATTATCATGTTTAGTGCGATTCTACTGCGATAATATCGCGCGGTCAAACCTGCAAAGAAGCTTTGAGTCGTGGGAGTGAGTAATCAAGAATATTTTTTGCAATAAACGAACTCAATTCCTTTTCGACTACTTTAGATTTTATATAATATCCTATTTTTATCAAATTCAAAGAGTCATTCAATTCAAACGGTTAAATAATGTTATACTCGTAGTAGTCAATCGATTCTACGTCAAATGTTGACAGTTACGTTAACTTGACACGGCAATTAATTTTGCGTTATATAATCATTTTCAGTGTATGGTGCGTAAGAAAATTGGAGTGATGTCATAAAATATAAAACGGACACGGGAACGAATATCTTAATACCGTGATTGAGAAGGGTACTAATCTATTAGAGACTTTACTAACTAAAGTGACAACTACATGACCTTTAAATAGAACTTTCGACGAAAAACGGTATACCCGCATAGTGTTAGCGTGTTTTTCTATTGATCATTTGGTTAGTATGTGTAGCGTAACTTTATTTTGTTATTCAACAAATAATAGAATAAGAATAAAAAAGAATAAAAGACATTTATTGGAATCACTCAAAACACACAATTAAACATACAACCTGTAATAAAAAGAATAATAAATAATAATTGATATTGCGCCCTGTTATGTGATGCCAACACTATGCACAGCTCAGTATATGCAGCAAGCGAGGATTGCTGCACTGGTATTCTGCTGTACACAGTGTGACATCATGGCCCGAATATATGTGTCGTGCTTCAGAAGGCACGTAAAGCCGGTCCCGGCTGCATTAGCGGTCGTTGACAACCGCCAATCCGCACTGGGCCCGAGTGGTGGTTATGGCCCGTTCTCCATGTGTGATGTTTCCATCTATATAAAAGGCTCGTGCCCCCGCCCCCGCAGTGAGGTCATCCTCCCGATCCTCTAAATGCCACTACACATTTACAGAATACACTAAACATGCACTCTTGTTTAGGCCCAAGACACGGTACTCGTAGAACAAGGATGCGTCGAGCCGGTTCACACGCGCTCTATACCAGGTACAGACATGTACCTGGGCGCTCCTTCCCACCACCACGGCCCGGTCAACCCGAGCCGAAGTCCGAGCCTTTAGAGGCGCCCTCGGGTTGTTCCGCTCCCCGATCCGATCTGAACCCCTCGGAGAATCTAGTAGGGCACGGGGATACGCAATAGTGCGTGATGCAGTTCCCGCTAGAAAACCTCCGAAGGTGCTTCGTTTTACACAGCTTGAGGAACCCTTTAAGTTTCTCGCCGCCCCCAAAAAAGCCCGATGAAGCTGAAAATGCCGTCTGATGCAATCACTAACACTCTCCAAAAATAAGAGCAGGTATAAAATGGGCTGATGATGTTGGTGATGAATATGGGTGTAGTGTGTGTTGGTCGTTGTATGTACTCGTAGTGATATAAATAAGGTACGACTACACAAACATACGAAACACGATTATTTTAAGTAATTGTGTTTTGTATGTTTGTGTAGATGTTTATTGTTTTCGTTTTATTTAGTTTAATGTTGTATATGTAAAATAGATTACAGAATTAAGATTAACTTCTGAGATGACTGTCACCATCATCATCTCAGAAGTTTTGGACGGTGATAAAAAAGTGATCCTGTATGTAGAGCATATATTATTATGTATTTTACTAAGTAAGTATTTTGATTAATTAAGTTTGTTCATTGTTGTCGTCGTTGTTGTGGAGACGTCTTTTGGCTGAGATGATGATGATGATTATTATTGTTTATAAATGTAAACATATAAAAGACAAAAATGTAGATTAAAATATAATTGGGTACCTACATGAATGTTTACACTATAAAATATATTTATTAGAACCCTACAAATTTATATGAGTGCACACATAAACGACATTTGTGAACAATAATTCACAGTCCACATCTCGTCCATTTTCTTTGTCCGCAACCATGAATATTCAAGTAAAATATAATATGACTTGACCGCGGACGTGCGGTGGATAAATGAGCTTGCATGACTGGTCGGAGCGGGAAAATGAGGCGCCATTATTTATTGAGAACGCGTCATTTCCGCGCCTTTCTTACTAGGACGGAGGATAATTGACGGCGAAGGAGATGATGCTTAAGCTTTGGAAGACCTGTTGGCTCTATGATATAAGTAATGAAACTAATTATGATGCTTTATAGGCCTACAGATAAATTATACAAAATACAATCCACTTAGAAATAAAATAATTAAAAAACAAAACAAAATGGTTAAGAAGACAAGACATGTCGGTATCCCATACTAAACTTTAAAGCTTCATATTGTTTCCTATAATTTACGTGAACACCACATAAAAAAGAAGTAATTAAAAAGCCTATATACTGTCCCACTGCTGGGCAAAGGCCTCCATCATTGAAATCAAGTCATCGCTACAATTGATGGGTAATGGCGTAATCACCCATTAATCACCCATGTTGAAATTAAACAGCCTATACGTATAGTCGACAATGAAATTGCTTTACCCTTACCTTAGAAGTGAATTTTGTTTGCATATAATAAAACAACAGGTTTTTTAGGTCCATTTTATTTTAACTTCTAAGGAAAAAGTAGCAATTAGGACAAAAACCTTTAAAAAGAATGTTTTGTTCAACTGAATCAACTTTTTTAATATGTTTTATACTAACTGTTTGAATCTCTGTATCTTTCTTAAGCATGGAAAGTTTCCTATACTTATGTCTGAAAGAATTGGAACCTCTAAGTTTGTATGGAATATTGAAATGGCTCATAAATTACCAACACATTTTTATTACCATAAGCTGGCAACATAATATAAAGTATCGCGGAAACCTTACGACATTTGAAAGACATACTCGTATAAAGATAAAGACGAAAATTCCCAGAAACCCGAAACGTACGTATCAAATATACTTAAATTGAAACAAGCGACGCGATTTTCCACTGATGAATCCCTCGGAAAGACGTCTCCATCGCGATTGATTTCTGCATGTTTTCATCTCAAATAATGAGACTCGTGGCTGAATGTATGGAAATGAGGGCGGGAAGGGTGAGGCCTAGTCTGCCCTCATTCATGACTAAATTCCGGCCGCTAATCTATAGAAGCAAATGGAATATATACAGCGTGTAACAGAAAGGTGTGGTAATAATAAAAAGATCCAAACTGTATCCGGTTTAGATCTTGTATATGTTGTTGTTGTTATTGATGTTATTTTATTTTTATTATTTTATTTTATTTTATTATCTTAGAAAAACCAAGGTTTACAAAATTTTAATAGGGTTACAAAGTATTACACATAAAAACCACTAATAGGTTCTCACCGATAGACAATATTTATTGTGACGTCACAATATAAATAATAATAATAATAAACTTTATTTGCACACAAAAAATACAGATACAGATAAATTGATGAAAAAAGAAAATTGTACAAAATAGGCGGCCTTATTGCTAACAAGCAATCTCTTCCAGGCAACCTTGGGCGAAAAATAATAAAATTGAAAAAATAAAAATGGGTGCAAGTAAAAATAAACTAAATTATAATAATAACATCAAATAAACGTAAACATATACATGTAAAAATAAATATATTAAACAGAGTTTATGCAATATAAATCACAAAAGAAATAAACATAACTAAGGTGAATTTAGAAAATGGCTCTGAACCAGACCCTTGAACGACTCCAACGTGCGAGTACTTCTGATGCGCTCAGGCAAAGAATTCCATAACCGGACAGCATGCACATTAATATTTAATTTACAATTGAATGACAAATTAAATTTATTAACTAGGACTTAGTAACTCTGCATACAAGATCTAGATCGGATACACTTAGTATCTTTTCATTTTTACCATATCGTTCTGTTACACGTTGTATAATATTTTAAAGGTAGTAACTCGCATTCTTTTCCTGGCTTTTTGTGTCGTTGCGTGATACAACATAGTTAGTTTAGGCACAAAATAAAGAGACTACAGAAGGTTAGCTTATTACTTACCGCGCCCGAGCAACACACATATATATGTAGACTCTCATACCCCTTTCAGACCCAGATCGCGACGTCCGGCCCCTCGGACGGAATCTCGACTTAAAATATATAGTTTATATAGATGGCTATAGTTTATAACGAGTCGTCGACTAATATTATGATCATCGTCGATATTCATTTCGTTACTGGCAGCCGCTCGCGGTTTCACCCACGTGGTTCCCGTTCCCGTGGGAATATCGGGATAAAAACTATCCTTTGGGTTATAAACTATTTGTATGCCGAATTTCATCCAAAACCATTCAGTAGTTTTTTCGGGAAAGAGTAACAAACATCCATCCATACTTCGAACTTTCGCGTTTGTAATATTAGTAGGATTTCTTCGGAACGCCCGCGGCTTCCAGTTTTTATTTCTTTATTTTTCTTTTCTTTTTTTTTTAATTTCTTCCATTAAAAAAATCCACGATCGCCTGAAACAAGGCGCAACAATTGGCGTTAAGAGTCAAATTTGATTTTGGTCGAAGCGCACGATCGTATCAGCTCGTGTGGAGAGGGCTATCGACACGAAATCTCGGATCAATTCAAGCCAGTCCGAATGCAGTTGTTGCGAGATTCCGTGTTCGTGAGAGATTGTCTGTGTGCGTTGTTCGAGCGCGTTAGTGTGAAACTTACCTTCTGCAGTCAGTCTTATTTTGTGGTTTAGGCTAGCAATTGATTGCGTTTTGAACATTGGCGTATGATAGCGACGCCGCCATTTGTTTGAGCATATTATTATTATTATTCAATGTGACGGTTGTTTCGTGAAAGTAACAAATTGCTTTTTAATGAAGATGAAAACTTTCTACATGTATATTTCTTTTTTACTTTATTTAGGCAACAAGCAGGCGTGTGGTATCTATACACAGAATAAAGTTAAAGAGGGTCGAAAGTCTGTACATGGAAGATATTCGAAAAAAAGTTGGTGGGGATACTTAGAATCACAGAACACGTTCCGACAGTTTTTAGAAATTTTGTCTGTTTGTCCGTTTGTCCGTTTATTTGACCACGCATCACGTGAAAATGGCTGAACGGATTTGATTAAAACTTTGCACATAGACAGACCATGACCCGGATTAGGATGTAGGATACTTTTTATCCCGGCAACAGGTTCCTGTGGGATAGTGTAGTCTTCGCGAGCGAAGTCGTGGGCGACAACTAGTCAACAATAAATGCTAACAAACAATTAACAACAACAAGTAAATAATGAGATTTAGAGCTGCTTTCTTCACGATTTATGAAACCTTTGGACTAGCAAAGCAAAATTTATTTTTCATTGGTTTGCAATCTTAACGCTATACAATAACGTTCAATTTATGATGGCATCTACGTTGCCATTGTCAGCTAAAGCTAAAAGGGTAACATTATGACTGCAGTAACGCGCCCAAGCGTCAGTTTTTAAGTTCAGCGATTATTGAAGTTATTTCTCGTTGTTGTCATCACTATCTTATTTCAGTTCTATCTTTGACCTTAACACCTTTCGAAGCCCTACTACTATTAGTTATCTTTACTGGAACACTATCGCTTACTTTCATTTACTTAGACTGCTACTTTCCTATTAAAATAATAGGAAAATAAATTATTTGTAAATAATTAAAAAAACATAAGTACGTAATTTTCTTGGGAGTTCTTTGTAATGATTAATAAGATCACACCGGTGAGTTTCGAAAGCTCTTAATTAGCTGTCAAAAATTAATCCCTCTCTTACTCTGTCGTTACAACCGGTCGTAACGGTGCGTAGGTACCGTTATTGAATAACTATTTAATGACATAATGTGGGGTGTGTGTGGCACACTGACTCACTCGCCCTCACCTAGTTTCGTGTCGTGACTTAATAATAGCCAACCGTTTCATTACCATATCAACTATACATAGTCCAGTAATTACCCAACAATTCTACATTGTCTATTAAAAGGAACGTTTCTTTTGTCCATTGTCTAAAATAAAACATGTAGTTTGGTCGGATAATGATTCAGATTTATATAAATAGTCAGTTAATGATTAAAATAACTATTATTAAATGGATTATTACCATATTTTTTATTATGTGTGATGTACAGTCAACAGCAAAGGTAACTGATGATTGGTCAAGTTTCAAAATATGAAATTAGTATGAAAATCAAAACTTTTTAAATGCATATCGAAAAATATTCGAGTGTCTACCTGCAGACTTTGACTGTATTTATATAGAAAATATCGACTTACACTATCGAAACTTAATTTTGAAATCTAGTAAACATCATCTACTTTTGTTGTTGACTGTACCTACTGAAGTTATTGATGTTGTTGACTTTGATGATTATTATTCTAACGTGAGTGACCATGATAGTTCAAAAAGTTATATCAGTTATTGATATTAAATAAAGCTTATTTGTCGTACGAAGTTAGCGATGGATCGTTAAGTCTCAAAGATTTTGTTGTATGACGATATACACAGAAACTATTCTGTTTTTATTTTCCTTTTTACCGACGCGACGCTACATGAAAGGTATACACACGAAAGCTTATGAATTTTGCAGAGGCAAGCAGGTAAGCATAACACCCGCATTTTCGTTTGTCTCCCCATTCAAGGGAAGTGAGAGCCCTTCTGTTTGCTCCATTAACGTGGGAGACAAAACAATCATACGCATCTTTTATAGACCTTGTATTTAAGTTTGTAAGGTCCAAAATGCAGTGTGAGTCGTCACTGCAACAGATTCTAAACTCAGTTAGAGGTTTGAAACCGTGGTCCACACACGGCACATAGCAATCGTGTGTAATGAAAATTCTCTTAGTTAAAATGCTTTCAGTTCCCTTTGAGAAAGGGCGCATTTAATTTGTCGAGTTACACGGAACTGCTTAAACGGCATCAAAGCGACTGATGGAAGCGCTCGAAGCTATTAGCTACAAATGGGTTTTCATAAAACACATTGTGTCATAACACTATAAAGTAAATTAACAACATTTGACTATTCAGAACTTTTTATTGGCTTGACCAGTTGAAACAAAAATAAGGCTTGGCAAATCGAAAAAAAATATTGGGACTTGACTAATTATTACTTTTGCTTTGCTTGACAAATCAGAACAAAAACACGCGGTAAAAACACACTTGACCAATTGGAACTTTCTTTCTGCTTGACGAATTAGTTCCTAAACCTGTTATTCTATTCCAAATCGGAACCCTGTTTTGTTTATTCTAAACTAGCGGTCCGTCCCGGCTTCGCACGAGGGACATATCCTTTTTAATATACTTAGTCTATGTTACTCAGCGCTAATGTAGCATTCTAATGGTGAAATATTTTTTAAATAGGTCCAGTACTTTTTGAGTTTATTCGTTGCAAACATACAAAAATGCAAAGCTTTCCTCTTTATAATATTATAAAGTATGATATGATGTGGCGTCGGGTCACTAATGGCGACTATATCTACTCAAAGTTGGTGAGTTCGATGTCCTGTCATACGTAACGATATACTTCTTTTTTTGTAAATATCGTTACTTCTAGCTAGCTGTGAAGTTTATTACGCCCATACTTCTCCACAGCTAAAAAAAATTTACGTCCTGTCCTATAGTACAGGACGTTTATTTTTCTACCTACAGGTAAAACAAATGTTTGGACAATTAAAAGGCACTTTTCTTAACTTTATCTGAATTAAAACAAATGACTTTGACTTTGACTTTTGACTTTGTCTACCCCTTTTTGGGAGAAGGACGTGAGAGTTTGTATTTATGTATGTATGTATGTAACTGACTTGAATGAGCACAAATTTTGACAAATGAAACAAAACAGTGCCAAGTTACTTTTCAAATTCTCTCAAGAAGTTTGCTTTAGGTTAAGGTAAACTCCCAAATCTTTACTGAAACTCAGAGGGTTGAGTTGGTTCCTTCATTAATCATCCATCTTTTATCAAGGAAAAACTGAAGGCTTAGCTGTGTGGAGCATTCCTACAGAAACTAGAGAAAAGAACCTAATAATACGTGATAATATATTTTTTTCATTCATATCACAGCGTTCGCAAGACGTGTGAACAACATGATTTTATATACCGTTTTCGATATTGTGAAAGTTAAGCGCATTAATAAACGTATTTCCTCACTGCTGAGCAGGGTGCGTGGTAGCAGTAACAGCATTCTGAAGGCAATATCAGATAAATATGATTGCCCAATACAATCGTTTTTTGTAAAATATGTTATTGGGGCAGTTAAATAGCTATTAATCTAATGTTCAATTGCTAACATAGTTTATTAAGTGCCCATTGTTACTAATCATAATTGGTACTATTGTTATCTTTTAATAAATGAATTATTATTATTATTATTATTAATAAAGTGACAGTGTTTTTAATACATGTGTTTCATAAACTTCTCCACCAACAAAAAACTACACGCCATCACTCTCCGACTGCTACACTCTCAAAACAATAATCTACATTTCCATTCCATTGTATTTCTCCATTTCATAGTAGCAACCACAAATCTACTGTAGAAACTGTAGAATTATTTAATATTTTGTTTTTGTTAATTAAATAAAAATAAATAAAATCCTTTTATTTCAGACAAAGTCCATATAGTGTTAGTAACAATTAACCTTATAAACTATGTTAGTACATTAAATTGGTAGGTATTATAATTAATTTTTGTGTCTTTTAATTAAAAGTAAACAAATAAAAAACGCTCTGGCTGACAATGTCTAGTCTCTCAAAATGACAATAACTAATCTGAGGTCAAACATTGTCTAGTGTTTTAATTCGTCCAGTCCCGTCATGTCTAGTGTCTCAGAATTAAAAGTGTCCAAAAATTACCAGTATTTTAATTCGTCCAGTCCCGTAATGTCTAGTGTCTCAGAATGACTAATATTCAGTATCACAATGTAAGTACTTACAGAGTGATATATTTACTCATATGCTTACAGTGGACCATCGCCTTTAAAGTCGCGCGAAATGCCGCTTTTATCCAGACATTTGACATTTCCGCTGGGTTGTTTTTTTTTTTCTCTTTTAGTTGATGGCTTCGTGCGATTAGCACATTTAGCCAGTGTCAAAGTAATTTTTTGTACAAGTAATACATAAATAAACAATATTTCCTTAACCTTTTTACCGCCAACAAATTCTATAGAAGTTCGAGATTTTCGTGCCGTCCACGCCAGCACTTCTATAGAAGTTCTTCTTTGTACCTACTTTATTAAAATACATTTATACGTTGGCGTACAGCGGGACATCGCCTGCAGGATAGTTGGGCGGTGAAAAGGTTAAATGGTGATGAATGATATTAGAAATGGGAAGTGAGAAATGATATACCCCCCATCCCCTCGAGTATCTCAGTAAAGATGTGAGGCTTTACTAAGTCCTCACGCGAGCTTCTTGAGAGAATTTGAAAAGTGACGTTGCACTGTTTTGTTTTATTTGCCAACACTATGCACACTCACGAACACTTAACGGTTAATAATCCACCATTATTTCACATTATCATTCGACATAACAGAAATTTTGGAAAACAAGACAAAACCGCAGACATGACGCTTCACTTTCCCGTCAAGAAGTCCCGCTGGGATGTTACCATTTTTTTTGTCCCTTATTTTTTTTCTACGACTTGGAAGCGCTTTGCCTTCATCTCACCTGAGGGCCTAGTGCGAGTTTCATTCGCTATTCGATCACGAAAACGAGAATTTGTATGGCAAAATGTTAACTCTACTCGTGTGTCGCCTGGAGGCGCTGCTTCAATACCATAATGTTTTTCGTTTTCGTAAACATAATCGAATGAATACGGATAGTTATAACAAAACTTACACTAGGCACCCTGATGGTAAGTGACGAAAAGACCGAAGGTGGAAGCGCGCTTCATCTGGAATCCTCAACCACAGAGGCTGAAAGTCACTAAAGAGGCAAATAACATGCTACGTAAAAAGACTACAGACAATAAATAATTTAAATCTCTTATTATTTTTCTTTCTTCATTGGATAGAATGAGGTACGTGCTAACAATAAAATGGAACGTTGATTGAAAACCAATGTTTTCAAAAGAACACAATTAAGATTTATGACACTTAAAATATTATTTTGCCTTTTTTCTTTATTGATACAATTAATTATGTCCTCGTTAAAAGAGATAGAAAGTGAAGATCGTTTACTTTCCTTTATCGATTTTCTAATTTGTTTTGGCTCTGTTGTTGTGCTTAATCTGTATGTGAATTCAATGTTGCCATACAACATTTGTAAAACTGGTACAGTCAATGACCAAAAATTCTTTTTATTTAAATAAACAAGTTTTAATGCGTAATTTAAATTCTCATATCTTAAATCAAAAATGATGACAGTGCTCTAGGCACCTTTTACGGCCCGTACATCGATGACCAGACACATTGGATAACAACCTTATCATGTGGTTAACGCGCCTGATCTGCGATTGATAAAGTTAAACAATTTTTGCAAAAACCGGGCATCGGATGGGTGACCAAAATTTATCATCTCGAGCTCCTCCGTGCTTCGGAAGGAACGTAAAGCCGGAAGTTACTCCCGGCTGCATTAGCGGTCCAATCCGACTTTGCCCGCGTGGTAGTTCATGGCCCGTTCTCCCTTTACTTCCATAGGGAAGGCTCGTGCCCTAGCTGTGGGGATATAATAAATGAGCTGATGATGTAATGGTGAAAGCTTTAAAGTGTATTCGTGTTCGTAAGGAAAATTTTCCCTCCTTCCTATGATATGGGGTCCTTCAAGAGTGGCGTGAAGAAGCACCTTGTGGGCCGGCAGAGTGAGGTTAACTGATGCTACGTTTGTTTCCACGCTGCACCAGTTTTCTTCGCGTCTGGACTTTATTTCCATTTAACATCAGGTGGGATGGAGTCATTTGCCGAGCTAACTATAAAAAAAATAAAAAATATTTCCCGTTTTTTGCAAGGAATTGTAATCTATCACATAAAGACGTGCTCCGATATTGTAAAGTCAGGGTCATTCATGGCACAACCGTCCCAGTCGTAAAGAAATACATAAAAGAGACGCTGCGTTCGCCAAAGATACTGCTTACGTCATACAGCTTGCAGAGACTATAAAAATTGCTTAAATTATAAAGAATCTTTAAAACTGTCGCCTTCCATTTTCATCAAAGTTTTATGACCACGTCTTGCTATTTTTGTCCAGCTCAACACATGGTTACCGGGAAGAAATTGATAAGGCAGCGTTTTGTACAGCTTTTTGTATTGTCCTCTTTCTGTCTTTTATGATATGGTGTACTTAAAAATATTTTCAGTTCACTTTATTTCATTTCATTTCATTATAACGGGGATTAACGCAATCTACTTAGTATAGATAGGTATCTTAAGCATCCCTACTCTGTCGCGATGTTGCGCCTCCGTTTGAGCAGCAGACTCAGGCTGTCACCACGACCGGTACAACTCGATCGAAACGTCTGTCGTCGTTTAATACCTATACTAAATCATCATCATCATTATCATCATCAGCTTATTTTGTGTCCCCACTGCTGGGGCACGAGCCTTCCCTATGGATGGATAGGGAGAACGGGCCATAAACCACCACGTGGGCCTAGTTCGGATTCGTGGTTGTTAGCGACTGCTTACGCAGCCGGGACCAACGGCCTTCCAAAGCACGGAGAAGCTCGAGGTGAAAAAGTTTTGGTCACCCATCCGATGACCGGCCTTTGCGAAAGTTGCTTAACCATAGCGATCGCAGACCGGGCGCGTCAACCATTGCGCCATCGAGCTCCTCTTGTTTACGAACTTGGTTGCGAACTTTGTTTACGGAATCTTAAAACGTGTCTCGAGTCCCTGAAAATTGCTATTTATTCTCTGCGCAGTTGCTGTTTAGACTTTTATTTATTCTCTGTGCAGTGTCGTTTACAACCAGAGACAGCTAACAAACTAAAAAGGCTGATTCAAAAGGCAGATCTGGAACAAGTTTGCTAGTGTTGAATAAAGAAACACTTGTGTGTAGACTGCTCTTCCGTACTATGTTCGTTTGGTGTTCCAAAGCACGGAGAAGCTCGAGGTGAAAAAGTTTTGGTCACCCATCCGATGACCGGCCTTTGCGAAAGTTGCTTAACCTTAGCAGACCGGGCGCGTTAACAACTGCTCCATCGAGTACCTTCTATACCAAGTATTTTGCGTTAATCTCCGTTATAAAACAAATTATAACTGAAATTAAACCATTTATAGGGAAATCTGTATAAATGGTCCGTTACAGGGAGTAGATAAGAGTAAGATCGGTTGGTCAGTCTAGGTATATTAGTGCCAGTGACCACATCACAATATGCTACACCAATTATCCCAGTAGTTAAAGAAAACTGCAAGGTGCAAAGAAGAGGTTCGAAACGTCAGGATTTGTAATGTAAACGGTAACGTCAAAATTGTACAATAAACGTGAGTAAATCCGTAAAAGTGGTTTATTTCGATGTGTAGGTAGTGTTCGCGTAAACTTTATTGATTTAAAACTTTTGCAACATATATTACATGGCGGATTTAATGCCTGAAGCATTCTTTACCAGTCAACCATAGTATACTTTAGAAAAAAATATAGGTAAAATAATTATAAATTCAAAATATGAAACGTTCCGCTTATTCAACCCGCTACAGTTGAAACGTTTTCAATAATACATTTATGCAGATTGGAGGGAGTGCCTGATGTTTCTGAATGATTGATGAGACAATAAAATTATCATGATCCGGCACAACGAAGCATAAGCGACCATTTAGCTGCAATACAGAAAGGTTTCAATTTGTAGATTTGACAACAATGAAACTGCGCTCTCTGTCGATCTTCATACTAGCAAATGGGATGCAAATAGTGCGTGTTCCACTAGATTAAAATAAAAATCTTTTTAAATGCTATTTATTTAAAATCTAGATGTTCTATTGAAAAAATAAAACAATACCGTATTTCTAATAAGTAAAAAGATAATCATGTAAATAGATACTGTATAGTTTTTATAATTCTGCATTTTTGAAACATTAATATTGTTGATAATATAGTCTAATACAACATAATATTTTTCTTCGCGTTGTATCAGTCTTTATAACATCTTGTGTGTTGTATACTTTTTATATAAGCTTCGATCAACAATGTTCTAGATTTCCGATGAGTGCTTTATAAAGCGGAACGCGACTTTGGGGCCACGGGGCTATGACACTGGTGGCGATGACAGTAAATAATAGATACAAATATTTTGCAAACTTAATTAGTCCTTGTCTTAAAACTTAAGGTTCACAGTAAGCTGCAGTTGTTAAGAGGCCTATCACAAAATGTCGCGCGCTCGCGCTTTCTCAGTACTACGAGCGGCCGACCTCAAAACAAACTTTCATTAGAACCCCAAAATAATAAGAAAAGCTTGATGAAGAAATCAAGATTTCAAGTTTTAAAATATTTTTAAATTATGTTGGGGCCTTTTTATATTTTTTTCTTTTTGAAAACATCATCTCAGAAGGCAGATCTATCAGAAAAGCATCACTTCAAAACTGTAATAAAATAAGGGCCCAAAAACTAGCATCTTTCCTTTATCTATTTATGATGTTGTGTCACTGTTTTCGAGATTACTAAGTTGATTAACCCATCCCACGCTATAGGTATTTACGTTCTACGACCTTATGCACTACCGATAGTTAATATAGTTATTGTGATAAATATTAAATCTTGGGGTGTGTTGTAACATGTTACAACTTGCCCCCATATTGTTGTATGTTACGGTTATTATTTGTAATGTAATTTATCTAATTTGTTTTGTTTTAGAATGAGAGAGTATAAGAGAAAGTCGGAGCGGGCAACATAAAGCCAGGAGGTATAAGAATTAGCTGCAGCTGCAGTACTAACTAATTAAAAGGTTGAATAATGTAAGATGTAACGCAGAAGTAAGGGATAATTACGCGACTAAATTTGAAGGTTTATAATTTAACTTACTGTGATTTTAAAGTGCCATGTTGATGTATAAGTACCTATAGGTATTTATAGTATAACATAAGATAAATATTTAGTTAAAAACTAAAATCTTTAATTTGTTGATTTTATAAAAAGTATGTGTACAAAAGCAAAGTGGTTCAATGTGTGAAAAAAATAAATTATTATTGGTGTTATATTCTCGTTTTTATTACTGTTACTACTTGCCCCAATGGATGTTACAACAAACCCCAAGCACGGGGTAAGTTGTAACACCGCCCTTTTTTAATAAAAAATGTAATAGTGAAAGAGTTACCTGTAGAATTGATATTTTTTCAATTTGAATTAATAGAAGAATAGTTGAAGCATCAATCAGTGTTTAGTTGGCGGTAATTTAAACAATACATCTCAAGATATATGAATTTTATAAAAAAATGTTACAATTAGCCGCTCGCTCCCCTACATTATTGATCGAAGGTCAAAAGTGTTAAAGCAATTTTATGGTCGACTATACAATAAAAAATACTTTTGACAAAGGAAGAAAGAAGAATCGATAGGGGGTGGCCTTAGTACCTACAGATAAGATAAGACACGATAAATATAGCACTCGTTTATATTTTGTCATTTTTTAGTTATTGTATACATACTTTGGTGATAAATAAAAAAGATACTTACTAAAAAATTTTGTAAACGGTAACAAAACGGTATAGCTTATATTACATATGAGTAGGGTTTAAACATAGGGAGTCAGTAGGTATATGTAAACGGTAGCATTATTTTCTTATGTTCAAATGTTTCTAATAAAAAGAAAAGACTTAAGTCCATTTGAATTGTCTACATTTCTACATCAACCGAAAAACATCTGACACAGTGAACCGTCCCCCGATCGCACCCCGGGTGACAATTTTGTTTCTTAGAGGCAGTTTGGCGATGTTACCGACTCGTCGCCTTTGTTATTCTGGATAATAACAGTAGGGTTGTAGATTGGTAATGGAAAATGCTGTGTTAACACAATTAGTGTCTATGTAAGTTAATAGCCTATATACTGTCCCACTGCTGGGCAAGGCCTCCATCATTGAAATCAAGTCATCGGCATCGCTAGAATTGATGGGCGATGGCTTAATCACCATGCTTGCCAAATGCGGGTTTGTGATCACAAACTCGGGTGATGCGTCGAAAAATCTGAAACACATTGCCTGACCTGGGAATTAAACTCAGGACTTTCGGGGCGAGCGCTTTGCCCACCGGCCACCGAGGCGTTCTATGTGCTATAGTATCCATGACTACTTTATAAACATCTGAGTGTCTGTGACCTGAAGTGTCTTTACAAACAGAAATACTAAGGAGTTTTCGCTTGCAAAGGTTCATGTCACATGAGTAAATACCCTACATATATCTATTCTGTTTCATGTCATACTGAAGGACGTTTTTATTACTGAAGGACGTTTTAGTCACAACTGTAAGTCCACAGTAAACACTGATAAATAAATAAATAAATAAATGTCCACCATTTCCCACTGGACTTTGAGTGATTAATTAAAAAAATAATTATTAAAATTATTTTTATTAATACCTACCTACCTACTAATGTATACTCCGTTCCTTTTTTATTCGACTAAGCCGGCAAACTTTCGGTTTGAGATCCATCTGAGGAAAGTCATCTTTTTTGAACTGTTGTTTTATTTTCCTATATAAAAAATACAATATAAATGAAAAATAATAATTTCAAACAAAAAATCGTTATTTGTTCAAAAGTTTACACTACTTAAGAATGAAGTTTAGGTAAAACGCGAGTTAGACTAATTACGTTTCAGGCATACAGAGAACAAAGGCTTAAAACCCTTCAGACGCATAGTACCAGAAACGCAAATTACCTTATACGCGGATGGCCAGAAGTGCATTTCGCATATTACCAGATACGCATATGACCAGATTTTGTTTCGTAAATTACCAGATACGCATACCTACTATAAGCCACTGTTTTACCACTACAGAGCAAACTCAGAAAATAAACATTTTACCACGCTTCATAACTAACTTAATGTGCTTGATATATGGACAGTGATAAAAAGTAGTCAATATTGGTTGACATAAAAAGCGTCATCATATTTTTACTTTCCTTTTTTACAATTCTTATCCTCATAACTTTTATCTATAATATTAATACGTGAAAAACTTTGTACCCCTTTTTTACGAAAATGGCGCGGATGGAGGAGTATGAAATTTGGCACACTTATACGAGTAGTAGACTACGACTTATAGAAGGTTACCCGAAAGTTAATTTTTTCTTTAATTATCCATAAAAATACATTAAATCAATAAAACAAACATTACTCACACTACCATGTATTTGAAACACACGCGTATGTATTTAATACACACGCATATAATTCTCTTTTCAAAAATTTCAAGAATGCAAGATTAGCGGCCGAAATCTGTCAATGCCAATCCAAACTCAGACCTCAGAACAATAACTAAAGCTATAGAAACCGGACTAAAATAGCAAAGGGGTCACCAGATTTGTGACGTCATATTTGAGGTAATGTAGTGAGTGACTATATAAAGGACTCAAAGTTTTTTTTTGATCACCGATTACCTGATGACCGTTTGACATAACAATACAAAAAATAAAAACTAAGTGTCAACCATTTGTCGCACTCCAACCTCCTTTTCTAGCCATAAGATAGAACAGAACTAAACATAGTTGCACGATTTTTATTTTAGCCATCCTTCTTCTATAGCTTTAGTTATTGTTCTGAGACTCAGACTCACATTCTATCTTTTTAAATATTTCATTGTTTAGGAATTAGGATACAATCCGTGCAGCCATAATAAAATTACGAATTCGTCGAATTTCTGGGCGACCACTAGTCTTCATAAATATTTGGCCGTCTATCATAATATCAATATCTACTACAAATTAAGTTAAGGCAACTTTGTATAGTCGACCATGAAATTACTTTATCACTTTTGACAAAAACTTCCATTACATTTAAATTTCACTAAGGCTTATTGTCAATAATGACAACGTATCTGTCACTTGGTCTTTTAAACAAAACAAGAACTTGTTGTTTTATTATATGCAAACAAAATTCACTTCTAAGGTGGTAAAGCAATTTCATTGTCGACTATACGTAATCATTCTAGTTTGTTTTACATATTATTATATTTATAGTTAAACCGAAAAGATAAAAGTGTTCGCCGTCTGAAATAGGTTTAAGGTGTTTCAATACCAAATGTCTATTAGGTTTTAAATGGAGCCACGGTTAGGTTATTAACGTTTAACATTTCCTGATCTAATAGCGTGAAACCAGATACTTATTACGTCTAATCTTTCCTCATTCAGAACTAATGACACAGTCTCTTATACATCAACAGACCATTTGAATATCAGAACGTTTCCATTTATTGCTATTCTGGAGCGGATGACACAGACTTATTATAGTCGGCCCGTACTACCGCCACCATTAATAATTTGAGCAACACCATTAGGCCGTCCCGCGAACTTCATAATAAATCATCATTTTTCATCCAACACGCAACAACGCCCAGACAACGGGGACGCTTCTATTTGAAAATATTCGGTGCGTAGAAAATTAGAAAAGTAGGTAGGTAATTTTCGTAACGGCCAGTTTGTTTGCACAAGTGTTTGTATGTACTTGAGGCTTCTCAAAGTTTTTTATACAGATACTTCAATTCAACTGTCAAATTTACCTAAAACACAGCTTCAAGGGACCGTAGACCTCGATACCTCCACACGTTCCCGAGATAAAGGGTCTTGCTTGACAGACAGACAGACGGACAACAAAGTGATCCTATAAGGGTTCCGTTTTTTCCTTTTGAGGTACGGAACCCTAAAAATAAATCTAAGCGGCTCTGACGCATTCAAGAAGGTGTGTACATTATAGAAGTGTGAAGAAGTAAAATGTTTTTGTTTTGTTTATATAATTTTTAACGCAAATTTTGTTGCGAACAAATTACAAAAGCACAAATGTTGAAAAAATTTCCACGAGCAGGATTTTTTCAACATTTGTGTTTTTTCAACAAAACAACAACATTTTATAAATAGCTTGCCTAAATCTTAACTGATCTTTAGTATTTTTAAAAATATTATGATCGGATGTTAATGACGGTAGTTGTCGACATTGAATGGGCGCCTTTGGCTTTCAAAGTAAAAAAAGTAAATAGTGTTGAATAATTTCAGCGGGCTGGTTAGAACCACGATAGCTCAATTGGGAGAGCACCTGACCCGGTACATAATTATCCTGCTCGTGGAAATTTTTTCAACATTTGTGTTTTTGTGAAGAAGCACCTTTGTGGGCCCACAAGGTTAAGACGACTAGAGAAGCAGGATTCTTCTTTCTTTCTTCACTAGCCGTCTTAACCTTGCTGGCCCACAAAGTTACTTCTTTGTCTCTGTCCTCGCATTTCGACTCTGCTTCTACTGAACAGCAGGTAGAGAAGAGTAATTTGCCTTTAATTAAAGAACATCGACAATGGAGGAGCTCGATGGCGCAGTGGTTAACACGCCCGGTCTGCGATTGCTGAGGTTAAGCAACTTTCGCAAAGGCCGGTCATCGGATGGGTGACCAAAAATTTATCATCTCGAGCTCCTCCGTGCTTCGGAAGGCACGTAAAGCCGTTGGTCCCGACTGCATCAGCAGTCGTTAACAACTACCAATCCACACTGGGCCCGCGTTGTGGTTTATGGCCCGTTCTCCCTATCCATCCATAGGGAAGGCTCGTGCCCCAGCAGTGGGAACTTTATGAGCTGATGATGATGATGAAAGAACAATCTTTAATCTTGTGTAGCTTTGGTGAGGGAAGAAAAGCTTTTTTTATTACTAGGAAATGTTTAAAAAAGAGTGATAAACACTATTAATGCATTATTTGAACTACGCTACAGCAAATCTTGATAAATGACGTCGTGAGCTATAAGGGCCGTTAAGTGCAAAAAGTAAAAATACAACGGCAACCCAACGCAACGATGACAAATCGCCGCTGCTTACTCGCCGTCCCTTCCGCCATTACTCTTGATTGCACTACTCCCGTCTTTTGTTTCTAACCTAGCGTCCCCAATTAGTAGGCGATGATACTTTTTTATAATGATAATTAATATCTATGGTGACTTTTATTAGTGTTGCCAACACTGAACATAAATATTTATTAAGTTACAAAAAGGGGTAGAGTGGTGGCACTAGGTACCGTGATCGACATTTTGTTTCCTTAAATCTTCACTACATAGTATAAAAACAAAGTCTTCCCGCCGTCCCTATGTATGTATGCTTAGATCTTTAAAACTACGCAACGGATTTTGATGCGGTTTTTTAATAGATAGAGTGATTCAAGAGGAAGGTTTATATGTATAAATACATGCATAATATAGTAGAGAAACACTGATAAATTAAGAGGCTTCACATATTTTTGCGCTTACATTGCAAACGCTGGCTGAACCCTACGAGATAGGTCAAAATAATGTACAACAGTATTGTACACCTTAAAAAGGTCTACAAAAAAGTCCGCTATGGCATATGTCTATCTCTTAGGGATAACCCACAATAATCATTTTTTATCCTTTACTTTTTACGAGAAATAATGGCTTATTTACGAAGCGATTTTAAGCAATACAGCATTAATCCTTATCCAATTAAGTACCGTAAATACATTGTGCATTTAGTATAGATCAATATGGCCCTTCACAACATGTAATTTAAATAAATATTTTCGAAGATATTACAGATTTAAAATGCAGGGACATAGCGGTTGCGTGTATCAGCATTGCACCCGTGCGAAGCCGGGGCGGGTCGCTAGTTAACAATAAGCGTCAGTAACTGGTTTTAGTCTTGAGCAACAATTTGAATACAGATCATCTACTTCTTAGCTGTCATCCCGTAAATTTCAATAAAAATCTATGTTGTTTTTTGGCGGCGAAAACTACGATGCGATACAAATTCTCCAGAATACCGACCGCCTAACCAGAGTGAACGAGAGTGCGGCAACTTCACACAAGCGCTCCGAAACGCACGCACACAAACTCGTAGTTCACCTACATTAGCACACGGAAAAAAGCATGGGAAAGGAGTACCCGATGACGCGGCTGTCATCGCAAACGCGGATCGGGCAGCGTATGTTGCTGTAGTAACGGAGAATAACAAGTATGTCACTAAGCGCTGCCGATCTTATTTAAACCTTGTTTCTTTATTGGAAATAGAAAAATTTATTACATAAGTATTCAAAACTAGCCAAAACTATTTTTGATAATATGTCCGTCCTTAAATATGTACCTCCATGAAAATGCTTTCCAATAATATATTTAAAAAAATTATACATTGGCATGCGGATATATTACGTTATTAAATTTTATAACGCAGCTTTCAAAACTGGCCGAGCGAGGCGTAAATATTTTGTTGTGTCCAATTTGTATATTAATATTTGATTACGATTGTACTTTATAATGATATAAGTATTTTATAGTGTACACCTAAATTGTGTGTTTCATTTATAATATTATAAGACACCCAAATTCACACAATAATAAATTAACTATGTGTGGCTCACTCAACCCTAGCCGGTAGCTACAGCTCGTACGTCAATTCTAGATCACGGCACTGTTGCCGCACTCTCGTTCACTCTGGCCTAACCGATCGCTTTGAATTCGTGTGTGGTTTATGACGTCATCTTGTCGTTCCGTGCCGCCTATGAAAGCAATACCGAAAGCTTATAGCCTTTAACTTTTGACATTGCTTTCATAGGCGGCGCGAGGTGGCAAGATGACGTCATAAACTATGCGCGTAGTCAAAGCGATCGGTTAGACGGTCGGGGGGCAGGTCATTGTAAAGTTATCGTGGTCCCATTCATCAAAATAAGCAGTATACTTCATATTAATTCATTTTACTTAGATTCTTCTATAAAATGTAACAAGTATCAAAACTTTTCAATCCGACAAGTCAAGTGTTGCTCACTAAAAAAAATTATTACCTCCTGGTATATATAAAGAACGCCTCGGTGGCCGAGCGGCAGAGGGCTCGGCCCGATACCTGATGGTCCCGGATTCAATTCCCAGGTCGGGCAAAATGTATTTCGGATTTCACGATGCATAACCCGGTTTTGTGATCACCAACCCGCATTTGGCAAGCGTAGTGATTAAGCCGTTACCCATCAGTGGTAGCGATGACTTGATTTCAATGATGGAGGCCTTTGCCCAGCAGTGGGACAATTACAGGCTGTTTACTTTACTTTACTATATATATAGAAGGTGTCATTGAATCAAATGGGGATATTAGTGACTTGACCTTGACCGACGTCTTGAAAAAGATGGCGGGTGGTGGATGGATGCAGACTACGTAGGACCGTGTTAGCGCTTTTTAGGGGAGGCTTACTTTCAGCAATGGACGGCAATAGGCTGAAGAGTAGTGTACTTCACTTGAAAAATTAAGCTATTTCGGATAATCTAGAAACAAAACTCAAGAGGCTGACCGTTATTCGACCGTAAAACTATTTTCAGCCATTCACAATCTTTGAGTCATGTCTAATAAAACCTCTCCCGAACTTTCACTCAAATTGAAAAAATCTTGGGAAAACTAGGTACGCATACTGAAGCGGCAAGAATACAATGGCCTATAAAGTTCGCAAATATACCTTTTGTCGTCAATAATAAAAGATAGTTGAAAAACAGCCGATCCCAAAAACCTACTACGAATACTTTCATAAATATGCAAAAGAAAAATCACTACGATAGGTTAATTGTAGATTGCGTCTACAGCATTAAAAGCTCAATAAGTGATACCGACTAAAAGAGCAGTGTATGAAAATATTAAGAGTTTTACTTCATCTTTTTGACTTTCGAAGTAGGCCCGCAGTTTGCAAAGAGTTTAGGGACACAGAGGAACAATTTGAACATGAATTTTTCATGAGTTTAATTTTAGCGACTGGAATAAACAAGTGAAAACTTTGGATTGGACGCCAATGGAAGTTTTTTGCATTAAAAGTTTAAGAACTGTTTGTAATTTGGAAAATTGTTAAAAAAATACCACGAGCGGGATTCGAAGCCACACCCCATGCCCCATGGCATCACGGGTCAGGTGCAACTTTTTATATTAAAATTTTACTAATTGTTAAATACATAATTATAATAATATCATATACGCGATCCCTCGTTAAAAGTAAGCATAAAGTATGCTGTTAAAAATATGGAACATAACCTTATATATGGAATAAGAGATAAGCCTGTTATTAGAAATTATCTATTAAAGTTACATATAGTGACTTGTCTTGACTGACTGATTCATCATCGCCGAGCCGAAACCGCTGCAGCTAATTAGATGAAATTTGGACTGTTGGTTAATTGAGTGACTTAACCAGTCACTAAGAAAGGATTTTACGGAAATCATACCCTAAGGGGGTCAAATAGGGGGTGAAAATTTGTATGAAAGTCCGTCAGTTTTGAAGTAAAATACACGAAAATTGATATTTAGCTTTTTAAAAAGAAATAAAGAATGACGTGTCTCAGGAATTTTGTTTATTTTCCTTTAAAGAAGTAAAAAAGAGAAGAAAGTTTTTTTGGGGAAATCGTTATTTTTAAAGTAAGAACTAAGTATAAAAATAAATAATTAAATCGATCTTTAGATTTTTCAACAAAAACAAAGAAGGACGTGTTTTAGCGCTTTTCAGTAAACGTCCCCTAGAAAGTTGAAATAGGGGTGGAAAGTTAATATGGAAATTATTCTCACAGATACATAACTTTAATAAGTTTGGCTTTTATTATAAACAATTCCAAGTCCAATATAGCCCATGTGAGCAAAGCCGCGATCAAAAGATAGTTATAATATATATTTCAAATTATTCTTAAAATTGATATAAGTATGGTTATGACTGTCATCTTCGTGACCTTATTAATAATTTAATTGACCATCTTGGAAGCAAAGGTACCATCGTGTAGCGCTGAGGAGCCCAAGCACAACATATTTCTGAACTCGCTCAGTTCAACGTATCGTGAGCACCAAACTAATACAAAAACATCGGTGGACTCCCTATATGCCACCTTGACCTGTGGCGGTAGCCAAAGTAACATTAAGAAAACGATAGCGAAGTTCGAAAAGAATAAAATGTAAAGGATTGACATAAGATTGAGCACGTCATTTAGCGCGGCTTATGTCCTAACCTAACCTAAACAGAGAGAACGTCAACAGCCGTTTCTATCTGGTCTCTTATATAAAAAAATTAACAAAATTCTTAAAATATACCCTCTTAATTTGAAAAAGTGTAAAGCCGAGATTACTAAGTACCTACTTACGTTGGATTATGGTATGACCGAGTCGCTTTTGCTGACACCAAAATAAGCAGACTGTCACTATATCGTCTAATGTACCTACTTTTAATGATATTGTTTTTTATTTTATTTTTTATTTTATTTTTCATAATGTATGCAGTTTGATTTGTACAAAGGAAGGTTTAACTGCCTACGATACAGGTCTTCCTCGTGTAGGTAGTTAAGATTAATTATTGTATCTGCTGTTTTGTGAAAATAAAGAAATTATTATTATTAACTTACTTTTGCTCTCGCTACTCCTTATAGAGAGCCAATGCACTTATTGTAGTTTTTATTAGATCTTACGGGTAAACACAGTGCCTTCGTATTACCTGATTTTAAGTAATGATAAGGCCAATGATGGAAACGCACTTTACCCGATTCCTCAACTACAGAGGCACTGGCTATATCTCTAGCTGCCGGAACACAACAATGCTACAAACATTGATGTTACGGCGACATATTTAGATAAGATGGTGGTAGCTAGCCAGGCGGACTAACAAGCTCTATCACCAACCAAACCGAGTACACAAACATGTACCCCCTGCTGGGAATCGAACCCGGGACCTCTGGGTCTAAACCGGTGGTATTATCTACTAGACATAGAGGCGGTTTGCGAGTCTGTATATGGGCTTGCCTAGAATTTCGCCTTCAAGTCTCAAGGTAGTGTAATTCTCCGAAGTCCTGTAACAGACTTGATTAGGTTCGGCTCTTTGCTACAATTAATATTATAAATTAATACCTACTTACACAATTTCATTTGCTAACCTAAAACTCTTTGGAAACAAAATATAAAAACCCTTATAGGTACACACGCACCGGCTACCGGTCATAAATTATTAAGACCAGACGAACCCTCTTTCAAAGCTGAACGCTCACAACAGCGGCTCTTTATTAATTTTTTATAAATTATGAACAAAAGAGCAGACGATAAACTAAGAAACACTGCGGCAAATCAAGTCCTTATTAATACTTAAACACTGGCCGTGACTCGGGACTTCGTCCGCGTCGACTTTGAATAAAAAGTTGGCAGACGTCAGTTCTTTCTCGCTTACATACTTACTTCACGACTTTCCAACTATTAGTGCAAAAAAACTTTGCTCCGCAGCACTGAGAATAAAATATAAAGCACTGAATAGATACTAATTTTTCTAAGAGTATAATTTTAGCTCGTGTCTGCCATATTCACGAAGACGCTAAGTGGATCCTACAGTACGACAGGTCTTTGTACGGATTTGTAAATGTTGGCTTATGTTTACATGTCTTGGTCAATTCCAACATTATTTTGCAATAGTGACCCAAATTACCGAAAGTCGAAACAAAGGGTTCGAAACGTCAGGATAAACATTAATTAAAAGTAAAGTGTAAAATAAACGCAAGTAGATCCGTAAAAGTTGTTTCATTTCAATAAGAACCACAAATGCAGTTGATGTCAACCAGGCCCTCAAAAAAGGGGTCGGAATCCTCAGGGAAGAAGGTATGAGATTTTGCGAGATACAGCGTAAAGGCCAATTTTAATGCCAGAAAGTGTAAATGGATAAATCACTCTAACCAATTATCTAGCCCCAAGAAAAGATTCCTTAAGAAACTCGATAAATGGGTAACAAGACAAAGGATAAACATACTTAATATACTAAAATACATACGAAACACCCAATAATAATAATTATAGAAAAGAATAGAATAAAATTATCACCATCGCCAGTTTATGTCACCTACTGATTACATTGAACCTACAGCACCGACTGACAATCCAATGCACTACCAATCAAGCTATCAACTCTAACAAATTTAGCTAACACTTTTTATTAATCATAAATCATAATTTTATCGCAATAAAATTGCGTAAAGTCTACACAAATTTATAAAGATGGAACACTTAATTCCGGCACACGGCCACTCATTACAGCCGCGGCCGTCCCTCCATAGAATATTCTAAGAGGCGCGCGACAAGGAGTGCTTATGCCCGTACACCCTCACAGTACTCAACCGCCTTTATTTATATGTAAAATAAGTGAAAACAGCGTCTGCCCTCCGCGGCGAGAGGACCTGGAGACCCGAATAATTAAGGGCACCCCTGAGCTAGCATTAATTGCAAAATTAATTGAAACTAAATAGTAAGCTGTTGACATTTTGAAATCGATCGGACTAGGTTGGCTTTTGTCTCGGTGAAAACAATACCTATCTATAATTCGTCCATGGCGGCACGTACAGGATTTTTTAAGTGGGTCCCGGAGGGGAAATCTGCTGGACAATTAAAGTCAAAGTTCAAATAAACCACGTTACCAAAATACAATATTACAATAACAGGTATGCCTAATGAATTTTGTCCTGTACGATAAATAAATAAACTTTCCTACATTCACACCAATTATATAGCCCAAGAGAAGCTTCGTTATGAAACTCGTTATATGGTTAATAGACAACGGCTAAACATACTTAAAATACTTTAATACATACTTATTATACATAGAAAACACCCAGACCCGAGACAATTTAGAAAAACAATAATTTCTAAATTGACCCGACCGGGGATCGAACCCGGGACCTCAAAGATGGCGACACCATGAAAACCGGTGTACAAACCACTCGACCAAGGAGGTCGACAATAAAAAATTAAGTAGATCGGTTTTAAGACGTTACGAGTATATTACGCTAAAAGAATGAGTTCTTTAATAACGGTAAGGTATATATATAACGGTCTTACGCCACCTGTGATTATGAAGGGATGAGGTTTATTACACGTTAAAAGTAAATACTGAAAATTAAGTTTGACAACCTCGTTGGTCGAGTGGTTTGTACACCGGTTTTCATGGTGTCGCCATCTCTGAGGTCCCGGGTTCGATCCCCGGTAAGGTCAATTTAGAAATTATTGTTTTCTAAATTGTCTCTCGGGTCTGGGTGTTTTCTATGTATAATAAGTATGTATTTAAGTATTTTTAGTATATTTATCCGTTGTTTAGTAACCATTTAACGAGTTTCATAACGAAGCTTCTCTTGGGCTAGATAATTGGTGAGTGTAGGAAAGTTTTAGTTTATAATAGGTATTTCTAAAAAGGGAATAGCAATTACGTTGTGTGTGTGTACCTAGCAACTATGACGTCACGGTCAAACTTTTATATCCGTAAGTAATAAATTCATCATCATCATCACCAGCATTATATATGTCCCCACTGCTGGGGCAAGAGCAAGGGAACGGGCCAATAACCACCACGCGGGCCCAGTGCGGATTGGTGGTAGTTAACGACTGCTAATGCGGTCGGGACCAACGGCTTTACGTGCCTTCCGAAGCAAGGAGGAGCTCGAGATGATAAATTATTGGTCACTCATCCAATGACCGGCCTTTGCGAAAGTTGCTTAACCTTAGCTATCGCAGACCGAGCGCGTTAACCACGCCATCGAGCTCCTCAAGTAATAAGATACGGAGGCTGAATCGGTCGGTGAGCGCATGCCCTCGATGGAACGTTCCCGCCTCTTAGCTGAAGTCTTCAGTGAATTGCTTGTCTCGTTAGAAGGAGAACCTACCTACTAACTTTATATCCCCTTCATCACCGGTTTAGCAGTCACCAGTGTCCATCTTAGGGGCGGCCTGCGAGAGAAGCACGCCCGAGGATGTTTGAGCATGCTCCAGACGTCCTGAGGCTAGTGGAGGGCCAGTGATTCCCCGTCCCTAACCGTCACCTCAATGCGCGAGAATGAGACGGGCATACTGCCGCCTCCTTCTCCCATTTCGTCTGCGACGGAAGAAAACCGCATGGAAAGATTCCTCGCGGACCCTCTCCGCGGCCTCCTTGTGTGAAATTACCTCTTCACAGAAGGAGGCCATGGCCACCCACGACCTCTCACTGTTCAGCATGGATTTTATCATGCTGGACAGGGAAAGTTCATTACACGCCCAGCTGAAGCTGTAGCGAATTTGCGTCTCCAGACACGTGAGTCTTGGCAAAAGAGAGAGGAAATATCTACATAAAAAAAATATCCAAACGAAATAAGCAACTCATCGTACATTTCGGTCGACCAACCACCGTGAAACTGTTACCATTAAAATTAATTGGAGTGCAAGAGGCAATCATTTAATGGCCCTCCACGGTAACAGCCCTCCAATTAAATTGTTTCTGTGACAAACGATACTGTTCATTCGCCCGTGTTCTTCATATCCCAACCACAAAATATACAGACTGCAGAAGGTCATCTTACTTAATACCGTACTCGAGCAACGCACATGCGCATAGACAACCTCTCATGGACACGGGATCGCAACAGCAGCGCTTGGACTGTTCTGAGCTGTTCTGAGATTCCGTGTTCGTGTGAGAGGTCATTTATTTATTTATTAATAAATACATAAATAAATAAATGTTTCCCACACTCACACCCATTATCTAGCCCCAAGAAAAGCTTCCTTAAGAAACTCGAGAAGTGGTTAACTAGACAACGGATAAACATACTTAATATACTTAAATACATACTTATTATACATAGGAAAGACCCAGACCCAAAACAATTTTGAAAAACAGGTATTTCGAAATTGACGCGACCGGGGATCGAACCCGGGACTAGAGAGGGCGACACCATGAAAACCGCTGTACAAATCACTCGACCAAGGAGGTCGACAATTATTATTACAATGAATTGAACAACATTACAGAATAACCCTATACTTGGCAGAGTTTATTTTTGTGGAGTTATGTATATTTTTTGTAAGTCAAGTGTCTCAAATAATCCACTAGGTATGCCAAGAATAGGGTTAAACCAAGACAATGCACAATTTAAATTATGACACCAATTTCATACTTCTCGCTCACAAAATGCCAAACATGCTCTAGCCTCCTGACTCTGGCGGGTCGTATATGGAACGTCCTATAAAATTAAATATAAAATATTATCACTGTAAAGGAACGTTAAATTTTTTGCACAAAATGAAATTATATAGTAACACCATCTCAGAAGAAAGAATAGAAAGAAAGAAATATAAGCATCCAAAGAATAAAATATCAAAACAAATTTAAACAGCAGTGCTATTCTCTAAGCAAAACAGCGTCGATCTCGACATTGAACTCGCTCATAACTTGCAAACGAATGTAGACTTTATTACTATATGAAAGTAGGTTGAAATTCGTTTGCAAGTTATAAGTGAGTTCAACGTCGAGTTCGACGCTGTTTTGCTTAGAGAATAGCGCTGCTGGGATTAACGCAAACTAAATAGTTAATAGTTATCATACCTTCTTTCGTCGAAACGTCGGGTATAAAGAAGGTATGATACCTTTTTACTAATTAGTTTGCATTAATCCCCGTTTAAAGTTTAACTATGGAACGCGAAAGTTTAAAAGTGTAAATAAATATCAACCTTTGAAATGCAAAATGAGCAAAAAAACCCTCTCGGCCTTAGAAGACTAGCAAGATCTGGATGTGTATCTTAAAAAATATCGAACTTCTCGCTATGTGTGCGTGGCTCGAGCAAGTGAAAGAAGTTCTATGAATGTGGTTATATCAGGATGTGGTTATATCAGGAAGTGGTCATCAACAACCGAAACGAAACTTACCTTCTACTTCCTAGTTTTGTGTCCGAACTGACATTTCGATTGATTGGTTTGGGAAGGTGATATGTTTACCAATTGCTCTTTATTCTTTGCGACTTGTTTTCCGTTAGTGTTGGTTTTCGTAAACTTGTTTTTATCGTTATCTGTTAGGGTAAACAAATGATTTTGTTTTTTGAATGTATTATTAGTATTCAACAATATTGCTGTTTTATTGAGTAATTTTGTATCAATAGAATGTACCTAACGATTTTTGTACTTGACATTTTGAACTTTAGTTTTTGCATACAATGAAAATATGTTATGAATGTATTGTTAGTTATACCGAATAATAATGCAATGCAATGTCATCGCTTACGGAATTACAGTGATATTATTTTATTTTATATGAATAAAGCTTCATGACAATCATTAAATTTACACAATTAACAGTATTTTGTCATTACAATTTTTATAAGTAATAAAATTTATATTTTATGACATACTTATGTATGTTTTATGTTTAAAGCTGTACATATTTATAAAATTATATTAATTTATTATTGACAGTATTCTCCTATGGCGGCTACAATTTAATCACGTAATATTAAACATCAATCAAATGTTATCTTTGTAAATTTTTGTTTCTGTTTCTGTTTCTATTTCTTTGCCCAAATGCTTATTAAAAACATAATATGATAAAAATCTTTGTTTACGTTATGTAATAACAATAATGTCTACATTACTTTCAGCTGTGGCGTATATTATCGTCCATCAAAGGTGACATTTTAATGTGAAAGTTACATAAAAACTTAATTCTTAAGTATGAAGATATCTACTAGAAGAGCTACGTTTCTTTAATAATGAAGGTCGCAATGAGATTTTCCAATAATTGTTCAGTTCTTTTGTTTTATATTTTGAACTAATTCAGTACAATTCCAAAAGAAAACGAATAAAAAGTGATCTCTCTTCTTTCATAGTTTACAGAATTGCGGTAAAATTTGCTTCGCGTTTCCACGGGAAAGAGTGCTCTACTACAATAACTGCCTAACCGCATTTCTCTACGGTTCGTACGCTCAGGCACAATTAATTAAAGCTGACCTCGATGGGAAGCAGCACAAACCGGGTCGAGGGGTCTCACTTGCCCGGGCGTCACTTCACCCGCACGACCTACCTGTAACATAATCTTGCAGATGAAGTTGCTACTGACACTTTTGTGTTTTGTCCAATGTTATGCTGCCATGAAAAGTTATTTAACATTTCGTCAAGAGTATAGATGCTTCACGCAGCTGTAGTACAGTCAGCAACAAAACTACTCGCCAAGTGGAGAATGGCGAGATTCCATATAAGCCTGGCCTTGAATTTTAATAAGTGGGTCTAATGTTATGATTATTGAATTCTTTTAGATTATGAGGTTATAATGCTATTTCAAAAACAAATAGCATCACAAAACTTGTCAGTTTTTTTTATTTATAATTTGAAACCTTTTTAGGTTATATGTCAATCTTTAATCAAAAATTATCCGTTCAATTGGCAGACACTTGAAATCAATATTGGTGTGCGTATTTTGTTGCTATTAAACTATGCTAACTATGTATATTTTTTGTAAAAAAATAAATAAAAAGAAAGTATTGACATGCCCTAAAGAATAAGATTATCGCTCAAAAAAAGACTAGGTAATTGATGACAGAAACCTCAAAAACTACAACTACGGGTTACGATGAGTTTTATTTTACAGCGCGTTAGCGTACGTAGCCTCCAGAGCGCCGAGCGTATGGGGTAGGAGAAATATTAATACTGTGGTATGGGTATTTACTCTATGTAGACGTAGACTCTAAATATGTAAAAAAAAGTAAGTAAGTACCTACTTATTTAATAAGTAGGTAAAATCTTATCATTTTTTAAACTAACTTTTAGCTTAAAGGTATCCTTTTTCGCCACTATCGAGAAAAAGTTCTCCGTAAGGTAGTTAGGTCTATGTAAAAAATAAAAGAAAGCAAAGAATCGAGTAAAACTTATTCAGAGGTTAAAACTGGTTTTTAACCTCTGGATAAGTTTTACTCGACAGTGGTAAAAGTGGTTCTTAAATAAAAATAAGTAGGTACCTACCTACTTCTAGTGACTGTCAATGACAGACATGACGTTTACTTGACATTGACATTCGTAGTGTTCCTTTACAAAGTAAAAACATATAATCGTAAGTAATTATTTAAGCATATTTAGCATATCCTAACAGAATTGTACACTAATAAACGTTTTGGAAAGTATGTTAAACTGTTATCTTACAAAACTTATATAAGTTAAGCGCATTACTTTTTAGTTAAGTGTAGCTCTATAAATCTCTTGATAAATAAATTATGGTGTAACGGAACGTAATGAACAGACTTTAGAGTAACGTTCAAAAATACGATAATTTACACTTTAAAATTACTAAAAGGTTTTTTTGATGTTTTAGCAATATGACAAGTTTAAAAAAATAATGGATTATGTTTTTTAAAACGTCTAAAGTAAGACTTTTTTTAATGTATATTTCTACTTTAGAGCTAGCCAAGGCCAAACTCGCCATTCTCCTTTGTCTACCGCCTATTTGCCGTCTGCCGCATCTCCTTTAACAATGTTAATGTCACTTTTCTACACTCCCACTGATCCCAAGTAAGGAATTTTTTACATAGAGCTGAGTATGAAGTTTGTCTATTAGTAAGTATTGTATTGCCCTCTGACTAGGTGGAACGACGATCTTCGCAAGGTGGCTGGCAAGAGCTGGATGAGAGTAGCCGCGGGTCATGCTCAGTGGGGAGCACTTGGAGAGGCCTATGCCCAGCAGTGGACGTGTGTAGGCTGATGATGATGATGATGAAGTATTGTATATAGTATACAGTTAAAATATGGTTTTAAGTATTTTAGGATGAGTTGATATAACAGGCCAGTCTTCAGTGATTTAAAATACAAATAAAAGAGTAATTTGTGTCGTATAACCTGTATCGGTCCAGCTAATCGATCTATCTATAATCTATACAACTTGTTGATTTGCATTCACGCCATATTCATAGCAGCAGTCGTATTGCTTATACTTATTACAAATAAATTATAAAAAGAATATGAAAAAATAATAATAATATTTTCAAAATCTGTAAATACGAATCGCACGTCTGCGTAGCACTAAAAAATAAACGCTCGTTCGCGTACGCCCGCTCACCCGACCACGAGTAGGTAGCAACAAGCTCGAGCTACGCGGCGCGCCCGCAGCTTTGTCGGCGCGGCGAGCGCCGGCGGCCGGCGGGCGGCGGGCGCACGCCGCACGCATCAAAGCCAGTGTGCCGCGCAACCCCGAATGAGTGACACATTTCTTAGCCCTAGCGAATTTGGAGCGAAACGTGTTCTTAGGTGTGTTGTTTGTGTGTGTGTAAAAAAAGGAAAATGACGGAAAACGTAGAACTTGTGGAGATGGTGCGATTATACGCAATTAGTGGGAACAGTCTACGTCGAGCCGTGGTCATGTTTGTGGAAATGTTTCCAAACAGACCAACTCCATCGCGCGAGGTAATGCTTGCTGCCACGCAACGACTGAGGGATCATGGCCAGTTCAAACGTTCCTCGACATGCGCAGGGTCGCGGCAGTGTGGGCCTCTCAGTCGATTTGCAAGAGCAAATACTCGAATACTTCGAGAGGGAACCACGTGCCAGTACTCGTGATGCTGGCCGCCACTTCAATGTCCACCACACAACAGTCTGGCGGCTTCTTAAGTCGGAGCAACAGCACCCGTTCCACTTCAGAAGAGTTCAAGAATTGAACGAGCAAGATCATGCCGCCCGGGTCACTTTTTGTCACTGGGTACTAGAACACCGAGAAGCCAGCATTCTATGGACGGACGAGTGTATGTTTACGCGCATCGGTGTTTACAACGTCCACAATGAACATTGGTGGGCTCACCGCGAACAGAACCCGCATAAGACCAAAAAAGATTCGTTCCAGCATAGGTTTAGCATCAATGTGTGGGCTGGCATTGTTGGTGGACATTTACTCGGGCCCTATTTCATCGAGGGTTATCTCAACAGCAACTCGTATTTGCAACTTTTGCAGCACGTAGTTGACGTAATGCTTGACGATGTGCCACTAGCTCTTCACCGGAATCTCTTTTACCACCAGGACGGGGCGCCTCCGCATTATGGACGCCAAGTGCGCGATTATTTGGACGAAGTGTTCGGAACCGAGTGGATTAGTCGAGGTGGGCCAGTGCCCTGGCCTCCGAGGTCGCCAGACTTGACTCCTTGTGACTTGTATTTGTGGGGAGACATAAAAAGAATGGTTTATAAAGACGAAATCACGAGTGTTGTGCAGTTAAAATAAAATATTTTAATGGCTTTTGAGAGTGTAAGGTCAAATCGTAGTGTGCTGCAAAAGTTACCTAGAAACTTAAGGCGCCGTGCTCATTTGTGCATAGAACGTGAAGGTGCCCACTTTGAGCAGTACCTGCAAGTATCTTAAACATGATCAGTAAGTACCTAATAATAGTTTATTGCAACAAAGTATACTTATGCGTAAGAGTAAGCCACTTTACCACAGAATACATAATAGTACCTACAAGTTTACGTAAGTTCATCGACTTAATGTCCGCCCGCTGCGCTCTTATGTACCTACTACGGTCTGCACCCCTATTCTCGTCAGTCGACGGTCGCTATTCTAATTTACACTGAGATCATTTTATTAATCAATCGGTTCCTTATTACTTTCTCCGTGTTAAAAGTATTTTTTAGTCATTAAGTGTACCAATTACGATCAGCTGTAAATTTATGGCGGGAATGCAAATCTACAACCTGTATATATCGATAGTTTTGTGACCTTTTTCTTTATTTATGCCTGGAAAACAGGAATATCCTAGTCCAGGCACATTGTGTTATTTGTTCTCTATTAATTTGTTTAGTATTTAGTTATTATATTGTAAAATATGTTTATTCAATAAAGATTTATTTATTTATTTATTTATTTATCCGGCAGCAAGACTTAAGTTAGCCAGTGCCTCAGTAGTTGAGGAGTCCGGGTGAAGTGCGCTTCCACCTTCGGACCTTATCATCACTTAACATCAGGTGAGATGAAAGCCAAATGCTTACACAAGATATAAAAAGAAAAATCGGTATTGTATTGCTAGTATAGGTCCAATTTTTTTTGTACACTTAGCTATAAGTGAAAAAAGTGAAAAGTGAAAATGTTTTATTGCAACAAACACCAATTTACAAATTAATATTGCCCTGGCTTCTGTAAAAAAGTAAACTTGTGGAACAGAAGCCAGTTCCTTCCTGTTGACAAAACTCAATTGGTATAGTTGACAAACAATAATAATAATATCAACAACTAGAGAGGCTCTCGCTGAAAGGTTGGGTCAAGGGTCAGATGCAAAAGGCAGTACTCCTTGACACGGCACGTATTGTCAGGAGGTTCCTCACTCTGCAGCCCTGACCACCGGTAGTTTGGGCCCTGCCTCGCTGCTGGCGGTACTCTAGGATTAGGTTTTTATAATGTTTTATTGCTTTTATATTAAAATATTGTAAAAATCTAGTTTTAAGGAAAAAAATAAATAAAGAGTATAATAATAATATATAATATAATAATAATAGCTATAGACAAAATCTTTGGCAGAATCATCTCAGTAACGACCGATTTTTAAATTATTTATAAATTATTTATTTATGTAGTATTTTATGTATTTGTAATTTATAGAATATTTATTTATGTATTATAAGTTTGAATCTTTTTGTTACACTGTTTTCTACTTTTGTTGTCTCTCAAAATTTGCACCTCCCATGTTATTTCTGCATCACCCTATGGTTGACTGGTAGAAAATGCCTCAGGCATTAAGTCCGCCATGTAATATTTTGTTGCAAAAGTTTAAAATAAATAAAATATATTTACCACCAATGTAAGGCCCCATAGACAGGATTACCTAGTTTGGGGACTAGGTACTAGTAATAATGTTACGTACTCTTTTATTTAAAAAAAACATGCTTTTAAAATCTAGTGTTAGTAGTATAAACTTTTGCCTATAAACTATCTCACTGCTGATCAAAAGCTTTCATCACTGATCAAGTCGCCACAATTGATAAATCTACAGAAGAAAAAGGAATTTAGTCTTATTATTTTTCGTACTACAAACACGACCATCTATATCATATTAGCCACTTGACTGACCACTTAGCCGCTTTGACCCATCCTATTTCCCAATGATCCGATACCTTTCGAGTCTCCGGAATCAGCTTAACAAAGGACAGCCAACCAGCCACTGGAAAAAGGCCGTTTTATTTTTCTTCTTTTCAGATTAATTAGTTCGATCTAGGCCAGCCAGCAGACTAGCTATATCGGGTCAGAGTACTTCATATTTTTATATCTATTTGATCGGTAATCCAACAAAACTATTTTGTTTTTACCCGACTGCGTCAGAAGGAGGGTTATGTTTTTATGTATGGGTATGTATGTATGTATTTATGTCTATTTCTTTGGCACGCCATACAGCCCAAACGGCATGGTGGATTTTAACAAATGAGGTGTCGTTAGATTTGTTTTGACTGTGGGAGTGACATAGGCTATACAAAAATCCGGAATGTGGAAACAGGAATAAGATGAGTGACGGCGCTCACAAAATATGACACGTAAGAGTACGGTACCGACGCCATTGTGTACACAATGGCGTCGGTACCGACTGTACAGTCACGAGCATTAACATGTATACACTTTTGACTAGTTTTAACTCTTATTCCATTGTATTAAGAGCTACATAATATATGTATATATGTATGTCTGTTGACATACATACATACATACATACATACATACATACATACATACATACATACATACATACATACATACATACATACATACATACATACATACATACATACATGCACTTAAAAAACATAACCCTCCTTCTGACGCAGTCGGGTAAAAACTTACGGGCTTCAAACACGAATTCGAATTACCTTCATGTTAAATTTAACAAGAGGTTTTCTTTGAATATCTTATAACTACTGTTTTTACACATAGCAGGTTTTGGTTTGACAATGCCGATAGTACAATCAACAATGACAGCGTGAGCAGCGTTGCGCATAAATTAGACTGAATTCTGGTGCTAAAGATTGAGCAGCATAAAAATAATGCAGGCAGAGGCCATTGTATCGATAAATTAGCTAACAGCATTACACCAAAGAAAGCGCAGTAAGTTTTAGTGAGTCATTATTGTAATGTATCTAAACTTTAAATTAATGAAAAAAATATATATGAAAGTCGACAAGCGCTTCTTCATTTCAACAAACTCTGCATTATATATACACTTTTAAACTTTCGCGTTCCATTTATGTTTAACAAATTTAAACGGGGATTAACGCAAACTAATTAGTAAAAAGGTATCATACCTTCTTTATACCCGACGATGTCGACCGAGTTACGTTTAAAGTCTGCATTTACTGCATTTTCCTTGATACCATCTTATCTTAGTCTGCCGCCCCAACAACAATGTTAGTAGCATTATTGTATCCTAACAGTGTCATGTCAGAGATAACATAGTCAATTTCTCTTTGCGCTTTCGGGTCCCGCCCACGTCCGATAATCAGTGACCGATTTTTTTGTCGGTGAAAATGAAACGTATGGAGTTGTTTGTTGCATAACGCACACGTCCTACAAAAGTCGGACTCAAAATCGGTACTAAAACCTCGGCAATAAATCGGTCCTATAAAAAGTCGGTCGTGGGCGGGATTAATTTACCACCACGCGACATAAATATGAAGCGCTTCCTTGATTTTCACTTTTGACTTCCTTTATACTAAGAGCTGCACATTTGGACATACTCCCAAAATGGTTGATATGGTTGATATGATATAATATGTTTGTATACATAGTTAAATTACGAAAGCAATATTTGGAATTTTGCGGTATGAAGTGTAAGTGTGGTGCTTATAACTGTAGCAGATACACAATAGCATAGTACAATCAACAATGATAGAGTGAGCATTGCGCATAAATTGGATTGAATCCCGGTGCTCGAGATTGAGCATAAATAATTCAGGCAGAGGCCGTTGTATCGACCCTACTGAGATTTGATGAGATTCGCCTTTTATTGGTATAGTATCGAGATAAATATCTTAGGTAGTTAATCACCCTATAGAACTGAGAGTGGATGATCGCTGGAGTTAACGCGGGTTATAATGTCAAGCGTCTTTTAGAGATGTCTTTGTTTAAATAGATTTATTTTTATTTAATTATTATCTAGCCCAACAGAAGCTACGTTATGAAACAGAGGAGGTTAATGGATGAAGTGGTGACTAAGTCATCTTCTATTTACCTATTCAAATAGTATAACTGCCAATTTAATCGAGACATTTTAGTTCCGCGGATTTCTAAATCAAACTACCTAAGTCTAAGACTGATGGACTATTTATTTTGTTTTACTATCTTCTTTATATATATAATCTTCTGTACGTGTGTATGTTATTAAACACCTTCTAAGCGGCTGGACCGATTCGAATGAAATTTTCTGTGTGTGTTCAAGAGGATTCGAGAATGGTTTAGATTTACAATTGGACCCGGTAGGTGGATACGGGTGTTCTTAAGCGGACAAATGATTTGTTTGTTTTGTTGTCATGGAAACTGTCAACGTTTTGTTTGCTTTGTTGTCATGGAAACTGTCAAAGCGGTACGAAGTCCGCCGGTCAACTAGTTTTGAATAAAAATCAACTAACAACAACGAACAAAGAATAAGGTTCTAATAGTTATTCCGTGTTTTGTTCCTGTCATGTAAACGTCATTTCAAATTGGCGTAAAAGAGACAAAACACGGAATAACTTTTCGGACCTTATTCTTTGTTTATTTGTAAGGCACTATATGTATTATATCTTCACTTTTTAATATTTGTATATTATTAATATTTTACAAAGAATTTAAACAGGGATCAACGCATACTAATTATACTAATTAGTTGAATAAATAAGATATTATTTTATACCTTTCCTAGTTTTGGATTAATCGCTGTTGAAATTATTTGTGTTATGTTTTTTTTTTATAGGAGCAACTATCCAGCTTATTGCCGAACTCTTTTCCATATATGACTGCGTTCCAAAGCAACGTATGCAATTACGAGGAGCTGGATGGTGCAGACTTTCGCAAAGGCCGGTCATTGGATGGGTAACCAAAAATGTATCATTACGAGCAGGAGCTCGTACGGAGGACCGTGCTTCGGAAGGCACGTAAAGGCGTTGGTTCCGGCTGCATTAGCAGTCGTTTAAAACCACCAATCCTCACTGTGCTCGCGTGGTAGTTTGTGGCCCGTTCTCCCTATCCATCCATAGGGAAGGCTCGTGCCCCAGCAGCGGGGCACAAGTACAAAATGAGCCGAAGATGTATGCAATTACGACTATTACGTTACTTACGTTTACTTTTAGTACATAGGTAGGTAACAAAAAATCCAAACACATTTCTAAATAACCCTTTCACATCGTATAAAACATAATAATAACATAATACTACTTTCCACAAGTAATTTTTGCGCCGCCATGATTGATTAAACGGCGCACTGACTTTGCAATACCGCCCGCTTCGGATCTATTTATATATTACCTTCGTATATTATTTTTCGCTGACTGGCAATATTTTACGCCCTCTCATTAATTAGTGAATTCGTTTGTTGGACTTTCCGCTCTCGGTTTGTCTCGAGTAGCCTTAGGAGTACGATTTTTGAGTCACAATGCTGATTGCATTAAAACAACTAAAATATTATGAAATATTATAATGTTTGCAGTCTAAGATTATGGTTAGGTATATAATTACGTATACGCAAATTTTGTTGCGAACAAATTACAATTTGAACAAAAACAGTGGTAATAAAAAAATCCACGTGCGGGATTCGAACCCGCATCTCATAAAAAAATGCCGGGTCAGGTGCTACTATGTTAACGTGGCTCGATATCAACACTGTCTTTTTTCAAATTGTAGATTGTTAGTTTAGGTAAAAACAATGACTAGCAATAGTATAACAACAGCTTACTTGCTGATTTCAGTTACAAGATTTTGCACTTCTTTAGCCAAAAATAAATAGGTTATTCCAAAGGTGAGGCTAATCTTGAGTAGATTTGAAAATATTTTAAGAACTCCCTTTTTGAAACGCGAAAGCGAAGTCCATATTTTTTTCATACTCGATGTTGTCGCCCGTTCAAAAATCACACCTCTGGTGAATCTGGTATCAGTTTGAGGCACACTCAAGTAAGGAATGTAGAAGAAGTTGTCTGCAGAAAAATACGACTAGAGTAGCCTTTTCACAGTTACGATATAAAAATAGCGTTGTGAATGCGAAATTGCCACCCTGTGACCTACTTACTGCGACCTGTAATAAATTTTCATTTTTCTTTATTCAACTTTTGTTCTCTAATCCTTAATAACTCTTTTGTTAATCACAGTGTTACTAAAAAAGAAAACTGCCTAAATGAAAATAACACCCTGCTCATTTCTTTGATTAGCCTAATAACTGTCACAAGCAGGCCTATCATCCGTTTCCGGCTTGACGTTGATTTGACAGGTCATCCTGTATACTTGCTAGTTTCAACACGCAGCTTTGCCTGCGTGCGTGAGTACTCCGCTTGGATACCAATGTCTTTATCGCGTGAGCTCACGAGCCTTCGAAAGAGCTACAATAACATGGTCACCCACCCACTACCAAGCATTGGTAACTTTACTTTTAAGGAACTTTCCTTAACTTATGCGTTCGATGCGCTCGTTTGTAAATTGTATTTCATTATCATCATCATCAGCTCATTCTTATGTCCTCACTGCTGGGGCACGAGCCTTCCCAATGGATGGATAAGGAGAACAGGCCATAAACCGTCACGCGGGCCCAGTGCGGATTGGTGGTTGTTAACGACTCCTAATGCAGCCGGGACCAACGGCTTTACATGCCTTCCAAAGCACGGAGGAGCTCGAGATAATAAATTTTGGTCACCCATCCGATGACCGGCCTTTGCGAAAGTTGCTTAACCTTGGCACTCGCAGACCGGGAGCGTTAACCGCTGCGCCGAGCTCCTCAAAAATTGAATTTGCAAGCCCCTTATTCGTCAGAACTGGGAGTAGTGCCAAACAATAATCCATAGAATAAATATTCAGTATAGTATGCCTCATGTCCAGTCGGCAGCAGATCAACCTACCCAAATCTGTCAAATTTCTCCAATGAATATTGATCCTTATAACCAAACGATAAAGTTCAAAATTGATTGTAGAAATTTGACAGTTATGGGTAGGTTGATCTGCCGCCGTGTGTCCATTAGTATACCATTACCACAGAATAAAAATGGATTTATAGAGTGTTTCATATGAGCTTGTATATTTCTCTCGATGTGTTCGCATTATGCCAATCGTATACACATCTACATTAATATTATTCATCTTCTTAGTCGTTATAT
Source organism: Eudonia lacustrata (assembly GCA_947562085.1). Classification (NCBI taxonomy): domain Eukaryota; kingdom Metazoa; phylum Arthropoda; class Insecta; order Lepidoptera; family Crambidae; genus Eudonia; species Eudonia lacustrata. The sequence continues at coordinate 18,739,118 of OX387313.1, read as the reverse complement.
CCACAGATCGGAATAAGTAGTTTTTTCTGGTAATTACGTCATATCGTTAACAGTAGTGAAGATAAGCTTCTGGAATCCAGCTAAGAAAAAGAAAAAGAAATGAATGTTAGTGATCTACAGTTTTGAAATTACTTAAGCTTTATTTTATTTTTGAATGTATTAGTTATTTCATTTTACCAGTAAATTAATAAGCCTCACTAGGCGTTTTCATATTATATCTAATGTTTATTTTATTTATTTATTGCACCTTCGACCTTACTAGCTTCTCCTAGGTTAGGCGACGCGATACGGGGCAGCGCTTGGGCTTCATCTCTTCTAGTGTAAATGGCGATAAGCATTAACATAGCCATGCATATGTAAGTGCAGTTATGTTTATGTTTTTTTTTATACCGTAGAGGTAAGCAAATGGCCTTCGTCTTACCTGATATTAAGTGATAAGGCGGAAGGGGGAAGACCCGAAATCCTCAACTACTGAGGTAATCCTACTAATAATTTAAACGCGAAAGTTTGTAAGTATGGATTGATGTTTGTTACTCTTTCACGTAAAAACTACTGAATGGATTTAGATGAAATTCGGCATACAGATACTTTATAACCTGGATTAACACATAGAAAACTTTTTATCCCGATATTTCCACGGGAACGGGAACCACGCGGGTGAAATCGCGAGCGGCCGCTAGTGTTTATATACCTATACACAACTGTATCATCATCATCTCAGATAATTAATGGAATCAGGCGTTATTTTTGCGGAAATCCATGGTACAAAATAATGTAATTTAAAAAATATGTAGTGTTAATTCCGCTAACTCACTCGTTTATCCAGTTTGGATGCAGTACGCATGCACTGCCCTCCCGCCCGCAAAAAGTATGCACATGCAGGAGAGAAGCAATGGGTGCCGAATGAATCACTGTGATCAATGATCAGTCGGTGCGCAGCTCTCGACCAGTCAACAGCTCCTGAGGATGCCCCGTGAAGGGGCGAAACACGTGTCGGGTATCGGTGTTGGTGTGCATTTTCGCTTGCACCCATTGTTTCTCCTGCATGTGCATACTTTTTGCGGGCGCGAGGGAGGTGCATGCGTACTGCATCCAAGCTGCATAAACGAGTGAGTTAGCGGAATTAACACTACATATTATTTAAATTACATTTTTTGTATCATCATCTCAGCCGAAAGACGTCTACTGCTGGACAAAGGCCTCCTCCAATCTCCACAACGACCGGTTTAGTGCTGCATGTATAAACATTATTGTGTATATTATGTATTATGTATTTCTATATAACATCAGTGTCTCAGCATAATTTGCGTAAGTAATTCGCACTGACGTGTTTAAAGCGAGCACTTTGAAATGTAAATGGCACAATGAATAATGTATCAAGAACACTCAGGTTATGGACAGGCAAAGATAACCTCAGCAGTATACAAAGACACAAAGCAAAGGTGGGGCTAGACAACGCGTCTTCGCATATAGCGACCAGGGGGTTTATTGTCTAATTGTAACCTCTATCACGATCATGAAGATACAGCTTCATGATCACCATACCTTTTAAAGGAATTTACGCTTGTTATTCTTTATACACCATTCCAAATCAATGTCAAATTGACGATGTCTTTCATTCAATATCATTAAAAAACGCGCCGCTATCTATCACTGACACTTGTGAATTAGTTTGAAGTTCTTGAATAGCTTTTACACATACGTGATATTGGCGGAATTGTGCAAAAGCACATTAGGATCCATAAAACTAAAAATAAACAAGAAAGAATAGCTTTCAAATGTCAAACTGAAAGGTATTACGATAGGTATCCAACAAGGTAGACTGACGATCTGGTAAAGGTCGCGGGAAGCCGCTGGATGCGAGCAGCACAAAACCGGTCGTTGTGGAGATCCTTGGGGGAGGCCTTTGTCCAGCAGTGGACGTCTTTTGGCTGAGATGATGATGATGATAATGATAGATATTAGAGTTAGATAATAAGTCCTCCGTATATAGTGAATATGATTGTCATAACCCTTATAGTGACAACAACTATATTGATGGTGCGACATCCGTTTTCAATGAATACATTTCTACTTATCAGCACTTGAGCTTAGTAATAATTAAATATACCTAGTGCTTTACTAAACGGTAACTGAGGTACCTAAACGTTGGTTTTCATGTTTCGATTCTTTATAGCAACTCTATAGGTATTGTAAACTATTATTTTTATTATTATTTACTTTGTAAGCCAAAGAACTTTTATTTTTGGCCTTATGCCTTGAGTTGGACATGGCCACGATAGCGTAGTTGGGAACGCACCTGACCCGGGGCCCGACCGCCTAGCTCGATTACTTTGGCTACGTGTATAGTTTATGACGTCATCTTGTTATTTCGTACCGCCTATAAAAGCAATATAGAAAGCTATAACTTTACCGTAGCCAAGGCAATATTGAAAGCAATGAACGAATGAAAATGTATGGATTTGACAGATAAACCCTACCGCCTAAATATTCCAAGATGGCGCCATTGCTTTCAGCAAAGCAATATCATCTGTCATGATGACTCTTGCTTCTGCCTCACAGCTTTCGGACACATATTCTATTTATTTTTGATTTTATTAATTTGTGCTTTGTTTTCAGTAAAAAATATTGCTATTTTTAACTAAATACAAATTAATTTTAATCGCTATTGGTATCACTTTGAGTTAGGCGGTCAGGCTCCCGACTGCCTGATGGTGCGGGGTCGAATTCCACTCGTGGAAATTTTTGTCAATACTTTTTCAAATTCTAATTTGTTTACAACAATATTTGCGTTAAGTTATATTTAATCATAATTGTAATTAATTATTGTTAATCGCATTGGAGAGGCCTATGTCCAGCAGTAGACTAGTAGGTAAATGGCCGATAATGATGATACAGGGTATATTTAATTTTTCCTGTTATTACTGATTTGCCACTATTAGTTCTTCACAGTCCACACCATATGTCTTCTGTCCATGTTGTTAATAATAGCTAGATTAAGTGGTTATAAATAAATATTTTGTATTTCTATTTCTATTTTACTTTCACCAATTCCTATTCTTACCACTAGTCAGCGGTATCACAGATTAAATAATAGTTGCGGTATCCTTCATTGCTGTGTTCCTAGTACTGCTGAGTTACAAACGTGTATAAAATTAGGAAGTTCGAATACAGAAAATAAATTTAAAGAAATTTCTTCGCAACTTCTGGCAATCCGAGACAGGTGCTGTCTTAGCTTAAAGCTAAACTTTCAAGGTTCTATCAAAGTCATGCAAATATCACAACCATATTACTAAGAAAGAAAGAAATCTTACTACTAAATTGAATTCTGGGATCGTAGAGCATGTTTATTTTCTTTTAGTGTTTTTCTCTTTGCAGTTATTTTTTATGTTAGTCCAGTTTTGACGAGTACCTATATAATTATTTTTTATATAGTTGTTTTAACAGTCGGGTTTTTTTGTTTTATTTTAATAATTTGGTTTATTTCAAACTTTTTAGTTTTATAAAGTAATTAACCTAGCATTTCAAAACCTACATAATATAATTATATTAAAACGCCTTACTCTTTTAAATAGCAAAGTCATAGCGCAAACACCAATTGTCAATAATCTGATTAAGGCGTAAAAACGAAACTCTTGACGTCTACTACTTTGACTGACAAGTTCTTTGAGTTTTTTAAACATGGGTGTAAAATCTGCTAATATTCCCGAAAACAAAACACCATATAACATTGGTGTAAATGAAAATTATTAACTACATCTAGGTCCATAGAAAAATTGGCTATATCCTTTAAATTCCGTAGACGTCGTAGTTCGTTAAAAGAATTTTGGTCGTGTGGTCGATCTAACAGTTTTTGGGACTACTAATAGCTAACTCGGTCAATGTTCTTACTTCTTTTTTTTTATAGCCTGTCACTTCCACAGTCAAAACCAATCTAACGACACCTCATATGTTAAAATCCACCACGCTGTTTGGGCAGTAGGGTGTGCCAAAGAAACATACATACACACATACATACATACATACACACATACATACATACATACATACATACATACATACATACATACATACATACATACATACATACATACATACACACATACATACATACATACATACATACATACATAACATACATACATACATACATACATACATACATACATACATACATACACACACACATACATACATACATACATACATACATACAACATACATACATACATACATACATACATACATACATACATACATACATACATACATACATACATGCATACATGCATACATGCATACATGCATACATACATACATACATACACTCGAAAAACATAACCCTCCTTCGGACGCAGTCGGGTAAAAAAGAAACCTGCGAACTAGCTCTCGTTAACGCTAAACAAGAACCTTAAACGATGCTGCATAGCTCCGAAATATCCACAAAAATTCATAATTCTACAGTTTTCAGACTTGTTAGGGTTTTTTTATTAATAGAACACCGTATCTAATGCAACACTAAATACTATACTACTTACTATACTATACTTACTAATACTATACTACACTATACTACTTTTTTATATATGTATATAAAAAACCGGACAAGTGCGAGTCGGACTCGCCCACCAAGGGTTCCGTACAAAATGCGTTTATATTAAATAGTTAAGGAATCGAGTCTCGAACTTTTCCCGATTGTTAGGTACTACATACACCAAAGGTATTAGGTACCTATACATTTAAAAGAGGGAAAAGGCACCTATTTTTTTTTTTTGTTCGTCGTCATAAATTGAAAACTATACATCATAAAAATAATTAAAAACCTGTTTAAGCTTGTGCTAACTAAGATCTTTCATACGATACTCCACATGACACGGTTAACTTACTTCAAAATTTGGACCCCCGTTCCTTGCATAAAGACCCTGTTTTTTTGTGATTTAATTAAATATGTATAGTTTTCAGATTTTTCCCTGTATTTGTAGTATAAGACGATATTACTTGCATAAATTTCATAGTACTAGGTCAACGGCAAGTACCCTATAAATTTTGATTCCCTTGAGAGTATCGAAATATAGGTTTTTTGCGACATACACGGTTTGATTTTTTCATAGCTTCAAGGGACCGCAGACTTGTGTATATGATTTTAATTTCAACTCGATACCTCCTCGCGTTCCCGAGATAAAGAGTCTTGATAGACAGACAGACAGCCAGACAGACAAAGTGATCCTTTAAGGGTTCCGTTTTTTCCTTTTGAAGTACGGAACCCTAAAAATAGAAAACACATATTTTTCAACTACATAATCTAAACTAAGAAGACGCCAAATACACAAAACATTGGAGGGTTCAAATTGAAAACCATTATTAGGATAGCAGCATGCGGGTTAGATATAAGCACTTTTCTCAATTCAGGGTCATAGATATAATTAAATTAAAAATATCAATTAAGATAAAACAAAAATTAGAATATCTTAATTTTCCGTGCTTCGGAAGGCACGATAAGCCTTTGCATGAGAGTAGTTAAAACCCACCAACCAACATTAGGTCAATATGTTGGGTTACCCAATCACCCCATACGCTTTTATTCATGTGGGAAAACCTTAGACCAGCTGTAGGCCGTTTTTAGGTAGATGATGATCCGCAAACCCTATAGCTGTTCACTTTCCAGACTCCATAGTTTGTGTTTATAGCCGCATCTAATGCTACATTATGTATTAAAACCATTCTTATTCTGTAGCGGAAAGGTGCACTTTACAGTGTACTCGCTATTATAAAAGATCATAGGCACATCAAAGCGCGGCTAGAGAGGGTAGTTGTAATAGCGCCGGAGTCGTAAATTCTGCTTAGTAAAATGTACTCCTATCAGAGTTGGTCTTTGGAAGGACCTAAGTAAATAATGGCCGCGCCAAAGCTATGTGTCTAGGTTCGTGTAAACAAACTGGGGATCTCGTAAATTAAAGGCCACTAACAAAACAGGAAGAATGGAGTACCTTTTGTGCGTACGATCATCGTCAGGTAATGGATCTTTTTTGTGATCTTGTTTTGTTAAGTGTGTATTGTTATTTTGCTAGGAGGAAAACGTGATGTGTTTTTTGGATGGAAAAAAAAAATGTCATCTTGCCAGAAGCTACTAACAACCTACTTTAAGTCTTATATGGGCATTATAATACGCTAATATTAAAATATTAACGAGTAAAAAATCGAGATTTGAAAAAAAAGACTACAAATATATACGATTGATAAAAGAATCTACTGGTAAAATAAACGAAAAAATTAAACGTGAACATTATAAATCGCTTTATGAAAAATCACTACATGAAAAAAGACGAATAATTAAATTTGCGATATTAAAGAACGCGATACCAACACCTAAGTCTTAATATATCTTAATATATACTTCTTTAATTTTCAGGTGTTTATAAAACCAACTTCACAATGCTGACCCGTAAGGCTGCTACTCAAAGTACTGAACTAAAGCTCAGAAAGGCACTTGAGGAGCTACGAGTATCCAAGGAATCCTGCAACCAGCTGCTAAAAGAAAGGGATGACAGTGAAATGGAAATAAAATCCATAATAGACAGAAATTCACAGTTTAAGAATGAGTTAGCACAACTGCACATGCAACACCAGGATGTGCTCCACCAGCGTGACCAACTGCAACATGTCATCTCCAATTTTGAGCAGCAGCATAACACCTATGAAAGGGCACTCAACCGCATCACCGAGTTGGAAAGGGACCTCAGTGCGGCAAACCACCAGATATCCCAATTAGTTGAGTTGCAGAAGCAGCATGAAGTGGATCATACTCAGTCCTTTTTTGAAGAACTTATAGCATCACCTGGTGGAATTTCATTACAGCAATCTCAAAACAACAACAAAATAAATAAAATCAGCAAAACTAAAATTAAAAAATATGTAAAAATTAATAAGTTTATAAAGAAAACTGAGAAGTTGATTAAAAAAAAATAACTGTTTTTATAAAAATATTGCTCTCAGAAAGGATCGTATTAGCCTTATGGATTCCTTAGATATATATAATAGTAAGTTAATGGAAAGTAGGCAAATGTATGACCGGGACACTAAGCGATTACAAACTGACATCCAAAGGTTACATGAGTCTCTTGATATAATGACTAAAAAATACTCAATATCACAGAAACAGATTGAAGAACATATCCAATCAGCCACAGAGTTAGTTGATCTGTGCAAGTACAATGCTGATCGGTACAACTCATTAATTAATAATGAAATTAACCTACACAAAGAGTCTTTATCACTTAACTCAAATATTCAGATGAACACACAAAACTTGTCTGTTTTGGTTCCCGGTCCTTCATCGGCCTCTACTCAAAAAATACTTAAACCTAATGTTACAAAATTAGTAAGAAAAACAGTTATGTACTCTGATAAACTGGGTCAAGGCTTAGGGTTGCCTATAAATAGAAATATTATCCATTCAATGACCAATATTTGTACTCCAGGTCAGTCGTTGAATACTATAGTAAACAAAATATCACAGGATTCATTGAATAGTTACACTAATATTATTGTGTTATGTGGTGACAGCTCATAAACGAAGAAACGTGACATCATAAATAGTTTTAATATTTTGATAAAACTGCAATCAGAAACAAATTGCAGGATAATAATTAGCGCTTTTCCCTATTGTACCAATTTGACCTGGAAACAAAATAAGCGCATTTATGAATTAAATTTATTATTGTTTAATTTGATTTGTCGTCATAGTGACACTATTTTATATTTTGATATAAATAAATTTATTAATAGCTTTAGTTTGACGTCAGATACTATGTAAATGTAGGACCCAAATAGCTAAATTGTTAGCTTATAATATACAGGATACAGTTATAAATGGTATAACTAAGTCTTTACGTCATAACAACGTAACCATTAGTAGTTCTACTAATGCAACATCTACAACTAGTAATAAGGTAACGACAACCTCATGTTTAAACTGAGGTCTAAGACAAAAGCCAAGTCCTCATTAATTACTATTATACATCAAAATATTCAAGGTTTGGCTGGCAAAGACTTAGAGTTAGAATTATTTGCAAAAAGTCAGGCAATTCATATATTTTGTTTAACTGAGCATTGGCTAAGAAGTCATGACACATCATTCTATGTAAATAATTATTTTTTTTAAATAATGATTTTAATATAAATATTCTGGAAAGCACTTCAATGAGTGTTCGTCTTGTTGCCTTGTTTAAATGTTTTAATCTCATTAATCTATTTCTCGAACCCACTAGAATAACTTCACATTCAGCCACTTGTCTTGATAATGTTTTTACAGACTATGACCCTGTTTCTAAGTCAGTCATTAGTAAGCTTACGTCTGACCATTGCGGTTTAAAGGTGACCTATGATTTTAATATTAAGGATGAGCCAAAAATAGTGAACTGTAAACCAGTTACAAAGGAGCTAGTAGAGCGTTTTAAAAATAATATATCGTGTAAAATTAATGCATTGCCATTTGGACAAGATGATCCAGATGTATTATATACTAATCTTTTTAACTTCATAAAGACTGAATATGACCAAGTGTTTACACAAAGAACAATCAAAATTAGTCATAAACTTAAGTTCTGTGACTGGGCCACGACTGGTATATATAAAAGTAGAAATAAATTGTATGATTTATATAGTCTAAAACAATATAACCAAAATTCTAATTTTACGGAATATGTAAAGAATTATTCGAAAATATTTAAGAAAGTATGTATAGTAGCAAAATCTAATTATATTAAAGAAAAAATTAAAAAGTCCAACAATAAAATTAAAGCCACTTGGGACATTATAAACCGTGAAACAAGTAAATTTAAACCACGGGATAATACTTTCACTTTAAAAGTAAACGACAACTTAGTCAATTCAGATTCACATATTGCTAATATTTTTGATGATTTTTTTGTAAATATACCTGTGCTGACAACCTCAAATTTGGATTCATCACCAGAAGCTGCACAAGCATTACTCCAAAAATATGTACCAAAATGTAATGTTTCTTTTCAATTTAAATATATTGATTCAATGGATATTATAAAAACTTTTAAATCACTGAAAATGAAAAACACAAGTGATTTGTGGGGCATCTCTATAAAAGTAATTAAGAATATTATACATTCTATTGCACCATATCTTGCTGAAATTTTTAATAACTGTGTGAATAAAGGTATCTTTCCCGATCTTATGAAGTTTAGTAAGGTCATACCTTTGTTAAAATCGGGAAACAAAGAAGACCCCAGTAACTATCGACCCATTTCAATATTACCAACTCTAAGCAAAATTTATGAAAAAGTTATATTGGAACAGTTGATGTCGTATTTTAACATAAACAACCTTTTACATAATAAACAATATGGTTTTACAAAGGGTCGTTCTACTACTGATGCAGGTGTTGCTCTATTAAAACATATATTTGATGCCTGGGAGAAGTCTCAAAACGCCCTTGGAGTGTTTTGCGACTTGTCCAAGGCTTTCGATTGCGTTGAGCACAAAACTCTGGTGATGAAGCTAAATTACTACGGTCTCAAAGATTTCGCACTAAATTTAATTCAGTCGTATCTTAGCTCTCGAACACAAACTGTCGATATTAATGGAACTAAATCATCTGGTTCTCATGTAAAAATGGGAGTTCCACAAGGGTCCATTCTTGGTCCTTTTCTGTTTTTGATTTATATTAATGACTTGCCATTCTTTGTAGAGAACTTCTGTGAAATCGTATTATTTGCAGATGATACTTCACTCATTTTTAATGTAAGTAGGTGTAAGAATAATTACGACGATGTAAACAAAGCACTCTCTGATGTACTCAGTTGGTTTACTATTAATAATTTGCAGCTTAATGCTAAAAAAACAAAATGTATTAATTTTAAATTACCAAATGTCAAAAATGAACCAACCGATATAAGAATAAACGGTGATCGATTAGATTTGGTTTACTCAACAGTTTTCTTAGGTATAACCCTTGACTCAAAACTTCAATGGAATCCTCACATTTCGAAATTTGCCGGCAAACTCAGTTCTGCTGTTTATGCCATTAGAAAAATAAGGCAGTTAACAGACGTTGAAACTGCTAGAACAGTTTACTTTAGTTATTTTCATAGTGTCATGTCGTATGGACTCTTACTGTGGGGAACAGCGGCTGATATTGAAACTATATTCATTTTACAGAAACGAGCAGTAAGAGCAATCTATAGACTAGGTTCACGAACTTCTTTAAGAAATCTTTTTAAAGAAATTGATGTCTTGACAGTGGCGTCTCAATTTATTTATAATTGTATAGTTCTTGTACGTTGTAATATCAATTCATTTTCTAAACACAGTGATGTACACAATTTTAATACTAGAAATAAGTCAAAACTTGTAATGCCACTGTTCAGGTTACAGAAGGTGCTTGGTTCTTTCTTGGGGCAAGGTATACACTATTACAATAAAATACCAAATACTGTACTAGATTTACCTTTAGATAAGTTTAAAAAACATGTCAAGTCTTCTTTACTTAAAAAAGGTTATTATACAGTCAAAGAATATTTAGAAGATAAAACAGCCTGGCTATAATAAAAAACATATACATAATACTACTTATAAATAGTGTCCTGCAGATAACAAAATAGCGTTGCATTGAACATTACAATTAGTTTTATTTTTATTATTATTAACTATAGTTTTTTTTGACTTTTATTAGTACTGTATGATATTGTAAAAAATTAAACTGGTAAATTATGTTTTTGCAGGCTTAAATATTTTATTTAGTTATTTTTTATTTTTTGTGTTTTTTTTACATGTTGTGATTGTCCTTTACATTTTGTGTTTTTATTTGTGATGGAAAGTGTCCTTTATGATAGGGCATTTTCCAATATTTATGACGCTGTAAGGGAGAAAAGAGCTGGACACTTGCTGAGTTTCTTGCCGGTTCTTCTCAGTACAAGATCTCTCGCTCAGAGTAGATAGACTTACGAACCGATGGCTTAGAATGACGTTCATAAGAGCTATTTGTAGCCTAAACTGAATAAATGATTTTGAATTTTGAATTTTTTTTTTTTAATTTTGATGTGAAAATTCGCTGCTATGAAATAATGCTATTGTGAAATTGGTCGAACAACCACATAAAGTTTATAAAACAATAAACACCTATCTGTAAGAGGATATGCGGCAGTTTGTCCTATCGCGGGACGATTACGAGACGGGGCCGTGACGATTGACGACGGCAACCATGAATAAAACATGGCGTACACACTTCACCGCGTCGCCGATTGAATATTGAGTTGCAGCGTAATTATGCGCGCTTTGTGCGTCTGCGGCGCGCATGCTAATGAATAGGCCGAGTGGATTCTTTTAGAGCTTTCAGTGAACCTCGTGTTATATTTTTAATGGTATTACCTACCACAATGGGCTAGTGGAACAGATGCGATGCGTTCCAAGTCTGCCTGACTGGCTTCTACGGTTTGATCAGACCTTGCCTTAATACCAATGTCAACAGCACTTTTGTTTATCTGAAGTTAGAAGTAGTTATCTAGTTCCTCAGTGGTAAAAGATTCCGTGTTAAATGCGTTTAAATTTTTACTTACCATCAAGTAAAGTAAAAGAAAAAGAAAATATCAAGTAAAATAAATTTAAGCGCTTTCCAATACTGGGAAAAAAATATTCATCGTCCGAAATTAATTCTACAACTATCAAAATGACCTTTGGAGAAGTTTAGGTTAATATAATTTAAACTTACCAACTGTGAATAATAATGTATACTACAAGAGTGCTTTCATAAATGGTATTAGAGTGTTTAATCATTTACCCCCTGATACATCATTTACATTTGATGGTGAAATGTTTAAGCGGAATTTAAAAATATGGTTGTACATATTGTTGTTGTTATATGTTTAAAATGTTTATATAATTTTTAACGCAAATTTTATTGCGAACAAATTACAAAAACACAAATGTTGAAAAAATTCCACTAGCAGGATTTGAACCCGCACCCTTCTGACATTTTTTTTTATATGGTTGTATAACAATGTTTTTTACACCCTCCGTGAATATTTTAATTTTAAAACTGTTTAACGTAGAATTTCTATTTATATGTTTACATTGCATGCCTGATAAGATAAACTATTGATACCTAATTATCATATTTTACAACTTGTTGTTACACAGTTTTATGCAATAAAGATTTTCTGATTCTGATTCTGATTCTGATACCTTTGTTCGAAAACAGCGTTTGCAGAAGAAAGTTGTAACAACAATTTCTAAGAAATGTAGGTCTTAGTAAGACTTATAAGTTGTTCACTTCATTTACTTTACAGTGTACCGTAATATTGCTGTAGCGCAAAACGGGGGTGTATCTCGATTTAGCCAGCTGAAAGCTAAATATGCTTAATGTTTTGACATCTTTCTATAGAAATATACTCACAATAGAATAAAACTAACAACTAAAAAAAAAAGCTTAGGTATCTAACAAACATTTTAAAAAGTTGTTAAGAACAGTTCATTAGCTAAAAGTAATTATAGCTAAACCGCGTAACTGAGTCCTCGCCTGCGGTAGGTACGCGGGGCGGGAGGTACGTAGGGCCTCTGCTACGAGTACGAGCGTTTTGCGACGCAGCAAATGAATTTCTAGTTCATTGCGTTATTTCTATAACCGTTGCCTATGACTGCCGTCGTATAGCGCGCAATGAACTAGAAATCAGTTCGTCACGTCGCAAGTCGCTCGTGTTCGTGGCAGAGGCCCTACATACTATCCGCCCCGCGTACCTACCGCAGGCAGGCGAGGGCTCAGTTATGCGGTCTTGCTATAGTCTATAATTAGAAAAAAAACAGATATCCATTTCTTAGAATGTCAATTACCTATGATTACCATCTTCTTTGGACAGAAATACAGTTACATACGGAAATTGAACTTAAAGTAGTAAGTAAATATGTCTAACGAAAGAACCTCGACATAAAGTTGGGGTTTGTATACATTTGGCTTATCATTAAAATATTGAAGACGGTACCAAACGTTAAGCTGTGGCTCCCGGAACACGGATTCAGGTCGCCGTCTGATGAATAATGTATGTCAGATAAAATGTCGTATATGTGGCGAAATCGACATGGCGCGGCAACATCTGTGCGACGACCGAACCAAGGGATTCGGACCATTTCTATTTCAAAAAATTACATTGGGTGTTGGTCACCCAATATACCCAATAGACACACCGATTTATTTTCTCTCTTTTCTCTCTATTCATACACATTAGTTGTTCCGGGTATTTCAAAGATACAAAATTACCTGCCTCTATGGTCTAGTGCAGCTATACTCAACCTGCGGCCCGCCGAGCTTTTGTGATTGGCCCACCTCAAATTGCCAAGTGTTCGGTACTTTTGTATATGTACGCACACAATACTACGTATTTTCTTTTTATTATTTTTAATTGGTTAATATATATCACTAGCATATTCCAAAGCGGGACATGCCTGAAACGGAACGTTTTTTTCTAAGCGCGCAACACTAGAAACTCAAGTGTTGCCATATTTCTTTTTCTCTCAACGTTCTCCAATTCGGAAACGCACCGTCGCTTAGCTCGCTCCGATAGCTTGAGCCTATAAAACTTAAATAAAATATCTTCAAGTGTTCAGCACAAATAGCAGACGTCCGTCGACGCCAGCCTGTGAGATTAATACATTCATCATCGAAGGACAGGGGCCCCTGAAGAAGTCTACCACGTCACACCAGGTCAGTCCCAAATTTGCGGTCTATGATAGCCAAATCTCTCCAATTACTTAACACCAAGCATTTTAAATTGCGCGCTCATTAGAGAAACTATGGGCGCTTTAGGTACATAAATCCCATCCCTACCGCGGTGCGCGCAGTGTTGGGATATAGCAATCTCTCATAATACCTCGCACAACTCAGCGGTGTGGGTTGCGCGAGCGAAGCAGCCAGACAGACACTTCTGTATACCTACGTTTCGGGCGACATTGTTCAAACCCATGGCATTTAGAAACAACCACTATCTCAGAGTTGGCTTTAATTTTGAATAGTATTTATCCAGGGTTTGTTAGATGAATTCATCGATTTTAAAAACGACACCCACCTAGAAATTTTGTTTAAAGAAAAAAGGGAAAAAAACGGAGTACTTAAGTGTAATTTTGGAGCATTATTCCTCAAAAATATAAAAGCGTCCAAAGGAGTGCTCAAATCCTATTAACATTCTTTGGGTCGAAATACGTGTGCGAAACTTTTTTTTCAAAAATGAAGTACTTACACAAAGTATGTGTACAGAAACAAACTTACATACTCTCATCTGGATGATGTGATAAGGTTAGCAAGCAGCAACAAGCCAGATCTTGATAAAGTTTTGAAAAATTGTTCACAGTATCAAAAATCGCATTAAAACGTTTTTAAATATACTATCTTTGTAAAAGCCTAAAATATTTATGTTTATAAAAAGTAAATACATGGTTAAATGTTAAAATTAAGTTTTTTATTTACTTACACCTATACAATTTTTACTTGCGGCCCGCGACACCATGACTGAACAGTATTTGTGGCCCCTATAAAAAAAAGGTTGAGTATGGCTGGTCTAGTGATTAAGACCACCCCGGTCTCAGACCCAGGGGTCCCGTTTGATTCCCAGCTTAACGAACACGTTTGTACACGGTTTGGTTGTTAGTAGAGCTTGTCCTAAGTTCACCTGGCTAGCTATCGTCATCATTTTATTTCATACTAGCCGTCCCGGCAGATCTTGTTCTGCCCTATTTCTCTAAAACAAAGTTACATTGATTTTTTTAAAATAAATCTGACTCTCGTAAATAAATAAATCTGACCTCTAATCAACTTGAAGGCATACCAAAGATAATCCTAACGCACCTTTGTTTTGTTTTGATTGACGTCAAATGTTTGACAACCGGGGACAGAGTGGTTTGTATGGGAAAAGAAAATTGTTGTTTTTACTATTTTCTTCGTTCTTTTTACGTTTTTTCTCTCCATAAGAACCTTCCCCAGACTTCATCAAACACAACAAAAAAGAAATCAGCCAAATCGGTTCAGCCGTTCTTGAGTTTTTCGATTGGCAACACTTTTAGCGATTCATTTTTATTTATATATAGATGTCACCATAACGTCGATGTTAGTAGCATTGTGGTTCCGACAGGTAAGATAACCAGTGCCTCAGTAGTTTACGTTTCTGGGTGAAGTGCGTTCCTCCTTTGACCTTTTCATCACTTAACATCAGGTGTGACCTACGTCAAGTGCTTAACTGTAACAATGTCAAAAATTGTATATTTAAATGCTTAGTCCTCATTTAAAACAAATGCTGTTGACGAGTCTCATAATTGACATTTGCTCTATGTAGACCAATGGCAGACGCACAGACACAAAGCACACCATATGTTGATTTTTTACGATTTTCTTTGAGATGAGTTGAGCGTTTGAAAGTTCCCAATTAAAGAATAGATAAATAGCATAAATGGTTCTGATACGCGTTAATTTATAACTATTGTTTCTTTATATTGCTGCTTAATCTTGAAAATAGGTGACTCCAACCTAAGCATAGTAATTAGTATACAAAGCATACTAATTCCTATGCCAATGGTTATTGAGAAAGTTTTCTATAGAACCTTCATTCAATTCAATTCTCGTGTTATTCTACAAAATATACATTTTCTATTTTCTCACGATAGAATTCGCTCTTATCTTAAATTGCAGTCCGTCCGACTTCAAATAATACTCCACTTACTGAAGGAATAGCAGGTGCTCTAACAATACAAAGTTTACACCTGAGCTTATCCCAACATTCTCACATACTCAATAAGAGATCCAGCCATTGCCGATTTTCTTTTATTTTCTGAATGTTTTTCAACACAAAACGGCATTGTATAGTGAATTTAGCACTTTAACCTTTTTACCACCAACAACTTCTATAGAAGTTCGAGATTTTCGTGCCGTCCACGCCAGCACTTCTATTAAAGTTCTTCTTTGAACTTTGAAAAGACCAGACCATGAAAAGTGACGAATGTGTCCGGGATCATTCAGAGATACGCACCATGCTTTTAAATGACTCGAATGATCTCAAAAGTCAATGAGTGTCATCTCATGATAACATTCGTACAAATTGCTTAAATTCCGACCAATGCATGCATTGTCGTCACTTATGTACAATACAGCTAATCACTTTCCTATAGTTTCAATGTAAATTTTCCGTATGGTAATTCTTGTCTATAATAATATATCTATTCCTGTAGTAAAATAAAGTTTACACATACGGGTACCAACATATTAGACACTTAGAATCTAAAATCTAATTTTTGCAAATAAGAAAATACAGAGACACATTTATATGGACTCTAAAGTAGGCGACATAAAGTGGAAAATACCTCAGGTAAGGCGTGTTAGGTAGGTAAGTATAGTTCGAATACCGACAAAAAGGATGGCATAGCCTTCGGGCGAGGACCGCTAATGGATGAATCCTGTGGAGCTTCTACACGTTATGTATTGGCCCTCTATGGCAAAATGTTAGCAACGATTTTATTTTTTACTTAGAAAAGGGAATAAAAACATTGCTTCAAATATCAAAACATAACAAAGCATACGAGCTTAAATTAAATTAAAAGAAAATGACAAAATAAAAAATCCAGCGACACAATAGATGAGACGACGATGTATTAAAGTAATTATGCGCTTGCGCTCCTCAATCACAATAGCTTGCGCGTTTGAGTTGCGATCTTGCAAGTTAAGTATCTTTTGCTATGCTGGGTCACCGGATGGGTTACCTATGACAGCTGTTTGGACCGGATTTCACAACTTTGAGTTTGTATTTTTAGTGTTATTATACATATAACCCATTCTTTGTACCAGCGCCATATCTTCACGACTGATAACAAAGCAATTTAATATGTCACGTGCTAAGTTTATTCAAATTGTATAGGAGTTGTCATAAGAGAACTTGAGTTATTCGTCAACTCGCACACTTTAAACTCGCACAGATGTGCGAGATGGCACCTTTTGATTTTACCTATTATTTGTGTCGTCAACTCGCATATACGTACGAAGTACAGTCAAATAAAAAAATTAAAACAAGATTAATGTAATAACTTAAAAATAATTCAACCGCCTCTGTGGTCTAGTGGCTTAGACCACCGGTTTAGACCCAGAGGTCCCGGGTTCGATTCCCAGCGCGGGTACATGTTTGTGTACTCAGTTTGGTTGGTGGTAGGGCTTGTTAGTCCGCCTGGCTAGCTACCACCATTTTATCTAATTATATCGCCATAACATTAATGTTTGTAGCATTGTTGTGTTCCGGCAGCTAGAGATAAGATAGCCAGTGCCTCACTAGTTGAGGATCCCAGGTGACGTACGCTTCCAATATTGGCCTTATCATCACTTAACATCAGGTGAGATCAAGGCGCTGTACTTACCCGTTAATATAAAAAAAAACTTCCCTCTTCATTTTCGTCCGTGGTTTTAATAACATTATTTGGCTTCCGAAAGAATTTAAATGAATAAGATATCATCCGTGTTGTTTTTATTAAAGTTTCCTTTTTGATCCTGTATTAAATTTCATTCCTGTATTATTTCTCGCGAATAAAAAAGTTGGCAACGTAAAGCAACATCTCTGTTGTTTCTGATATCCATGGTCAGCGGTGATCGCTCACCATCAGTCTCCGTCTGATCTTTAATAACTAATTTTATTTTTATATAAAAAAGACCAGCCAATCGGTGCTTGATTGTCGGAGATACCTACATAGGTCATATATAATAATATACAGACGAATTGACACCTCTATCTATTTATGATCTCTTGTTCGACTAAACATCACATCGTTTGGTGATTGAGTGTCGCTAGCGACGATGTTTGTGTTAATATTTGGTTACGTTATTTGTATTCAAGCGCGTGTCGAAACTTTCGAAATAATGTTAGTTCACTCGCTACTTTTCGGTTAGTTCCGCTATGGTATGGTTCCGCTATGGCATCATCACAAAAAGCCTACCAAAAAGTCCCGCTTTGGCACCCTTCAGTTGATAACTTCAGTTTTTGGGACTAACGAAAAGAAAAGTCTTACGATGTTTTATAAAAATATACACCACATCTCTGACATAGTCATTAATAGCAAACAAATTAAAAAAACCTGGACATAACTATATAATCTGTGACCTGAAGTTATCAATATTTAATCATAACTCTTTTAATTACTCTTATCGCAAAGTTGCAGCTGCAATTCGGACACTAAAACCGCAATCATACTGCCTCTCTCTATTTACATAAAATTAATATTTATTTCCAGTTGTTGATTATTTATATTAGTAATTAATATTGTTGATTTGTTTTTTAAAAGTTTACATTGTAATTAATATT
Organism: Eudonia lacustrata; assembly: GCA_947562085.1. NCBI lineage: Eukaryota > Metazoa > Arthropoda > Insecta > Lepidoptera > Crambidae > Eudonia > Eudonia lacustrata. The sequence goes on along the minus strand of OX387313.1, from coordinate 18,720,771 downwards.
TCTTTCCAGTTGTTGATTATTTTTAATAAATATTTTGAATGAATACAAGACTGATTCAACATTGAAAACAGACTTTATTTATTTACACTTCTAAAAGTTTAAAAAGTTATAGGTGCACTTTTCTTTTCAATTGTACCTTCTATTGTTTGACGTAGATCTAATAGATGAGTACCATAGTGGGACTTTTTGGTAGGCATTTTGCGAGGGTGCCATAGCGGGACCATACCATAGCGGAACTAACCCCTACTTTTGTTTGGTGTTAATCAAATATCAATATACAACGAAAGGTGTGGTGGTGTGGATCCAAAGTGTATCCGATCTAGATCTTGTATGCAGAGTTACGAGGGCATAGTTAGTAACTTTAATTTGTCAAGCAATTGTAAATTTAATGTATTTAGCTTCAGTGCAGCAATTAGCACTTGAAAATAAAAAGTAAAAATTTTGTAAATTTAATATTTATATTAATGAAGTCATGCGCGTCAGGCGCACATAAGCAAGCAGCAGTGACTGTAGTAGTGATCGGGACTACTTGGTGAAGCAAACCTTCGGGCAGCCGCCGCGCTCTGCATTCAAAATATTAAAGTATATGAAGGACGACATGCGTGGAAGAAAAGAGAAGAGGATCGTCTGAACGTCACCCCACGGCTGGGACGAGATCTATTGCGATAATGGAATGTACCTATTGTTCCGAATGGAGCAATAATTAAAACAATAAATAGTAATAGACTTATAATGCGCAATTTACACGTTACATTAATAAAAAAATGTTACAAAACTATGGCGGATGGGCGTTGGCGAGGGACGTGCGTTTCACACGGTGACAGCCTGATTGATTGGAGCGGCGAGCGCCGCCGCCGGCCGGCGCGGGCGCCGTCTCCTAGCGGCGGTGTCGCGAACTATAGTGCCGCGGCCCCCGCGCGCCTCCTCCCGTGCGTGCAGCAGGGCTCGGCGCATACACCTATATTTTACTGAAAAGTTAATAGAAGTATTAAATATCTAACTCGTTTCCTTTGTTGATAAACCCCGGTAGTTTAAGTGAAGCTTCACAAGCTTCACAGTATTCAGAGGATACTAAACTACTAGGGCTGTGACTTATTTATTTTGGTGTGACGTTACAATTGAAAAATTTAATTAAAAATTACATAACAAAATTAATTTAATAATTATATCTATCATTAGTTATTATCTGTCATTACGTCATCAGTTATAATTATATCGGATGGGTGACCAAAAATGTATCATCTCGAGCTACTCCGTGCTTCGGAAGGCACGTAAAGCCGTTGGTCCCGGCTGCATTAGCAGTCGTTAACAACCACCAATCCGCACTGGGCCCGCGTGGTGGTTTATGGCCCGTTCTATCCATCCATATGGAAGGCTCGTGCCCCAGCAGTGGGGACATAAAAATGAGCTGATGATGATGATGAAATTATATCTTAGTAACTCTGCATGTAAGATCTAGATCGGATACACTTTGGAGCTTTTTTATTTTACCATACCTTTCCGTTACACGTTTTGTACTAGTAACAGGATAGAATTTTATTTACTGGTTATATGTATAGTCGACCATGAAATTGCTTTATCAGTTTTGACAAAAACTTCCATTACAACAAAATTTCACTAAGGCTCATTGTCAATAATGATAACGTTTCTGTCACTTGGTTTTTTAAACATAAACAACTATATAAAAAATAACTGCAAAGAGAAAAAACTGAAAAAAAAACAAGCTCTACGATCCCAGAATTCAATTTGAGCAATGTTGAATGCAACGTGAAATATTCTTTTTTAATTTCTCTTAATTATAATATTTATACTTACTATTTTTGTCAGCATAGCTCACAAATTGTTAGGGAAAATCGATACACTTTAGGTTTAGGTTTAAAGACATTTAATAAATACATTGAATATTAATAGTTGTCGCAGGCGGGGACAATCACCAACCAAAGAAAGTGCGGATTTAATCGAGCTAGCCACGGCCGCTTGGTTGATTATTGTCCCCGTCTGCGACAACTATCAATATTGAATGTATTTAAAAAATATTTCACGTTGCATTCAACACTGCTCAAATTGAATTCTGAGATCGTCGAGTTTGTTTTTTTCTTTTCAGTTTTTTCTCTTTGCATTTATTTTTTATATAGTTGTTTTAGCAGGCGGGTTTTTTGTTTTATTTTAATGATTTGGTTTATTTCAAACTTTTTAGTTTTGTAACGTAAATAACAAAGCATTTGAAAACCTACATAAAATAATTATATTAAAACGCCTTACTCTTTTAAATAGCAAAGTCATAGTGCATACACCAATGGGGCGTAAAAACGTAAACTCTGGACGTCTTTTGACTGACAAGTTCTTTGAGTTTTTTTAAACATGGGAATAAAATCTGCTAATATTCCCGAAAACAAAACACCATAAAACATTGCTACCTATATGAAAATTATTAAAACAATAAGGGTCTAGACTACTAATAGCTAACCCGGCCAATGTTCTTTTTTTTTCTTTTTTTTATAGCCTTTGTCACTCCCACAGTCAAAACAAATGTAGCAACACTTCATATGTTAAAATCCACCATGCCGTTTGATCTGTAGTGCCCTACAAAGAAACAGACATACATACATACATACATACATACACACACACACACATACATACACACACACACACACACACACACACACACACACACACACACACACACACACACACACACACACACACACACACACACACACACACACACACACACACACACACACACACACACACACACACACACACACACACACACACAGTTCGAATCCCACTGGTGGATTTTTTTCAACATAGTCTAGTCTAAAATTTGCGTAAGATTATATATAACCATAATCACAATATCTATAACGACAATAATAAAACCACTTTAAAAAAAATCTATTAAAGGGCAGCTGAAACGATATATCGTCATCTTCCCGTGTGCTATTGTTCACCTATGGGGAAATCACTTAAGGTTACCAGCAGGCCAGGATAGACCGACGATTATGTGACGACTCCACATCTTCGAAGCAACTTCGTCAAACCTTACTGTATGTATGTAATTTCGCCATTGAATCGCACCCGGGCCCTCAGAGTTAGCGCTGCCCAAAGTCCGGCGTGCAAGCCACTAGGCTACGGAAGTCGTCAAATCTATCGATTCGTTAAAGTAAGCCATACTTAGTCTTTACTAATAATATATATTAATCCATGCAGTGCAGTAAGAACGGAAGAAGTTTAGTCATTTTAACATTACCTAGTTTATTTTGAGAAGAGTATACTTAAGGGCCCTATTACATTTTGACCATGATTTTTGCATAAAATGCCCAATTTCGGCGTTCTTGTTCAGAGAAACTGAAACCCTTAGACAATTTTGACTTATTGCATGTTGGAGAACAACTATTAGTATAATTCGTAGCGGCCTCGCTTTCTGCAATTTTTACTTATCTATTTATATAAAGCCAAAATTCCGAAGCTAGTTTGAAAATTGCCGTCAGCGTATTTAATTGAAAACTAGCTTTCTATTGTACTAAGCAAATAAAATTAAAAATACATAATAATATCTATTAAATATTGGTTAAGTTCGTAGCGGCCTCGGAATTTCCAAATATGAATGCAATTTCTACAAAAAATCTTATTCAAGGCCATAAAACGTTCAGAATTAGTTATAAATATCTCCTTACTCCATTAATATTATTAAGTTAAATATACACCAGAATTAAAGTTAGTTTATAAGATTTCAAATTATATACTTTTTTTGAACGATAAAAAATTATTAAACATCAAATAAATGTAATTACAACTGCACAAAATGCCACTTTTGCGATGCGTCGGCCGCTCGTAGTGCTGAGAAAGCGTGAGCGTTCGCATTTTGTGATAGGCCTACGGAAAATAATATTTCTGGCATATTAAACTCATATGTCAGAATAATATTTGATACCGAAATAAAAAATAATATAACAGTATTGATTTCGTATAGGAAACGCCTGCTTCCGTCGCAGAGCTCACAGAGCGACTCGACAGCCTTCCAATGATGACAAGCTATCCGTTTCAATATCCGTGAGGCAGCGAGATCCGAAATATTGGCAATCTCACTCAATGTTTGTTGAATATCTCTATATTCTGTTAGACATTTCAAATTGAAGGAATAAATAATTAAAAGAACTAGTGGTCGCCCAGTGGTGGAAATACGACGGTAATTTTATCAAGACTGCACGGATTGTATCCTAAGCAATTAAAAATTAAAAAACATTGACATTAGCATTGACATATTCCGGCCACTCCTCTTCCATTTTTGAAATTTTTGAAAAGAGTTTAATATATACTTACGTGTGTGTCAAATATATGGTAGTGTGTGTAATGTTTGTATTATTGATTTAAGGTATTTTATGCCTAATTTTTAAAAATATTGACATTCGGATAACCTTCTATAAATAAACTTTATGTGTGCAAAATTTCATACTTCTCCGTCCACGCAATTTTCGTAAAAATGGGTACAAAGTTTTTGCTTCACGTATTAATATATAGAATATTAAGAAACTGTTATTTTGATTAAACAGTTATACATTTAAGTACCTTTAACGAAAATGAAAATTCTACTTTTAACGGCCTCAAATGGGACTCGAATCCACGACTCTTTGCAATCCGAACAAGAGTTTCTCTGCCGGAGTTACTGAGACATTGATGTCTCTGTGTCATATATATTTTAAAGGAGCTATTATTAGTATCCAAAACTTAATTTTGTATAATAATAATTTACTGTAAGTCTTTTACTACACAAAAATCAATATTTTTTATTTTTATATTTTTATCAAGAGCTCAGATACGGGCTTCAACCTTCTTGTTAAGTGGTAAATAGAGTTCAAAGGTAAAGAGAGTGCCGCAGACATACCAAAATATTCATCGTCCCCTAACTGCCAACAAGCTTTTCAGCTCTTCAAGCCTCTTTTATTTACATACTGCTTTTTAAAACGGCTGAATATCTCTATATATTTCTGAAGTATGACCAATAAGCTCATATGGTTTGTGATGTAGGTATAGGAGTAAGTTGTAAACCAGATTACTATCTTATTTTTGTTTTCTTTGAGTTTCCGATCAGTTGCATGAGCCATAATCATGGGTGAAGTGGTCAACTCAAAATCGTGATCGTTTATAAATGTTTTCTAAAGTTTAGAAAAACACTGCACATTTAAAAAAAAGAGGGTTCGAAATGTTAGTATAAATCTAAGGTATAAAATAAATCTCAATAAAACCAAATTCATTCAATTTAGAAATTATAAATCAAATTCCTACAAACTTAATATCTCTGACTGTAACGCAAAAATATATGAAGTTGACGAAATTAACTTTCTTGGAGTCACAATTGATGCCCACCTAAACTGGAAAGCACATGTTACTAAAATTAATAAAAAAAAATCTACTTATTGTTACGCTTTATTTATACTAGCTGAAACAAGTTCAGTAGATGTAACTAAAGCCACTTATTTTGGACAGGTTTATCCTATTATACAAATTAGTTTATGGGTTTATCCGCTATTAACTTATGGCATTATTTTTTCGGGAAATTCTGTTAACGTCCAGTCAACTTTCATTCTGCAAAAGAGATGCTTACGTATAATCTTCAACATGTATTTAGATGAATCTCTTAGAAACGTTTTTAAAGAAAAAGGTTTTCTAATAATAATAATAGTAGTTACATGTTTTCTTTTTATAAATTTAATTTTGTATTTTTAATTAGATCACAAAAATTCATTAGAATGTATCGTATTCCTACATTTTTATGAAGTGAAGTTTATAGTGTGTTTTTTACGTTGTCTGCCATTTGACAGTTTACTACTAATAACATATAATTATGAGGTTTGTTATCATCGTTGTACCTGTACTTATGAAGAGGTTTTATTTGTAACAAGGAAGAGTACGATGACCATGATTTTAGTTTTCATAGTTATTAACAGACTCTACTTCCCAGACAAAAAAATAAAAAATGGAACGCTGACATGTAAGTTTTTTTAATTTTTTTAATAATGCAATGGCCATCATTTACTTAATCGGAATCAGTAGGTCCTGATCACCGATAACAAGTCTTCGTGAGTAAGTAAAAAAGTCGAAAACCGAGTAAACCCGAACAAGCAAGGAATAATGTTGATAATGTCTTGCTACTTTATGGTTAAAGTTATAAGTGGACGTTTTAAAATAGCGGAATCTAGATACAAATCCATGACCTCTTGCAATCTGGGACAAAGCTCTTCCAATGTCTAACTTTCAGCATCTGGTGTCAATTTGTCTGTTTCTATTGCTGTTTTTAGTTTCGACATAGGTAAATAATGCATTGTGTCTAAGTGTGTTGTGGCTAAGATCAATGAATTTATATACTTTTGTGATGTTTGTGTGATTTGTAGGTAAAGAGATCGATTATATTTGCAAACAAATTTATTATATTTGAAAAGAAGTGCTCGATGGCGCAGTGGTTAACGCGCTCGTTCTGCGATTGCTCAAGTTAAGCAACTTTTGCATAGGCCGGTTATCGGATGGGTGACCCATAATTTATCATGTGGAGCTCCTCCGTGCTTCGGAAGGCACGTTAAGCCGTTGGCCCCGGCTGCATTATGTATAATGTATAATTGTATAAACGAAAAGTATTAATAAAATTGTATGTATAAAATTTTATTCTAAACTACTATTAAAATTAAACGTAGACTTGAGAGTCCTTGACGAAAAAGTTTACGTTTATATTTAATAGTATTGTCTATTGACGATTATTTTGACGACCTCCTTGGTCGAGTGGTTTGTACACCGGTTTTCATGGTGTCGCCATCTCTGAGGTCCCGGGTTCGATCCCCGGTCGGGTCAATTTAGAAATTATTGTATTTCTAAATTGTCTCGGGTCTGGGTGTTTTCTAATAAGTATGTATTTAAGTATTTTAAGTATGTTTATCCGTTGTCTAGTAACCATTTTAACGAGTCCATTCATTATTGTCCATTCATATCCAATAAATCACTGGTCAGCATTACGTAATTCGTCCATTAAACGCATGGCTCCAATGAAATTCCTGCAATTGCTTTTTTCGGCAACAATTTCATGGAATTCACAGAGCACATTAGTGTTGACTAACGACACAACGCGCAAATGGCTGCCAATTTCAACGCGCTGTTGTATAACGGATGCTTTTAAAGAGGGTTATAACATTTCGCTATTCTAGAGGTATATAAATCTTCTATCTATGCAATGTTATTTTTAGTTTATACGAAACCAGAAAACTGTTTGTTCAGAATCAGTAATAGAATCGATTTCAATATTTTTTATACCATGTTACATTTTGACCAAATAATAAAAATAAAAAAAAATAAAAATAAAAATATTATTTTATAAATAATATTTACAAAATCTCAAATAAATTATTCCCTACTAAAAACACACAACGGGGCAGCACATAAAGCTTGTAACGTCGTGAGTTTTCAAGATATTATTTTAAATTTTTTTTGTACGGATTCTTTAAATGAAAATATTTGAACCGTGTTTCAGTTTTCGTTTAAACTAAAAATAAGGTTGTATAAATAAAAATCAATTGCTGTTTGTTAGTCTCGCTAATATTCAAAAACGATTTGACCGATTTGAATAGTTTTTATCTTGTTTTGTTCTCTTTAATACAAGGATGGTTTAAAAAATATAAGGGAAAACTCAAAAAAACAACTAAGAAATCGATAAATAAAAAATGGGTCTTTTGTAAAGAAATCGCCACTTAAAACGGCAACGTCTGGCGGGTTCGCTAGTCTTTATATAATATATAAATCTTCTGTGCGTGTTTATAATTGAACTCCTTCTAAACGGCTGGACCGATTTTGATGAAATTTTTTGTGTGTGTTCAAGTATGGTTTAGATTTGACCCGGCCGACAATTGGACCCGGTAGGTGGCGCTGCAATAGGAGTTCATCATGGGATACGGGTGTTAAGCGGACGAAGTCGTGAGCGGGCCACTAGTCTTTATATATAATTCTTCTGTACGTGTCTTTGTCACCTAACTCCGCCTAAACGGCTGGACCGATTTAGATGAAATTTTGTGTGTATATTTCATCGGGTTCCTGGATGGTTTGAAATTACAATTGGACCCGGTAGGTGGCGCTGCAATAGGAGTCCATCATGGGATACGGGTGTTCTTAAGCGGACGAAGTCGCGAGCGGGCCACTAGTCTTTATATATAATTCTTCTGTACGTGTCTTTGTCACCTAACTCCGCCTAAACAGCTGGACCGATTTAGATGAAATTTTGTGTGTATATTTCAATGGGTTCCTGGATGGTTTGAAAATACAATTGGACCCGGTAGGTGGCGCTGCAATAGGAGTCCATCATGGGATACGGGTGTTCTTAAGCGGACGAAGTCGCGAGCGGGCCACTAGTCTTTATATATAATTCTTCTGTACGTGTCTTTGTCACCTAACTCCGCCTAAACAGCTGGACCGATTTAGATGAAATTTTGTGTGTATATTTCAATGGGTTCCTGGATGGTTTGAAAATACAATTGGACCCGGTAGGTGGCGCTGCAATAGGAGTCCATCATGGGATACGGGTGTTCTTAAGCGGACGAAGTCGCGAGCGGGCCACTAGTCTTTATATATAATTCTTCTGTACGTGTCTTTGTCACCTAACTCCGCCTAAACAGCTGGACCGATTTAGATGAAATTTTGTGTGTATATTTCAATGGGTTCCTGGATGGTTTGAAAATACAATTGGACCCGGTAGGTGGCGCTGCAATAGGAGTCCATCATGGGATACGGGTGTTCTTAAGCGGACGAAGTCGCGAGCGGGCCACTAGTCTTTATATATAATTCTTCTGTACGTGTCTTTGTCACCTAACTCCGCCTAAACAGCTGGACCGATTTAGATGAAATTTTGTGTGTATATTTCAATGGGTTCCTGGATGGTTTGAAAATACAATTGGACCCGGTAGGTGGCGCTGCAATAGGAGTCCATCATGGGATACGGGTGTTCTTAAGCGGACGAAGTCGCGAGCGGGCCACTAGTCTTTATATATAATTCTTCTGTACGTGTCTTTGTCACCTAACTCCGCCTAAACGGCTGGACCGATTTAGATGAAATTTTGTGTGTATATTTCATCGGGTTCCTGGATGGTTTGAAATTACAATTGGACCCGGTAGGTGGCGCTGCAATAGGAGTCCATCATGGGATACGGGTGTTCTTAAGCGGACGAAGTCGCGAGCGGGCCACTAGTCTTTATATATAATTCTTCTGTACGTGTCTTTGTCACCTAACTCCGCCTAAACAGCTGGACCGATTTAGATGAAATTTTGTGTGTATATTTCAATGGGTTGCTGGATGAAAACACAATTGGACCACCGGGTCCAATTGTGTTTTCAAACCATCCAGGTTTCCAACCTACCGAGGTGGCGCTGCTGTCGGTATGTCACCAAATTTAAGTTACTGTACCTAGAGAACATTAAATAGGTAATTTTGACCGATGCTTTTTATTGCCTAGCTAGAAAGAAAAGAAAATCTATATAAATAAAATTCTCGTGTCACATGTTAGTTGCCATACTCCTCCGAAACAGCTAGATTGCGTTTTATGAAATTTTATATGTATATTCGGTAGGTCTGACAATCGGTCGTAGTCTATTTTTTATACCCCTAAGTGATAAGGGTGGTCCACCCCATTTTTTTTTAAATTTTTTGGATTTTATTTTTATTTTTTTGGCTTAAAATATGTGGCATCGCTAAATTTTCACACTTCTATCTATTCTATTTTTTATAGCCATATTAATCACTTGATCTGTTGTCTTAGCCAGGCGTCTACTGGTGTCACTTCTAACTCAGTAAACAGCACGTAGTAGGAATGACTATCAATAAGTCCCAAGGCCAAACAATGTCTGTTTGTGGCTTAGATTTGAGCACACCATGTTTTTCACACGGAAAATTATACGCGGCGGCATGCTCTCGAGTGGGCAAACCATCCAGTTTGTTTGTGTTAGCTAAAGATGGGCTAACAAAAAATATTGTACACACTGTAGCATTAAAGGATTGATATAGTTTGTTAGTGTTATTGTCGTAATTAATGATATACATAAGAATAAATTATAATCATCATCAGCTCATTTTATGTCCCCAATGCTGGGGCACGAGCCTTCCCTATGGATGGGGCGAACGGGCTTTCAAACCACCACGCGGGCCCAGTGCGGATTGGTGGTTGTTAACGACTGCTAATGCAACCGGGACCAACGGCTTCACGTGCCTTCCGAAGCACGGAAGAGCTCGAGATGATACACTTTTGGTCACCCATCCGATGACCAGCCTTTGCGAAAGTTGCTTAACCTAAGCACTCGCAGACCGGGCGCGTTAACCACTGCGCCACAGCTCCTCTCCTCTTTTAACATACCTAGAGCCAAAACCGATGACACGAAAATACAAGTACAATCATAGTTTTTATTGCTTTTTAATGTACATAAAAGGTCTTAGTCTAGTTTAGTCGGAAACAAGCCCAACACTGTTTGTTAAAAGATGGCCATAATACCGTTCGTTAAAAGGTATGGGTAACTAATGAGTGTTCCACAGTGCGCTAATGGCCGTCGAGTTTATAGTTTCATCCGCCATTAAGACGACGCATTGGTAATTTACGTGGCGGGGATCTTAATTTTTCTCAACAATTACAAAACATATGAAAGTGATATTTGATGACATGATTTTTCATTTAATTGACTTCATTTTGTTAGTTGCAGAAACACGATTTTTCAACTTTTATAACATAGAAAAAAATATCAAAGTAACTTCTTTTAAAACATAGATTCACATTTTACAGGTTAACCAGACCGATTTAAGCATCTAAATTTTCTTAGTAGATTAGTCCTAACACATACTTTAAAATTGTAGTTCATTTTTTTTAAATAATTTGTAGTTTTAATTTGAAGGAAAATAAACCAGTTTTTCTTATGGTACGGGTGCAAACGCTCGTATCAAAACGTATGAGATTTATTGTTTAGCGATGCGTCGCCTTAAGTCAATACTAACAGTCACAATGAAACAGTGTTCAATTAACGAACCCCGACACATCCAAGGAACTAATATACTCAACAACTTCAGTTGCAGGCTGTATCACTACATTTCAACATGAAAATAATAAACTATAACAACCACAGCATCGAAAGCAACCGGTGCAGGCTTTTATCGCCCCCGTTCAAATAGTAAAACGACCTATATTGCGGTGTACATGGAACAGAACACGCTGATCTATGCGAGTATTACACAATGTAATTCCCAGTTAACGGCCCTCAATCTTCATGCATTAACAATAAAGTGTATATTGCTTTGCACAGCTTACGGCGAAATCTGATTGCACAGACGACATAAGCGTAAATTGCACCAGATGTTGTTTCGCCCTCAACTCGGCGTGGAAGCAAATAGTCATTTCAATCATCATCGGTAATGATTGATGGTAATTATTTTCCAATTAATTTGGTGGTCTGTTTAATTTATATTATTATTATCCATCAGCCTGTAAGTCATTACATTTACTGAGAGAAGAGTTTTCGATCATGACAATCTTATCTGTATCTGTCACCTGCATGGAATTCATCTGATGATGACTCATCATCATCAAACCAAAACTTATCTTACTTACCAGCTCATAATTGTGCCCACTGAAGGGGCACGAGTCTTCCATTTAGATGGATAGGGAGAACGGTCTATAAACCACCACGCGGGCCCAGTGCGTATTGGTGGTTGTTAATGACTGTTAATGAAGCCGGCACCAACGGCGTGACTCCTAAAGCACGGAGGAGCTCGAGATGATAAATGTTTGGTCACCCATCCGACGGACGCAGCGCTACAAAATAGCTTAACATGCACGTTAGCAACCCGAACACGCGTCAACGAGCTCTTAATTGAAAACCGTTAAATTATAATCCCGTATTATCAGCCGTATACCTGTCTACCGGCTCAGTCAAATAAGAAAAACAATTTCACTCCCCATTTTATTTTCTCTTTTTTGTTTGGACTGGAATTTACATTACGCATATCCGTAGGCCTGGGGTGATTTATCTAGGGGTTTTGGAGTCCGTCCTACATTCAGGAGGAATATGTCTACTTTAATCATCATACCGTGTTCAGAGGGCAGCTCAGGTACGTGTGGAAACTTTTGAGATTATCTTTGTGGAAACTGCTGACCTCTTCTCCGTTTGTTTATTTAGGTAACTTATTAAAGTAATACATGAGGCAATGTATACAAAAATACCTATAGTATGATAAATTAAAACTTTGTTTTAGTCTTAGTCGATCATAGACATTGATCGCTGAAAGCAAAAATAGCATTTTAGTAAGAAACCTAGGTCCAAAACTTCATTATATAATCCCATAGTCGATTAAGAAACGTAACTTGTCAAAATGTAACATGTATGTCATAGCGACCAAACACGTTGACTCGCGGCCACGGTGGCGGGCGCAGTCACGAAATATCAAACATATGACGTGATATCCAAGTGTTCATATTGTTCATATTGTATCAAGTGTTACATATTGAATTGAAGCTGTGGAGTTTCTTGCGCCCATTCTTCTCCACAGCTAAAATATAGACGTCCTGAATGGGTAGTAGGTAAAAAAATTATGGACGATTCAAAAGCACTTTTCTAAAGTTTATTTGAATAAAGAATATTTGACTTTGACTTTGACTTTGACTTCATGTACGAAAGGCACGTGCGGTCTAAGTAGCAGGCAAACTAGCAGATGGCGCGCGCGGCGTGCTCGCGGCAGTATCAAACGCATTAGACGTTTGTGTGCGTTCACTTCGAACAAGCGGTGGAGCGCGCGATACTCGCGACGTCTCAGGTAACTCGCGCAAACGCCTGGCGGTCAATGTGAACACGACACGTCACGTCTACCGCGCTCGCACCCGCCACCGCGCCCGCCACCGCGCCCGCGCGTTCAACGTGAACAAGCACATACTCGTGAACGGGTGCCGCCTGTATGGAGGCTGGTCTGCTCTTGCGTACTTGTCTTATTATTATTATTATTATTAACTATAGTTTAACTTTGTATTTTCTTAGACAGGTTTTGACTTTTACTAGTACTGTATGACATTGTAAAAAAATTTACTGGTAAATGATGTTTTTGCAAACTTATTTTTTTTTTTTGTGTTTTTTGTCCTTTATACTTTGTGTTTTTATTTGTGATGGCAAGTGTCTCTTTAGGATAGGGCATTTTCCAATATTTATGACGCTTTAAGGGAGAAAAGAGCTTGACACTTGCTGAGTTTCTTGCCGGTTCTTCTCAGTACAAGATCTCCCGCCCAGAGTAGATAAACTACGAACCGAAGGCACAATGACGTTCATAAGAGCTATTTGTAGCCTAAACTGAATAAATGATTTTGAATTTGAACATTTAACGGTTTACAAAAACACAAATGTTGAAAAAATTTCCACGAGCAGGGTTTGAACCTGCACCCTTCTGACATACCGGGTCAGGTGCTCTTCCAATTGAGCTATCGTGGTTCTAACCAGCCCGCCGAAATTATTCAACACTATTTACTTTTTACTTTGAAAGCCAAAGGCGCCCATTCAATGTTAACAACTACCGTCATTAACATCCGATCATAATATTTTTACAAATACTAAAGATCAGTTAAGAAGTAGGCAAGCTATTTATAAATGTTTATATAATTTGCGTTAAAAATTATATGAACATTTATTTAACGGTTTTTTAGTGTCCAGGTCGATGCGAGCATGTTGTTGCATGATGATTGCATCGATCAGGGTGCCTGTGCGAGTATCATCCCCATTCAATCACGTTAACAAAACGAGAATTTGTATGGCAAATCTTTTATTCTTCTGGTATGTCGCCAGGCGGCGCCGGCGGCGGCTGGCGCTCGCTGCTTCAATGCCATACTAATTTTCATTTTCGTAAACGTAATCGAATGAATACGGATAATAATAATGCTCATCAATAATCATCATCATCATCATCATCCCAGCCAAAAGACGTCCACTGCTGGACAAAGGCCTCCCCCAAATCATCGGGGGTATTTGCCGTAATCGCCACGCTTGGCAGGCGGGTTGGCGATCGCAGTAGGTTGAGGGTCACCTCAGAGAGATGCTGCTGCCCATCCTCTGGAATGGTCCCTTAGTCGGCTTTTACGACACCCACGGGAAGAGATGGGGTGGTGCAATTCTTAATCCCCGGCACCACACAGGGACACATCAATAATAGTCAATGTTTATTCTTGTTGTTTATATTCGTTTTGTATTGTATTATTATTCTGATTCTGATTCTTATTGACAGAACAGTTTAGTTGCGCTTCAATAGGTGCGCTTGAAAATGGTTGCGCTGCGAGGAATACCTCCATTTATCTCATTTGTATTTTATTCAATTATTACGAATTGTAAATTGTCAAAACAATATTTGACATCTGCAATGTAAATATAAAAAGAAAAAACGACTTGTTGATTTTAATTTAATAAAATATTTGCATGCTATTGTTAATGGTTGAATAGGCAGAAGAAGAATTTTAATAAAACTCAAATAATCAAATGCAAATAAATGATAATCTATTCTCTTCTATTCTATAAACACAACCCACACTAGGCACCCTGAACCACCATAAGGATTTGTCCTCTGCTCTACTATAGTTAAAATCGTCAAGAAAAAAATGCGAATAGCGTCCAAACTTCCATAGAAAGTATCCCGTAATAAGTGCCACCTGTCTCAATCGCGCATGATTTATGAACTAGCTGCAAAATTAAACGGGCTGCTATTAAAATACCTTCGTAACTGTAATAATGCTAGGCTGATTGATGGCGGAGTGTGCCGTGAGTTGCGCAATTTACGGTGCTTTTTATTTATGAGACAGTAATATTTTGTGAGTAGTATATATTTTTAATATGGGTTACAAAACAAATGACGATTGGGTAAAGAATTTAACGACTAAGCGAAGCACCCGCACTTTCTGACATACCGAGTCGTGCTGTACCAATTAGGCTACCTTGGCTCTCTCGAACCCGTATGAATTTATCGACACCATCTACTCTTATACACGTGAGGAGCCTAATCAATATTAACATCTCCGTCTTCATCATCCGATATTTTATAGTATACCTATTTTTTATTTAATCTATTATGTCCCACAGCTGGGCAATGGTCTCGTTCAATCAAATATACTACGTCTGATTTCATATTATTTCATTATTACACTATATTTATGCGGATAGTATAACTTTTTACTAAATTTTGAAATAAAAATACGGTTGGTTTAACGTAAAAGGAAAACTAAAAAAATATTATTAAAGTTTATATTTTTTTTAATGAACTCTTATATTATTTTCATCAAACTAGTTCTCCCTTATATTAAAGAAAAAATGCAAAGAACTTTCGCAAACTAATTTACTTAACAAATCCCTTCAACAGATATTAACTCCTAGAGTTGTATAAATTTACTTAGGTACATTCTAGGCTTTATTTTACAAGGCATATTATCCCCAGACAACTTCTTTGGCAAGAAAAACGAAAGCAGATATTTTTTTTAGAAAAATAAGTTCTTTCCTAAGGTTATCGAAAACCAATTTACCGGAGTGCACACCCTTCATAATTCTCGACTCAACCTTGTATTCAAATCCCTTGATGAAGATCTCCTGATCCCGATAGAATGGTTTTTTATTTTCCATTTGCCTTCCAATTTAGCTTGAAACTCCAGTGAGAGTTCTGAGGTCTCTTATTAATTGGAATTGTGTAACGATTCCATATATTTCTGTAGACCACGAAATTGCGGGGCTCGATGGCAACATTTTTTTAATATATTTTTTATTTTAACAACCTTTATGGTTTAGTAAATTAACCAGATTCCAGTGGGGATTTTTTCACACAATTTTGTTGGTGGTAGAGTTTGTTCTAAGTCCTCCATTTTGTATGTAATTTCCAATACAATGTAAATTGTTTTATGGAAAAAATAACTATGAACTATGAACCTAGCCAGCCGCCATCCTGTCTATCGTCATAATAACAATGTAATTAGCATCACAGTTTTTTTTTGAGAGAATGCTGATTGCCTCAAACGGCATTTTCAGCGTCACCGGGCTTTTTTGGAGGGGGGCAAGGTACGTAAAGGGTACCTCAAGCCATGTTTGAAACGAATCACCTTCAGAGGTTTTCTAGAGGGAACGGCATCGCTCACTTAAAAGTGCGCGTCCCCGTGCCCTACTAGATTCTCCGAATGGTTCGGATCGGATCTAAGACAGCCAACTCCAAAGTTGTTAAAGATTTTGTGATAAAATGCGCTTCCACCGGCCTTAAACCCACTTACATATATATAGTTATAAAATAGGAAAAAATAAGAGCGTTATATTAGATTATACACGCATAGCCATTAAAAATTTCATATTTTGAGGTGCAATATTGAGGCGCATTAATGCCCATTTAACGAAATTCGTTCGTCCCTACATTTCTGTATATGCGGAGTATATTTGATAATTTACGACATTTTTTTCAAAGTTAAATTGTGTTTTGTTACGTTCAATAGTAAACACTTTAATTCAAACATGTCTGACATGACGGAGCATCGCAACAAACGCGAACTTGCCTGCGGTTTGTTTAACCAACATTAATTAACACTGGAGCGCCGGGAACACCAGTGCAAGTATTAAAGAGTTACTGTGGAACTTCGCGGCCACTCGCGAGCCGCAAACGCCGCCGACTCGCTGAAAAACTTTACAATTCGTTCGAAAGAGCCTTATATAGGCCTCCAAGAAGATCAGTTTTAAATTGTGAGAGGCTCGGTATTGAAACCTGACCACGGACTTTATTTACATTGTGGGTTAAAAAAGAACTAACTAAAGACAATTTCTTAAAACAATATTTTGCAATTAATAATACCATCTCTGAACAAAAGTTACATTGGAAAGAATAGTTCATCTAAGAATAGTAAATATCTGCCATAGTTATATGTATTAGGAAACTTCATTGGGTACTATAGGATTGACTATAGGTAGGTATATAGATTAGTTACATGGTACAACATGCAAAGTGGCTAAAATACTCGTAGTTGGCACTCTAACCTTAATCGCATACGATTGTGTTTTGTTTCTTGATTAGAAATACAAGCATCCATTTTTCCGAATGTCAACGGATTTTTACGTTGACCAATTATAAGGGAAAAATTCAATCTAAATTCAGCGCGTTTCATTTATTTCTTGTAGCAGTCCCAAGTGCACTTTCGTAGCACACTTTATTTTTCTCGCCGTGCTACGAGCCGTAGCATAATCGTAGCAAGTTCGTAGCGGCACTCTTTATTTCTCATACTCTCATTTTGAACATTTTGTTTCATAAATCTTATTATGGCTACAAGTCACGCCTCACTATAAGAATATATTACTGAAGAGAAATGTAAAATGTTGATTTTTATTAAATGGCTAATTTTAATATCGCACTTTTTTTTTTTATATTAACGGGTAAGCAGAGTGCCTTGATCTCACCTGATGTTAAGTGATGATAAGGCCAATGATGGAAGCGCACTTCACCCGGGATCCTCAACTAGTGAGGTACTGGCTATCTTATCTCTAGCTCCGGAACACAACAATGCTACAAACATTGATGTTATGGCGACATGTTATCATGGGTAACCAATGCGACCACGCACCAATACATCATCATCATCATCATCATCATCATCATCATCATCATCATCATCATCATCATCATCATCATCATCATCATCATCTCAGCCACAAGACGTCCACTGCTGGACAAAGGCCTTCCGCAAGGACCTCCAAAACGACCGGTTTTGTGCTGCTTGCATTCAGCGGCTTCCCGTGACCTTCGTCAGATCGTCGGTCCACCTTGTTGGAGGCCTGCCCACACTGCGCTTTCCGGTACGCGGTCGCCATTCAAGGACTATTCCGCCCCAGCGGCCATCAGTTCTACGAGAAATGTGCCCTGCCCACTGCCACTTGAGCTTAGCAACTCTTCGGGCTATTTCGGTTACCTTTGTTTTTCAGCGGATTTCCTCAGTTCTGATTCGATCACGCAGAGAAACCCCGAGCATAGCCCTCTCCATTGCTCTTTGAGTGACCTTGAGCCTTTTTATGAGGCCCATAGTGAGCGACTACGATTCAGTCTCTCATGTTATCCACTGGCAACACACACTGGTCAAAGACTTTCGTCATGAGACACTGCGGTATATTGGACGTAAAGATATTTCGAAGTTTACCGAACGCTGCCCAGCCTGATTGGATTCGACGATTGACCTCTTTGCTGAAGTTGAACCTACCTAGCTGGACCGTTTGTCCCAGGTAAACATAATCGTCCACAACTTCAAGGGCAGGGTCCAACTTCACTTTCAGAGAAGTGGGTACGACACGTGAGTTCGACATAACTTTCGTCTTCTCCATGTTCATTTTAAGACCCACTTGTTAAAAGACCAATACGAGCGAACATTAAAAAATATTTTTATACATACTTTGCTTCGCTTACCTTGTTATTTATATTAAACTTCCTGGCAACCATTTGTTTCTTGTAGCAGTCTCAAGTACACTTTCGTAGCACACTTTATTTTTCTCGCCGTGCTACGAGCTGTAGCATAATCGTAGCCAGTCCGTAGCGGTACTCCACATTGGTGCAATGTACTCTCATTTTTAAACATTGTGTTGAATAAATTTTATTTTGGCTTGTACCACGCCTCACTACAATAATTATATATATTATTTTGCTGTTAATTTTTACTACTAGGCTAATTTAAATATCCCTTGCTGTTATCATAGCCAACCAATGACATGACGACGTACCAATAGGAGCGAATCGTTTTCAAAATGTTCATACTTACTTTATTTCTTTTACCTTATAATAATAAAATGCTCAATAAAAAAGAATCTCAATTCAGAGAATTTATTTACAGAACATCTTAAATTTCCTCACTGGCAACCATTTAATTCTTGTAGCAGTCTGAAGTGCTCTTTCGTAGCACATTTAATTTTTCTCACCATGCTAAGATCCGTAGCGTAGTCGCGTAGCGGTACTCCTAATTTCTGCTATCTACTCTCATTTGTAAACATTGTGTTTTCATAAATCTTTTTCGGGCTTGCACCACGCCCCACTACATTAAAATATAATTTTAGTTACGTCAATGATTTGCTTTTGTCGTATTATTAACTGGTCGACGTTACTATTCGGGCAATTAAAATGAGCCTAAATAATGAGTTTATTACTTTAATGAATATAAAGAAAGAAAGAAAAAACTAACAAACTCACATACCTACATGGTATACAAAAACATAAAGCAGACAGTAAACGAATAAAAATAAGAAAATAAGAAAAAGAGTTAAAAAAACGAATAGTGTAAAACTAATGGCAGACTATTTACTTATATCATAATAAAGTTTTATAGATAATAAGGTAAATGATTTGTAGAAAAATTTTGAGCTAGATTGACGATATACGGTTATAATACTTATTATATGATATACGGTATAATTCTTAAGTCACAGGAACGTTTGGGACAGAAAGAGGCGGGTAAAAACGTATAATGGGTACGTTGAGAATAAGGAAAGTGGATATTTATTTCAAAAATAATTGATCACACGCTCAAAATGTAAGATAGGGATGTCTTGGATATATTATATAAACGTACAATCATTCAAGTTAATTGTTGTGCCGTTCAGCAACGCATTGGGCCGAAAGGAAAAATGTTTGGAATTTTAATTCACCTTTCCACCCTCACTTGCAAAGATGCCTACGTGCAGACTCTTCCAATTACCAACGACTCGAATATAAATTGTCACTCCCATCGGTATCGAAAGGAGGCGAAATACATTTTCGATTTGGATTTGTCGAAGTACTTAATAGGCCAGGGGATAGCAGATCATTTTCTGAATGTATCTTGACTTAACGAAACGAAACGAACGAAAATAATCGACATAGCCTACCTGATCAGCAACCTGAACTGGTAGTGGGCCGGCCATATTAATCGCAGAACCGATAAACGATGGGTTAAACGAGTTCTCGAGGTGATACCACGTAATGTAGGACGTCCTCAGAGTAGTTGGAGCGACGATCTTTGCAAGGTGGCTGGCAAGAGCTGGATGAAATGGCGTGCAATTGAAGAGACCGATGTCTAGCAGTGAACTAGTATAAGCTGATGATGATGATGATGATTGTGAACTTGTCTTAAGAAAACGGGATGTTTTTGACATTTTGACTGCAAAGTATCCATCCTTTTAATCCATTAGGGCAAACAAGTTTTAGGCTCAATAATTTACGAGAATCACACGAGTACGAAAGTATATTTGAGTTGTGACCCGCGTAAACCCATGGGTCCGGTTTGGTTTAACCTAAAAGTTTAAATGTAAACGGTACTTCAAAGTAATTTATATACGAGGTACAAACGAATTTTATACAACCAGAGTGTATTACCTGTGATACGTGTGGATCTGAAAATATGTTACTATGTGCTTGACAAAAAAGTTCAAAGTCCCTTAACACGTTGAGGGACACAACGTCGCCGTCGTGGAGCGGTAGACATTCAAAGGAATACGATACTACGTCCAATCGTCGAATACGTTTGAACTTGAATATATATCATATCATCAAAGACCAGTTGTCGGGTATACTGATAGTGGTAGTGTGTCATAGCAGTGTCGTATCGCGATATATTAAAGCCGCGAAGTGTCATATGATAAAGAATAACAAGTCCTTTAAGCCCGTATTGAATTGCGATACGCCGTCTTGAAGCGAATCTGTATAATGATATCGTCGGTGCACTAAATGTTCTTCAGCTCGACCTGGCACATCTTGTGATTGGGAGGTAGAAGATCGGGAATTGGTTGAAGTATTGTCAGGTCCGGAAGACTTATGGTAAACGTATTAAATACTAGAAATTAATATTTCTTGACAAATGACCTTTCGTATATGTTACGTATAATTTTGTCCTGACGTTTTGCAGAGCCCGTCGCCGGCACAAGGAGACGACCAACACCTGTCGTTTCATAATTAATTTGTAACCACCAATTATTTCCACGTAACATACTTATTAATGTATAATATCTTTTGGTCTTGCACTGTGGTGTTAGGGCTGGGAATTAATAACCGGTATGATGGGATCCCAGACAGGTGGTAAATTCGTTCATAATTGCCAAGTACTGTATAATTAATGTTGACAAAAAGTGGGCTATAAGATAAATTTAATTGACTTCAAAAGAAATGGCAATACAAAAACGAACATCAGTAAACTACCGTACTAAGAAAACTAAGATGGATATATGGAATGGATGGAAAGTGTGTGGATTGTATAAATATCGGACAATGTATAGAAATATATACCCGCTGATTACAATATAAATGCCACCCACCTTTATTCCCGTTCTGTAGTCACTTTGGCGGGAGTTCGAGCTGATGATGGTGTTGCGTGATCGATGACGTCACTAACAAAGGTCCAGTCAAAACTACACCATATAGGAGGTCCCTTATAATTTTGAATACGAAAATAGTCACAATAGATGCTTAAACACAAGCACAAATGAATAGATTCGACTGCAATGTCGCTAAATTGAAGATAAGAGTCGCGAAACGATGCCCGTTTAATCGGCGTTGACGAACGAATTTGAATTTCATCTTTACATAGTGACGATACACAAAAACCGAAATTGTATTTTTATTTAAGTATTTATTTTTAAAGTGAATAATATAACTGAATATTCTGTGAATGTTTCAAACGTCTACCTGTTGCCGTTATCAATATCGAGCAAAAACGAGCAAAAAAATCACGTTTATTGTATGGTATATATACTCTTAAATATTTATTTTATTCTGTTTTTTAGTATTTGTTATCATAGCGGCAACCGAAATACATCATCTGTGAAAATTCCAATTGTCTAACTATCACGCTTCATGAGATACAGCTTGGTGACAGACGGACAGACAGACAGACAGACTGACGGACAGCGGAGTCTTAGTAATAGGTTCCCGTTTCACCCTTTGGGTAAGGAACCCTAAAAAAGGCGGGTGGAATTGAGATGTGATTCGCTCGATTCTTTAAACCTACCCTACATTTGTCCGATAAAAACTATAATAACTTAAAATTGCGAACAGATACGAAAGAGTTCGTAAGCAAAGGAGTTTTCTCCCTTCTTTCTGTAATAACACGTGTTGTAAGACTCCATTTTGAACTCAATCTACCGTACAGTTCTTAGTTTACTATTACTCGTACTATAATACTTGAAAGTGGCTTAATGCGTGTAGCGCGAAACCATTAATTAAGATTAAGATTCGTAACAATGACATTTCAATTTCTCACGATCCAATTGTTTTTTTAACAACATATTTCTATTGTTTTCTAAAGTTTACGCAAACACTACTTATTGAAATGAAACAACTTTTACGGATCTACTCGCGTTTATTTTATACATTCGTTTTAATTAAAACTAGCAGATCCGCGATTAAAGCGATTAAAGCTAGTAGATCCGTAAAAGTTGTTTCATTTCTTAACATATTTCTACTTAACAGTGTCTTAATGTGCAGCTAAGCTATTAAGTAAGAAAGAAAAAGTGTTTCCTAACGTTCCTGGAAGGCTGTGCAAATGACAGGCATCCAGCGAGCCGGCTGCAAACGGAATTATAGCAACGACCCTTCCGTAAATATTACACGATTCGGCGCCGAAGCAAAATGACCTTCTTTATTATGAAACACAAAGAACTAACGCCTCACGTAGGCGGAGAAATGTTATTTATTAGACGCCAAAGGAGTGTCGCTATTTATTAAATAAGGGCCCTTAAGTAATAACGGCTGAGGCGCTCGACAGTGCTGTGCGATTGCCATCATGCAAGTTAAGTAACTTTCGAATGGTGAGTCGCCGGATGTGTGTTCAAATTTAATTACCGCGAGTGTAGACGGATTCGGAAGACATGTTAAGGCATTTTAATCCCGGTGGTTGTCGTAGGATGGCAGTTGTTAAAGCCTATTAACCACCCTCGCGTGGGTCATTTATTTTATTTTATTTTTTAATTTGTTATTTTTTTTGTGTGTTGTGATTGTCCTTTTTTTTATTTTTTGTGTGTTTATTAGTGATGGAAAGTGTCCTTTTATGATAGGGCACTATCCAATATTTTTGACGCTATAAGGGAGAAAAGAGCTGGACACTTGCTGAGTTTCTTGCCGGTTCTTCCCAGTACAAGATCTCCCGCCCAGAGTAGACTTACGAACCGATGGCATAATGACGTTCATAAGAGCTAGTTGCAGCCTAAACTGAATAAATGGTTTTGTAATTTTGAATTGATTTTTTTTTCTAATGTGTAAAGGCAAATTAACCACCCACGCGGGCCCCGTGCGGGTGTGCGGTTATTAACGACTGCTAATGCAGCCGAGACCAACGGCTTAACGTGCCTTCCGAAGCAGGAAAGAGCTCAAAATAATAAATCTTTGGTCACCCATCCAATGACCGACCTTTGCTAAAATTACTTAACCTTAGCAATCGCAGACTGGATGCGTTAACCTCTGTGCCATCAAGCTCCTCAAAGGCTTGACATACACGGCACCAAAGTCATGTAATGAGACTATCATTAATGATTAAAACTACTCGATTCATTACTTCCTTTGACAAAGTTCTAAAGTGTACAGCTACATTTGTTGCTAGCGGCCTTTTTCAGTATTTTAACTATCTCCATCTGTTTTAAATATAGGGTAAGTAGTGGTTGATAGTAATGTTTACAGTAACATATGTAGCCTATGTATTTTTCTAATGAGCCTTTCTGTGCCACTGCGTTTCACCTTACGATAAGATTATGTAAGCCAGATTATCATCATCTTCAGCCCATAAGCATCCCACAGCTGGGCTCAGGCTTTCCATAAAAACAGTAGCATATGACGAGATCGTGCCCCTCACCACGCAGATTAGTGGGCCTTAACCACACTAATATTATAAATGCGAAAGTTTGTATGTATGTATATTTGTTCCTTCTTCACGCTGCAACGGATGGGTGGATTTGGATGAAATTCAGAATACAGATAGTTTTTAACCTGGATTAACACATAGGATAGTTTTTATCCCGATGCTCCCACGGGAATCATAAAAATATATTAAAAACGACAATTTAATTTTCCAATTCAAAATGATTTGTTTGTTTGTTGTCATGGAAACCAAAGAGAATTTAATCACTTTATGAAAACTGTCAAAGCGGTACGAAGTCCGCCGGGTCCACTAGTACTGCCATATTACGGCTTAACTAAGATTAACCTTTTTACCGCCAACAACTTCTATAGAAGTTCGAGATTTTCGTGCCGTCCACGCCAGCACTTCTATAGAAGTTCTTCTTTGTACCTACTTTATTAAAATACATTTATACGTTGGCGTACAGCGAGACATCGCGTGCAGGATAGTTGGGCGGTGAAAAGGTTAACGGATGAATGTGCCTTCTCAAGCTTAGTCATCCATCCTTTTTTTCTAGGAGGGAGTTTGTTGATTGCCTCGGACGGCATTTTCAGCTTCGCCGGGTTTTTTTGGGGGCGGCGAGAAACTTAAAGGGTTCCTCAAGCCGTGTGAAACGAAGCACCTTCGAAGGTTTTCTAGAGCGAGCGGCATCACGCACTAGTGCGTGACCCCGTGCCCTACTAGTTTCTCCAGGGGGTTCCGATCTGACCGGGGAGTCATCCATCCATTGACTGTTGGAACACAACAACCAATGTTACCAACATCGATGTAATAGCGACATTATTTAGATGGATTATTAAGAGTTCAGGAAAACTTAAAATGAACCCTACCATCTAGCAGTCGAGTATAAAAATGTTACCCGCTGGGAATCGAACCCAGGGACCTCAAGGTCTAAAGCCGGCGCTCTAACCACAAGACCCCAGAACCTGTTGAATAATTGTATTTTTTTGCAACGATGTTTACACCAACTTATAAATATGTCAAAGTCAAAGGTTTTTTTTATTATTTAAATAAACTAAAGAAAGCAAAAATATTAACAAAAAAAACCGACTCCAAAAAATTTTACTCAATAAAATTGCACTAAAAATTTAAAAAAAATTAGAACCTCCATTTTTTTCAAGTCGGATAAAAAGTACTTTTGAATCGTCCATTCATTTTTTACTTCCTACCCTTGAACCATGACTACTACATGAACATACTAATAGGTAATCGTTAATCAAGTGATAAGCAAGGGTATCTAGTCGGGTTTCCAATAAAACATGACACATAACGTCGTATTATTTATTTTGTCTGTGTTCCAGCCGCCCGGTACAGATGCGGGCGGCGTTGACTGTTAGTTAGTACACGTATGTAACTACCGTACCAAATTTCGAAATACTGATATTATCGTGGGCCGAGAGCCCCGCAACGCAAACATACACGGCAGTAACTCTGAGAGGTGGCACTCGGTAAGATCTAACATTAACACATTAACTAGGTACACCTCATAAATTCTATAGCTCTTTTATAAATTAACAAATTCCATATAATGTCTTCCTACGTTACTAATGCACCGGTAAACGCGGCGCGATCAATCATTGATAACGCAATGTCATTGGTAGGTCGGTCAGACAACTGATTACGTGACAAATAAATTCGTTACGAAACGATATACTACATACATCGAGTTTCCTTTAAAACTATCTATCATTTAATATTTACATAAAAGTTATAAAACTCACGTTTCAACTTAAGTTTACTGGATGTATAGTTACCTCAATAAAAAAACGGAAGATAAAATACCAAGATTTTTTTTTCCATTGCCCCTTTACGGTAAAGGGGCAATGGAAAAAAAAAAGTTAATAGGAAAACGAGTCTCACTCAAAACATTCATAAATAATAGGTATATAATGACTTACATTCAAATCCAAAATATTATTGTAACGAAATACGACCGACCATCGCGTTCAAACACCTATACAAAATCGCAAAGACTTTGTACTGTAAGACAATATTAATTTATACAAATCTTTACCTTTCTTTATAATGATATAGTAATTTTACAAAAGATTGAAAACAATTAGATTTCCAGTCATTTACAAACACGAACTCTAAAGCATCTTGTTAGTATACAATAGAAACATTAGTTAGGATATTCAACAAAGAAATTGTTACATAGATGCAGGCAGCGATTCTCATGCCACACTTTGGCATAACACCATTTCTATTTCCAATTGCACATCACCTTTCTCTATCCATCTAGAGATCTAGGTAAATTAACTAAAGTTCAAGTTCTTTACTCAAAATTAATTCTTCTCTACAATTCTATTCCTTTAACGATTTCTCAACTAATAACGAACTTACTTTTATCTATTTTTCTTGGTTAACAAGTAGGTATCAATGCGTATTTACTGCTTAGTGGGATATATAACTATGGAGCGTTCAAGGCTTTGATATTTACATATTTATCAAATAATAAATTACATTTAAACACCCTCTTGTTTGTTGATGAGCAAGCACGAGATATGGTGCATGGCGGTATAAAAAGTGCCTCATTATATTTAAGAAATCAATAAATAACCATAGTGAGATTTGAATTGCTGGCCGTGGCAATTTATTTAGTGGTCGGAATGTCGTTAATGATTACTAGGTGATTAGTTATCAATATTAGGTACGCTATTCTTAGTTATTTAAACAGTCTTTTCTTCAAACGAATTATCAAATTAGGCCAACATTTCTACCTAAATTCCACTCTTTTGAATTCACGTACACTGAATACACTCTTTCATAAACTCGCTTAGGGTCTTGCGATATAAATCATTGAATCGTTTCGCTTTCAGATTAAAGCACTGGTAAGTGGAACGATTCAGTCAATTGGATAGCAATCAAAGAACACACTAAGGCCTCAGCCATGAGCACGAGAACGAGTGTTTTGCGACGCGGCGAGCGGATTCCTGTTTCATTGCGCATTTTACGGCACACATAGTCAACGGTAATAGAAAAAACCGCACCGCAAACGTGCCGTGCGTGAGCGTTAAGATTGCGCTGCCTACATCTATCCAACGTATCCTTATAGAAACAACTGTCAGTAACATATTAAGTGGTTCTCTCACAGTTAGTGCCCCGAAAAGCCAACCGAAGCCGTGCGCGTAGTCACTACACACTACTGTCGATGCCGCCGAACCGGCTACAATGTCGAGCGATACTTCAAGCGACAAGTGCGGTTAAGGAGGCCTCTTGTGCACATTATCAATGCTTTAAAACATTTCAACTTCCTTAAATTGCTTTGTCACTACACAAATGTAAAGATGAGATTCGGAGCTACGCAACAGCTGAATGTGGCTGCGACTCATTGAGATTTTACTAAGGACTCGTGATCTCATTAATTCACTTACTGGTCTACCGCAGAAAGGCATTTCTCGACGTAGCATTTTGTCAAACTAAACAGTTCACTAAGACTTGCATCATAAGATCGAAGGTACTGCGCTTAGTTTTAAGTGACTATTTTGACGAACAAAAGTTAGCTGAAAACTGACCATGGATGTAAGCGCTGACTTCTAATCCTACTATCCTACTAATATTATAAACACGAAAGTTTGTAAATATGGATGTTTGTTACTCTTTCATGTAAAAACTACTGAATAGATTTGGATGAAATTCGGCATACAGATAGTTTATAACCGGGAATAACACATAAGATAATTTTTATCCATATATTCCCACGGGAAAGGTAATCACACGGGTGAAACCGCGAGCGGCCGTTAGTTATATTATAGACCAGGAGCAACAGTGCTGAAATGTCTATATTATAGTGTTGGTATCTATTAGTTCGTAGTCAGTTGTGAACGTTGATTTTAAAGAAGTTATCAGTAGTAACGGTAATTAAATATTAATGAAACCACTGCTAATTATGTACACACGGCGTCAGATCAACCTACCCAAACCTATCAAATTCCTCCAATGAATATTGATCCTTATAACTAAACAATACAGTTCAAAATTTATTGTAGAAATTTGACAGTTTTGCGTAGGTTGATCCGCCGCCGTGTGTTCCACTCTATCGTCATCATGGGTTAATGTTATCTTAAGTCAGTAACATATGAGTCGCAGCTACATGAAGTTCTCGCAAGTCTCCGAGTCACACTCTAGACTTTTTATAAACGAGATTCATCACCGCATTATACCTACTATTAATTGCGAATCACCGATATTTGAACGCAGTCACTTGTACATCAATTCGTGAACATGGTGCATGCAACTACGCTTAAATGTCGGAGTAGATTGTAACAATCTCGTTGGCAAAGACTTTAAAGCGTAATTTGAATCTTATCATGATTCATTCATTCACCATAGCCTTTCCAAGACAGCGAGAGGTGACAGTGAAAAAATAACACGTATAAAATTGCTTTACTTATGTTAAAAAGTGATATAAAAGCAATCCTTATAGAGTATATTTTCTCGCTAACCAATTCGCTGCCTTGTACAGCTTTGTTGAAACGCCCAACTGAATTTCTTAGTGTGATTGTTTTTTGTTTTATAAATTGACAGTTCAATCACTTGAGCATGGTATTACTATGGTATTTAAACTTTAAAAAAATGTTTTCGTCAACTATAATTTCTTCAAAAACGTTTTAAACTGCATTGATATTGATTGCTTTAAGAGACGTCGACTCAGCCGCCGTAAAACTATAGTGTCCTAATTTCAATTACTATTTTGGGCTTATCGAATACCTGCTGTTTAAGTTACTAATAAATTTAATAGTCGTAAAAGACTAGGATATATTATTAAAATCTTTTTATGACATTTTCCATTATTTTACTTTTACATTTTAAAACTTTCATGTTTCATTATAAAGAAAATGTATAACCAAAATTCTTTGTAGAACATACCCGAACTGCCCCGTTCTTTAAATTTTATAGTATTAAAGTTAAAACAGCATAATAGTACTAAGATTAAAACAGCAGATATATGATACAACCCTAAAATAATATTCGTTTATACAAAGCTCATATGAAGGTATCACCACTATTTATGATCACTTAAAAATTACGAATATTTATTGAAAGTTCACGCGACACCCTCATAAAAAGCTTTGCTACTCCAACATCTGTTTACGAGCTTCAAATAGTATAGAAAACAAAACACTACGCCTTAGACAACCACCACTCATTAATTACTGATCAAATATCACGTGACAAAAAGTATCATCAAAAAGAACTCGTAAACAGATATCTGTTACAGAGATACGTTACTGGCGATGTTTTGCAACATAATTCCTAGTCATACAAACGAGGAACATTACAAAAGTAAAAGTATCAAAAAGGTTTTGTGTCCCATATCAGTCGTGTTATTTGTGCAAATCTATAAACAGTAGTAGACATTAAATAACAAAAGTTTCGCCTTGAAGTGTCGCTCAAAAGTATTATGGACCGCGTAGCCTCCGACAGACAT
The DNA here is from genome assembly GCA_947562085.1 of Eudonia lacustrata. Lineage (NCBI taxonomy): Eukaryota > Metazoa > Arthropoda > Insecta > Lepidoptera > Crambidae > Eudonia > Eudonia lacustrata. The sequence continues at coordinate 18,691,443 of OX387313.1, read as the reverse complement.
ATAAACAAGTGTATAATATAAGTTTTCTATAATAAATGGACCAATCATGGCAGTGAAGGTAGGATCAGTGCTGTCATTGGTCGATTTCTCCCACTCTTATATGTCTAGCAGACGCTATTTGAAGAACTGAGGTGGTGTTTTCCGATTCCGAATGCCGATGTGGACTCTAAGGAATAAATATTTGAGAGTTGAGTGCTACTTTTACATCAGCCTCATAAAACAAGACTACCAAAATGGCTTTACGATAAATACAAAATGCCTTACAGCTCACGAGTTCCTGCCTAATCTATGTTTTATGAGGCTTTTTGAAAGTTAAATAGTGCCCGAAACCTAATCACAACACCTCTGATCTTGAGATTGCGACCGATCTTAACAATAAATACATCCATTCCTTCATAGAATTAGCGACTCGTAAAAATGCCTCACTAACACTATTTTATTTTAAATACCGTTATATATTTAATAAGTTATTAATGAACAAGGATTATTTAGAATATTTTTAATGTTCGTTATAACAGATTTCGTCCTAACCTTCGTTTCAGAGACGCAATCGCTCGTTCTACGACGGATTCCTGCGAGTGCCTACGAGCTACGCTGATATGGTCTCAGTCTCAAGACAGTCCCTACGTCTGATCTATGATACACTCTCCCTATTCGAGCTACTGACTTGAGTCCACTGCCGACACTGGACGATACGAATGCTCATGGCGATGAGTGTACGAGAACCAAATACACTAATATGTGTATGTGCGGCAGTCCTTTTGTGTCGATAGCGTCCGCAAGCCACTGATATGTGGGATGATGTGTGTAGCGCCGCGGCCGCCCACCGAGGCCCCTCCCGACGACGGTACAAAACTGGAGCGTACCTACTATACGTATATTATATACAATGTACAATACAATATTCATAAACACTATGGTGGCTACATGGCGGGCCGCAGTGGGCGGCGAAGCGAGCGCCTCGCGTCAGCAGATATACATTCACACAATAATATACATCATAACTCGCTCTATATATAACAATTATACGAGCGCGCACCACGCTCGTCGATAAACAACATAATATACAGCGGAATCGTAGCACTCTTTCGATTCGATTAAAAAAATTGACTAGAAAATTTCAATTCGCTATGAGCACTATGTGTGCGTGGAGGGCGAGGAGAATATGTCAGCGGCGCGCCAAGCCTCCGCCTCTTCCTCTGCGTCGTACTGCTGGAGGAACGGGTTGGTGGAGCTGTAACGCGGGCTCATCGCGCCCGTGGAGTTGAGGGTGACGGCGAGCCCGGCTGAGGTGCCGGGGATGGCGGTGCGCGGGGAGTCGCGCGGCGTGGAGTCGCGCGGGCTGGACTCGCGCGGCGTCAGCTCGCGGGGGGTCGACTCGCGCGTGGAGTTCTCCCGGGGCGTGTGGGAGCGCGGCGAGTCGCGTGGGGAGTGCCGCGGGGAGTGCCGCGGGGAGCCGTTGCGCGAGACGTTGCGCGGCGACGCAGACCGCTCCGGCTGACGCAGGATGGAAGACACCGAGCCGGTGTGCTTGATGGTGTCGGCGGGGCTGTGGCTGCCGGAGCTACTGCTGGGCGAGCCGGGCGAGGACACCGTCACTTGACGGGAGCGAGGAGGAGCGGGCAGTGGCCCGCGGAGAGGCGACTGCGGACGATATGGGCCTCCCCTGACTGATGAGAGAACCTAGAGGAGTGCAAGCAGTCGCATCATTATTTCAAATTACCCATACCAATGCGAGTAACGTTTGCATTTAACGAATACGTTAATAAAAACCCTTATGGCATGGACATGGACAGGGTAAAGTTCTTATGACAGGAGAGAAAGTTTTCGAGTAGCTACCTTTTTCAGGAAAAATACAGGAATCTGCTTGTCGCGTTATGGTTGTTGTAAAATCTCCAATATTTCATGATTGTTAAGCATGTCTCTCAGATGGGAGGATACACATTTTTTGTTACTTCCATATGACATCGAAATAGTGGGAGACGGAACTAGCTTGGAATGACTACCATCAGAGAGAGATGGCGTACAAAAGAAGAGGTCTACACTCAGCATTGGGTGGCGACAAGCTAAAGAAGAATAAGGGAAATATCATATTGGGAATGCTCGATTAGTGAAAGTACTTACATGTGCGGGCGGCGAGCGGTCGGGCACGGGCCGACCCGAGAGAGCTGGCGGCGGAGATGCTGCTAATGCTGCCACTTGAGGCCGATATGGACTGACTGAGGGCGGAACTCGGCCTGGACAGATTACCAGGAAGGTATCAATTCACATAATTTATAGTTGAGTAGTATATTCGTTAGAGAAGAACTATTAAATATTATTTAGTTCTTAAAGTTTGGTCGTTTGATTTTGATTGTTTTATCAATTATTGTGAGTCTACCTTAATAAACATATAATTATTTAAAAATAATATATCATTGCAAACTTATCATTTATTAATTAGAATCTCACTGGAGATATAGAAAAAACATTTTATAAAAAATAAACTAATATCGATAGACTTAAAACTTAAAACAAACCTAAGAAAACTTATGCAAAACAGAACGTTAATTCTAAATCATATTTTATGTAAATCTTTTTCTGATATTTTTTTGAAGTGAAAACTTCTTTAGCGGCGTTGTACACTTTTTTAGTAATGGGTAAAAAAAATTAAATTTGCGTCAGGACACGTGACTCGCGTCAGGACACGTGACTCGCGTCAGGACACGTGACCTGATCGAAAATTCGTAAGACGGATGGAGAGTAGACAGCCGGCGCGGCGTAGGAGAGGAAGTATCCCCCTCTCTTTTTAATGTAATATAAATTGTCATGTTTGTGGACGATAGCGCAATAAATAAATATTGTATTCTACCACATACTTTTATACTGATAATTGAAGCAATTCGTGCAAAATTATTCCCTAACCATTCCAAAATATCAAAAATGCACAACGATAATATTCAAGTTTTCACTTCTGCCGGCACTCCCGGAGTGCAACCCGTCGTTTTTTTTCAATAATGAGGCTTCCATAAAGTAACTATTGTCAAAAATTCAATCTATAGTATAAACTCAGCTACAATAAAAATGTGTTACCTGGGGGGAGGGTGGCTGAGACCGCTTGCGACGCACTGACTTTGCTTCCACGCGGCCCGGTTGCTGGCTCGCCGCGCCGAACTGTCTACAAACATACATGCGTTAAGGTACCGCTTAGCCATTATAAACATCAATTCTCTTCTCTACGTTTCTCTACGCTACCAACTACGACATTTGCTACATACTAAATCAAAGTATTCTATGCAAAAATGTACGATGAAATCCATTATAAAACTTTTATTCAAAAACAAAGTGTTTTCAATACTTCTAAACATATTATAAAAAGAGATTTAGCATTAAAATACTGATGATCAAAAATTTAAAATTACTTGTTCATTATGCCATTGCGAATTAATCAAAGATTTTCATAAAGAAGCACTTATATGTAAGCAAGTCAAGTTGCAGAAGATAACCAGAGAGAAAACCAAGGCTTTTTATTCGGTTTAGTAAACATCCCACTTGGTAAAGCTTATTTAAATAGTTGAGTTTACTAAATAACAAACACTTAACCCGGTTTACCAAACGGGATGCAGTCAAAACTAAGCTTAACGAGATGAGAGATGACATTACCTGAACGCTTAGGGGCAGGCCATATCTGCAGCAGACATTGGAGCACATGAATTGGCCTCTGATAGTCCAAGTCAGTTGGCGGTTGCGAGTGCAACATCAGCGGCGGCGCTAGAGCCACAGCTAGGTGTTGTGGAGACATTTTGTTGCGGTCTTGAGCAGCCACCACCAACGCAAGGTGGTCGAGGAGGAAGACTAGGGTGGCGCGGGCGGCGCGAGGCAAGCATTCCACTATGGAGGCCATGAGGCGCGCGTTGCCTTCACGGTCGTCGGGCAAGCAAACTCCTGAGAATGAAAGGAGACATTCGGAAAATTTTGTTGCGCTGAGTAACAATAAAGTAGAAGTAAAGATAGTAGCTAATTGGTGTAGTGAGTTTTAATCTTGCAAGGTCCTCCGTGCTACGGAGAACTTCAAAAAAGTTAATGTCAAACCATTGGTCCTGGTTGTTGTCGATGATGGCGATGATGGACCTTAATAAGTTATGGATTATTCTCCTCATGTGCTATTTTATCATGTGGGTTTTAAACACTAATGATTTCGTCATCAACCATACCCAAAGAAAAGACTTTCCATGAAACTTGATGCCAAGACAAGAAAATAAAAGAAATACAGACGATAGCAACGATAGAACTGCGGTCGCAGCAGCCCTGTCAACCAATCATGTTCAGCAGATGGAATACAGTGGACGATTTTTAAGCAATGTTGGCTCATTAAGGCATCCAGTGTCATTTGATACAAACAGCTACTGAATAGCTGCTGCTTCAGCTCCCTCAAGTTGTCCCTCAGCAGACGCGTGAAGACGTCAAGGGTATAAGTGGCCATAATGATGACCTTCGATAAGAAATGGCACAAGAAGAAGAAGAAAAGACATTCTTTATAGATTGTTAAGCAATGTGGACTCACCAAGGGCATCCAGCGTCATCTGATACAGACAGCGACTGAACAGAGGCTGCGGCAGCTCCCTTAGGTAGTCCTTCAGCAGACCCGTGATGACGTTGATGTCGGGCACGGAGTCAGGAGCCAACTCGACTCCTCGCGCGTTGCGCTCAAACGCTTCTCGTAGAATGCGCTTTTTGCTGGCCGAACCACATAGTCGGTAAAGACCTGTTGATAGACGTGAAAATATTGTTTGACATATCAAGCTAAAATAGTTTTAAAATAGAATCTGGTTTTTAGTTCTATATAAAATTTCCATTGTCAAAGGAAGACTAAATAAATCTAGGATATTTAATTTCTTCAAATCGTGAGCGTGAGTCAAGACGCGATTATATTATCATCGTGTCAAGTCGTAGCTATAAATTCAAGTGAATAAAATTTTCTAAATATGGTTATGGTGCAACAGCTATGTTTATGGAGAGCGAGAAACTTGGTGGATCCTCAAGTTGGAAAACCGTACAGTTTTTGTAGAAGTCAGCATCACGATGTACCCTTATTTTGATAAGATACTTTGGGAAGTTCGCGTCGGATAACGAGAGCGCCTTTAAAAACTAAAGTTCCAGCTTGGGTTGACCGTGTTTTAGGGACAACAAATGCCCAAGCCTATGTCAGTATCTAAATGTCATGCAAGGGTTTGTACTGAAAATCAGCGCTACGTATAATTCATAGCTCGTGCTGAGTGCAGACCGTGTTTGGCGACACTGTCTATGCAGCAACGTATAACTTCTTCTTTTTAAATTTTGTTCATGAATATTGTGTGTACCAGTGCTAGTCAAATAAATACTTATTCTATTCTATTACCAATGATGTCTAATCCCCTCCGCTCGATCTCTTCAACACACCGTCGTACTATCAGCGGCACTGGTGGCGCGTGCGGTGGCCTCACTTCCCTAGCGACAACGGTCTCCAGTTCAGCGCCAAACAGTGGTTGTGGTGACATGCGCGTCGGCGCCGGTCTACGTCGGAACAGCTCGTGGGGTTCCGTGTGGCGGACCCGTACGTAGAGGGTGCCACGTGGTTCCATCTGTTAAGAAAATAGAGGGTGATGATTTTGCAAGTTAAGACACTTTCGCAATACCAGGTCATAGAATGGCTGACCAAATTAAAGTATCAAGACCTCCTGAGAGTGTGCTTCGAAAAGCACGATAGGCCGTTGGTGTCGTTGTTGTCGTGAGATTGCGTGTTCATAGGTTGATGATCAAGTATCGTACAAATTCCACGACTTTGGTGGATGTATGAAAACTATGTAGAAATGTTTGTTCTTCGACTGAGTCAGCTAAAATCATACGGTCTATCCAATAGTCGCTGTAACGGTCACCCAGCTTATTACCTAAATCTTGACCATGGTAAAACTAGCGTGTAGCCAACTCTGAGTCCTTGGTTGATCAGTGATTTAACTGGATCGAACCAAAGCGATGCAGGACACATTACTGCTTGGCAGCAGAAATAGGTATGAGGGTAGTAGCCAATTTCTGGATTCTGTACGGGAGTCGTATATGATTATATCTGTTGATATGCCCTCCATATATAATTTTCATCATCATCGTCATCATCATCAGCCTATACTAGCCTCTAGTCCAGCAGTAGCTGGACATAGGCTTCTCCAAGTGCACGTCTTTGAGCTTGATCCGTCGCTACTCTCATCCAGCTCTTGCCAGCCACCTTGCGAAGATCGTCGCTCCACCATATGATTTTGTTGATGAAAATTAAACATACACAAGTTCTTACCTTGATCGCAAGCTGATGTGACGGTGAGCGAGCCAGCAAGTCGGGCAGAGTCACCGCGCCCCGGTAGCAGAGCTTGTGCCGATGCTGCGGATCCCACGAGTAGACCAGTACGTCTAGCTGTCTATTGTCCACCAGCTCCAGTTCGAAGGACTCGTCCCAGTCGAACTGCAGCTCACCAGTGCGTACCTGTTCAGACGAAGTTTTAGTTGCACCCTTAAGAGAATATTTACTTATTTCTTATTGAAGTCCTTACTACAATTTTTTGTTTTCTGTTGTTTTCTGAGTAAATAAGTTGTACTTAGGTTTTCTAAATTCAAAACTACCGGAAACGGTGATGCAATGGTTTTGGCTAATCCTGACAATAATGCTACCCCGCCGGCACGAGTTATTTCGACATTGCAATGCAAGAAGAATAAGTAAGAATTTCCTTTAATTGTGATCTCGCTCTTATCGATTTAAATAAGAACGTCGATTTCAATTTACCAATACTATAATATAATTTTTTTATTACCAATACGGATTTTTTGTAAAGAAACTTACCACAGTCCGAGCCTTATGCACCCGATCGCACTCCAGCACGCAATACAAGTCTCTCGGCGCTACCGGCGCCTGCGCAGGTGCCATCGGCCCCGACGGTGGGGACCCCGGCGAGGAGCCCGAGGGTGCGGGCCGCAGTCCCCGCCCAGCCAGCAGGTGCACCCACAGCATCCCGGACATGCCACCCGCCAGACGCGACAGACCTGTCATAGAGGCTGACAGACCGCCTGCGCTTGTCTTCTCCACTTTATATTTTAGGAACTCTGCAAAGAAAAGGTATATTTTACTAAAACTTCAAAAGCTTTGTAAATACCTTAGTATTTAGCAGATAAAACAGTAGAACGTTCGTGGTGTAACGTAATTTATACTATTTGCAAAATACTGACTTGGCTAAAGATTAAGGAACTGACAAAATGTTTTTGTTAGGATTTTATTGATATACATAGGTACCTACTGGACAAGAGTTTGATGAGTCACTAGATTCACTAGTTGCCCTAAGTCAGATTGAAAAAATCTTAAACATCACGCTGTACTATAAAATGACTAGCATTTCTTATTACAAATTATATATACATAGTGTTTATACCATTAGGATTGATATCCAAGTGTCGCTGGTGCCTCGAGCTTGGAGTCGGCACCGGGCTCGGGTTCGGGCAGTTGAACCTCGAGCCCAACTCAAGCAGCTGCCTTACACGGCGAGCTGAGGGAGAGCCTCCAGCTGTAGGACCTAGCTGCTGTGATGACAGGGACCGTGCGGGCAAGTGCCTCGGCCGCTCGACCCGACGGTTCGCCAAGCCGAGCGATGAGCCAAAACGACTACCGCTTTCCATCTGGAAGAAGGCCATAAATTATATTTACTATTTTCTCGTAAAATCAAACAAATTAAAAAGTTATAGGCAGAAGAACTGGTTTTTTTACGTATTATACGTGAAAAAAATGTTTGAGATTGGTGGACAAATAGTAGAACAGGTACTATATTTGCACTCACATTTTTGAGCGCATCATGTATATTTTCGGCGGAGTAATGTGTGGGTAGACGAGGACGTAGCGTCTCATAGAGAGCGCTAGTCGATGGAGCTCGCGACAACCATGCACGGTACTCATCCGATGTAAATACTGAAGGTGAAGACGTGAGACGACCTAGAAGAAAGAAAAAAGAACAGTCAAATATCTTTAAATAAATGGATAGGTGTCATGCATATTGGATTCATTTGGAATGTATTTACTTCTGGAAGACCGTAAATCTAAACGAGAAGACAACGGTTCAGGTTCATCTTGAAGAATGCTCCCTGCACGTCTGCTCAGTCCCATTCTGTTAAACAAAACACATTTCAAAATAGTAATAATAGTAATAAAATAAATGCCATTTGAAATTTTAACTAAACAAAGAATTCTTACCTCTGTCCGGTATTCCTTACATCCCTTGGAAGTGAATTAAACTTTGACCCAATATCTCTGCCTAGGGTACTGCTTCTGTAGCCACTCAACCCTGAATAATATGGCGTTCGTGTCGGTGCCGTGGCTTCTGTGTCTGATGAATAGTCCAAGCTTCGATTCCTTCTGGACGTACCAAACTTAGTGCTGTATGATGGCAGTCCTAGCCCAGTAGTGCCATAACCTCCACCGAGTGACGGGCCTAAGCCTGTCCCAGATAAGCCACTTCCAATACCAGAACTGGTCAATCCAGAACCAACAAGACTAGAACCGGTTAAACCACTAAGCCCTGTGGTAGAAAGTCCTGACGGAAGACCGGGGCCTCCTAATCCAGAACCACCTAATCCACTGCTAGTGAGTCCAGCTCCTGTTAGGCCGCTTCCAGGCATACCAACCCCGCCGTATCGTTGATTGTATCTTGACAAACTTGCTGCTGAAACCAAGATCACGTCTTAGATCAAATGTTCAAAAGTGGTAGGTATAATCGTACTTATGTCAGAAGGCTTAAACTTACCCCCACTACCAGCTGCAGCCGATGCCTTCAAACTAGATCTAAGTAAAGAATGACGACCGAAGTCCGAATGGGTCTCAGCTCTTGGAAGCTGTTGCTCAGAACCAGAACGGGGCACACGTCCTCCGAAACGAGTGCTGAAAGAACGAATGCAATAATTATGACACAATGCAAAATGTGAATGTCATCTATTAGATAAAATGAACCAAATTATGCGGCATACATTAACGTCGATTTTAAATGTGGCCATGGACGATCGTTCTTGGGCACAAGCTACTCTTCCTATTCGCTTGGGAGGCCTTGGCGTCCGCAAAATTTCAAGTATTAGTTTACCGGCTTTTTTATCCTCGGTCCATGGCACCGAAAAATTAATCAGGAAAACCCTAGCCCCCACACTGATTAATTTTAATGTGCCGTGCTTCACCGAGGCTATGGATGCCTGGAGACTCGCTTGCCCGAATTCAGATACACCCGACAATCCATCTTCCCAGAGACGGTGGGATGAGCCGCTTTGCAGAGTAGTATTGAATGATTTACTTGTCACGTCTGCTACTACTGCGGAGCGTGCGCGCCTGCTGGCTGTGGGCAAGTGGGAGTCGGGTCTTTGGCTTCATGCACTACCGTCGTCGAACTTAGGTACTTTGTTCGACGACACTACTTTCCGCCTCGCTGCTTCCCTGCGTCTAGGAGCTCCTTGTTGTTCTCCCCATCGCTGTCACTGTGGCGAAGTTGTCAACGGCCTCGGATATCACGGCCTGTCTTGCAGCCGTAGTGCGGGCCGCTTAGCCCGGCACGCGAATATTAATGACATCATCCGACGTGCTCTTGTCACCGTCGGCGTTCCAGCTGTATTAGAACCCAATAGCTTGGCACGTGACGATGGCAAGAGACCGGACGGCATGTCTTTATTTCCATGGAAGGTGGGTAGGCCTTTAGTGTGAGATGCAACTTGTGTCGATACTCTTGCGCCATCCCATCTTCCTAGCACAGCGTGCTGTGCTGGTGCTGCTGCTGCGGCTGCAGAAAATCTCAAGCGGCGAAAGTATAATAACCTTATCGGCAATTATATTTTCGAGCCGTTTGGGGTTGAAACCCTCGGGCCGTGGGGTCCGAGTGCTCATGCTTTGTATAATGACATCTCCAAACGGCTGGTTGACTCTTCCCATGACCCAAAGGCTGGCTTTTACCTTGGCCAGAGGCTAAGCATTGCCATACAACGAGGCAATGCCGCCAGTCTCTTGGGTACATTACCAGTCGACAGCGACGCGGAGGAATTTTTTGACGCCATATTTTAATAGTTTTAGTTAAGTTTATTTTATTTATTCCACATTGTAATTGAATTGATTTCTGAATAAATGTCTCTTTCCTTTAAAAAAAAAAAAATACAAAATTACATTTTAGACATTAAAGGCAAATTAAAGAGTCAAACTTTACCTTCCACTGTCAGCAGGGTAAAGGGAATGCACTTTCTCTGCCAAGCTCTCCAATGTGTTAGGGTACGATCGTTCATATGGCACAAAGTGCGTTGTTTGCGACTTGGGCTGTTCAGTTATCACAGGTGGTGGCGGCCGGTAGCTGTAATTAATACGTGACAAATCATGAGTTATATCGAGGTGCTTAATTCAACAACAATAAATATATTTCAAGGCAAGTCTTAGTATCAACAGCGATCTTGTTTTGCTAGAGCAGATTTTTATTTGGTAGCGACTTTTAAGTCGATTTAAAATCTTTTAGCAATTTCCATTTACAGGTATGATTTCCGATTTTGTCAACGCAACTTCAAACACTTTCGATAAAGAAGCCTTAATAATTATTTGCATGTCCAAGAAAAATAAAGTCATACTTTGTCTGCGTGTACCTCCAAGTGGAGTGATCCGAAGGCGGTCGGTGGTTGTAGTAAAGGTCTAACGCGTTCGAGTCTGGTGAGAGAGCTCCAAGCTGGAGCCTACTGCGTTCCTCCCTTCCATCTCCTACTGGCCTTACGCTTGATCCTGGCCCACCAGACCGAAGCGTTCCATGCCTGAAAACACAAGGTTAGTCAAATATATTTTGCCTCAAATAAATAGCTAAGCGACTTCTTATGAATATTTTGAAAAAAAACCTTCTGTTGGCTACTGATAATCTTAACACCATAATCGTACGACCATGTGCAGCTGATGAACATGCGTGTAAATCTATAATTAATAATTGACAATTTACAATAAACAAATTAACACATAACATATACAAATTCAGAAATATGAATAAATAACCATAGTGGTCCTTTGAGCCGGATATAAAAGGTACTCCATTAGTTCGAAAGTTCACTTCCTTAAATATAAGTGTGAGTAGAAACCCTCGACCTGGTCTCACTTCCGGTCCTTTCCAGATGTTATCAATTTACATGATACAAATTAACAATATTGATTCATAATTTCATATTGCGATATGGTCCTTTGAACTGAATATTAAAGGTACACCATTAGTGCGAAAGTTCACTTAGGGTTCGAAATATTCAAGATAATAACACAGCTTGGTGATTATCGTATAAATATCAACCGTGTTATTCAGTTAATGTTGTATTTTTAATAATAAAATAAGTTATGTTTAATTAACTAAAAACTTTATTTTGTATATTTGGTTTTTGGAAAGTTTTTATTATTTTGACAATGTAAAACAAAATTGACGAAGTAACAACAGGGATACTTCTTGGCGGGAAAGTGAAGAGTCAAGTCTGCGGTTTTGTTTTATTTTCTAAAATTTATGTTATGTCGAATATTAATGTGAAATAATGGTGGATTATTAACCGTTAAGTGTTCGTGAGTGTGCATGAATGTTGAGAAGCAAATGAAACAAAACAGTGCAACGGCACTTTTCAAATTCTCTCAAGAAGTCCGCCGCGTGAGGACTTAGTAAAGCCCCACATCTTTACTGAGCTACTCGAGGGGTTGGGGGGTATATCATTTCTCACTTTTCATTTCTAATATAATGATATGATGATGATGAATGCATCATCATCATAAAGGAAATATTGTCTATTTATGTAATACTTTGACACTGGCTAAATGTGCTAATCGCACAAAGCCATCAACTAAAAACGAAAACAACAGGGACCTCAAAATTACGTGCGAGAAGCACAGAGACACACTCATGCGTATGAGCGCGGTGAAACCTTCGTCGTTCGAAACAAGATTTTTTTTGTTATTATTATGATAATAATCGTGATAATTATCATTGATAATTATCTTTAGGAACCCTGAGTTCATTTCCATGAATATAACATCAGATACTTACTGTGAGTAGAGACCCTCGACCCGGTCTCGTTCCCGGTCCCTCAAGTCTCGTAGGTCGTCGTCATCGCGGCAGTCCCTCTTCAGCACCACCACGGGCGGTGGCTTGTGCTCCGAGCGAGGTAGCGATGGTGAGCCTGGCCCGGCTTTGCCTGCGGGAGTTTCATAATTTAATCGGAAATTACGAGACTCCCGGGATCATTAATGTTACGACAAAAACCGTATAACAGAAACAAAAATTTGAGAATACGGACATAATATAATCATGTACTTATTGGAACTACAATTTCAGCAAAGAGTCTATCTATCAAAGAGAAATAGGATGGATTCGTATTCGATGAGCAATCTTGTGAATATTTGTAAAGATCTTTTTTTTAGATACGACTTAAATAAAAAAAAACAATTTTGGCACTTTTTTAATACAGCATAGTAGGAAGATTGTTAATAATTTACCTTTCCTCTGACGCGTGCACAACAGCAACCTCCTCGGTATCGACATGATGATGACGACGTCATCGAGCGACATGCGCCTGACATCCACTAAGTTAACGGCCAGGATCTCATCGCCAACCTTCAGGCAGCCGCTGTTATACACCGCTGACTCCAGGGCTATCCGGGAGATGAACACTCCGTCCGTCCTCGCACCTCCGTCGCCTTCCCTGATGTACAAGCCAAGAGTTTGGCCGGGACGCTTCACGATCTCCACTAGTTGGACTACGTGGCGTGTGTCCTGTAATAAAGGTATATTGTTATTTTCTAAAGCTTGCGTCAACACTTAGAATTTAAATAAACTTTATACGGTACATTCAGTCATTACAAAGTTTTTTTTAACACAATACAGTTTATACCAACATTGCGAAACAAGACGAAGAAATTTAAAAACAATTTCAAATCTCGTTTCTAAAACACGAGGTAATAAAGTTTATTATTAACTTTGTAAGTCATTCTTTTAAAAGCAACTAAGGCCAGGGCAAATCAATCAGTATGCCGGGACCTACCCGGCTTTAAAAAGTATGCCTACCAAACTATGTATTTAAACTACTTCCTACTCTGTGCTAAGGAGGATTGAGGATTTGCTTATTTCACCATCAAGTTTTCTACTTCTTGTTTAGAAATAAAGAAAGTTATAAGTACTTAAACAAATAAAAATATTCCGTAATCTGATGTAATTTAGCAAGCTATTACTGTATAAGCAATGTGTATTAGCGCAGTAATATTGGAATTACATGTCGGCTACTCACAATAAAAGTGAACCAAATAATCTGCAGTCGCAGGTAACCAAATTCACGTTATAACGATAAAACTGGAAACCCGATTGCATGCAAAGGCATAAAACTCGTAACAAGTCATATAAAACTCTGTAATGTCAGTGCGTTCGGGAAGTTAAACCAAATATTGTGACTACGAATTCTCGCATCGGTGGAAGAACTGGCTGTTTAGTTTAAGTTTTATACACGGTAACGAAAAACGAGAATTTATATATCGTTAGAGCAACTCCATAATTTTTCTCGTCAGGAGACGTTATTTTAATGCCATACCTACAGTTTTACCCGAAACTGATAGGATATCGGTTTGGTGTGCACGTCTGCTTGCATTTGCGTTGCTCCTTCAACATGTGCATATACTTGAGCGTAAGTTTCATATTTCAATTGCTTTTTCGTATTAATTTGATTCCGTTAATTATCTTGCCCTACAATTCTCGTTTTGGTCGTTTGAGCAGGATGAGAGAGATTTGGGAATTTTATTAGACTCCGAAATTGTGAAAGACCTTAAGAGACTTTTTACAATTAAAAATTTATAGGTGCTGTGTCATCATAAATGTTGATTAACTTCTGTCAGTGCTGCAGTGACAACCCCAAAGCGAGTAGACGTCCTACCCACAGAATTATATGGTGAATTAATAGTGGCGACACAAATTATTGGATTCTAGTCTGGAGTCCGCAATATCGCATAACGGAGTGGGAGGGGGGCATACAACAATGCGAGAGACTAGATTGCGTTTACATTCCTCGCGATCTAGGGCGGCCCGCAGAACAATGAGGTTCACTGGAGTAGGTTCTTTCAGGTTCCGTACTAGGTTACGAGTTTTATCCGGGTCAATGGAGCGACGGAAAATTACCTGTTTCAAGAGGCACGTTACATTTCAACCGCCTCTATAGTGTCGTGTCCATACACTGATTTCAGAGCCAGCGGTCTCGGGTACGACTTCCAGCAGGGGGATACATCTTTGTACTTTTACAAAGATGTACTTTGTACGTTTTATATTTTGAGAGTTTGCTTTTTATATATTGACTCAATCAGCATTTTCAGCGTCACCGGACTTTATTGGGGGCAGCGAGATACTAAAAGGGTTCCTCAAGCCGTGTGAAACGAAACACCGTCAAAGGTAGTAAATACTTCGTGGGGTTAGAGTCGGATCGGGATTTTTGTACTTGGTTGGTTTGTCTAGTTTTAGGTCCTGGCTTGCTACCACCATCTTGTCTTAGTCTACTACTATGACAATAAACAACATTGCTATTTTCTATAGGCTTGAGATAACATGATGATAACCAGTCAGTTCTTCAGTAGTTAAGGATCCGGGTGAAGGGCACTTCGAATGTCTTCAATTACCATCAGATAAGATGAAGGATAAGAGCTTCCTTCTTGTGGAATATATAAAGAACTAGCGGCCCGTCCCTGCTTCGCACGGGTAAACATTTTTTTTATATATAGCCTATTTTACTCAGCTTTTATGTAGCATTCTAATGGTGACATATTTTTTTTAAATCGGTCCAGTAGTGAGTGTGTATAGGAAAAGAAAATTGTTGTTTTTACTACTTTCCTCGTATTTTTTACGTTTTTTCTCTACATAAGAACCTTCCTCAGACTTCATCAAACACAACAAAAAAGAAATCAGCCAACTAGACCTTGACCCGTTTATTATATTATCTTGTAATGAAATTACCTGCAAAGAGAAAAATTTCTTGGCGGCTTCAATATTGTTCCGGCCCACTTGTCTAATTTCGAGGATCCGCACGATCATCTCGCCGCGACGCTCCACCGCCTGTAATTAAAAAGGATTGCTGTCACTATAAATTATAAGTTATATTAAAAACTATAATTTTAAAATAATGTAGATAAATATAAACGAGTTATTACATAAATATTAATTTGTCAAACGAAATAATTGTGCACACAAACCTCGAGCGCCGCGGCCGTGGTCGCGTCGTGATCATTTTCAACCATTTCAATCTGTCTAAAGATTTCATTGCTCACACCTGATACCTGAAAAACAATTTGTAATAATTATTTTATTTTATTCAATCACTTATCATCATCATCAAAATTAAAGGCTAAAATGGTACATATACACATTCATCGTAAAATCTTCTTAAGGAGCGTCCTCACTAAGAGCATTCTTTACCGAGCATTTGTAAACGAGCAATCGCCAGCGAGCAACGAATTCTGCCCAACGAACTAAACATTCCTTTTCGTCATAACTATGAACTTTCAGGTCGAACATCCGAGCTAGGAGCATTCGAATACTAAATGTCATTAATACACATTTTTTGTTTTAATAAACTGACATTGACAAAAACACGATAATACGATAGACCAAGAAAGTCACGATCAAGGAACTGCCTCCCTACCGCCTAACCGATCGCTTTGACTACGCGTATAGTTTATGACGTCATCTGGCCACCTCGCACGGCCTATGAAAGCAATATCAAAGCTAAAGGCTATAGCTTTCGATATTGCTTTCATAGGCGGCACGAAACGACAAAATGATGTTATAAACCACACACGAAGCGATCGGTTAGGCGGTCGGGAGGCAGGTTCTTGCTTACAAGTGGCCAGTAATATTTTTTATTTTTATTTTATTTTATACATACCACTCATTCTTTTCATTATTTGAGTACTCGCTTTCGAGCATTTTGTTTGCGTGAACATTCAAATGCGAGCCATTTCCGCGAACAGCGTTGCGACGTCCACACCGGCCGAAGTTCGTGCTCGCGTGTAAACTTTGTAACGCTCGGCTCAACGTCCACACCTCTCGAACATTCGACGCCGAATGCTCATTACACGCGAATGCTCTCAAAGAGGACGCGTCTTTATAAAAACAGGGAAGATAAAAATCCATCAAAGTGTTTTCTTTATTTGTATTTTAAGTCAGCAGATGACTTCGCTCAGCCTGATTTAAAGCGGAGTTCAGATGCGAATTAAAGTACCATTCGTTTAAAGTACCATTTTGTAGTAAGGAAGAAATAGTATAGAAATAGTAATAGTTATAAGTATGAAAAAGAATATGGTGTGCGGGAACAACATTTCGACTTATTATGGTGCGAGAATTTAATTTTGGTGTCAAATTTTTTAAGTGAGTCTAAATAATGTGGCAGATGATTCGCATGCACCTTTGAGGAGACATTGCGTGCGCGTGATGGCTGAAGTAGTGGATGAGAGTTCCTCAGTACGTCGGGTGCGTGCCATGCCTTTAAGGTTCATGGTTAATTAAGTTAATAATTATACCTAATGCAGCATAATTAACTTACTAACATAGTCTTAAGCAATTGTACTAACACATTGGATCTGAGTTGTCTGAATAAAAATGTTTTGAATTTGAATTTGAATTAAATAATGGCCGAGGTAAATCGGTGACACCGTAGGCCAAAGAAGAAAAGAAGATTAAGCTTATGTCTAAAATCCGAAAACCTTCTCATCTCTTCCATAAACAGTCAGTAGGATTTCTTGATTTATATTATGATCTTAAAAAAAAAAAAAAAAAAAAAAATGATCTTTTTCTTTTTGAGTCGACAATATATACCCGTATATATATTTTTACGGGTTTTTACGGGTTTATGGGCCGGGAATATTTCCGACCCATAAACCGACTGCAGGGTCTGTGGCCTTCATTAGGGAAGACCCTTGTGCAGGTGGTTGGGCACAAAGGGCAGGACAGCAGGTGGGTCTCCACTCCACCTGACGTCAGGTGAAAACGGAATCCATACGCGAAGACAACTGGGTGCAGCGTGAAAACAACGCAACATCAGTCATTGTCGCTATGGCCCACATGTTGCCTTTACACGCCTTGTTTCAAGGACGCCATATCTTAGGAAAGGAGGGAAACGTGTGCGAGACGAAACGGAGGGAGACTATTCCATTGTTTGGAAATGCATCTGACAATAAAAGACAATGTCAGGAAAATGTCGTTATGCGCGATGAAATGTTCGAAATTGTGTAGCGGTGGTATGGTATATTGATATCCTTATATTAGAATACCAACTATTCGGAAGTCTGGCTGCAGCACGGTGGGCGGCGCGTTTTTGCCGCGCGGCCCGGCGATGTTGTCAGGTCCGGTGCCGCACAGCCGTTTGTATAGGAAAACCAACCTTTCGAAAGTCTGGTTGCAGCACGGTGGGCGGTGCGGTTTTGCCGCGCGGCCCGAAGATGCTGTCAGGTCCGGCGCCGCATAGCCGTTTGTATAGGAATACCAATCTTTCGAAAGTCTGGTTGCAGCACGGTGGGCGGCGCGGTTTTGCCGCGCGGTCCGACGATGCTGTCAGGTCCGGCACCGCACAGCAGTTTGTATAAGAGTACCAACCTTTCGGAAGTCTGGCTGCAGCACGCAGGGCGGCGCGTGGTTGGCGCGCGGCGGCTGCGGCAGGCCGGGCGGCGCGCGGCCCGGCGACGCCGTCAGGTCCGGCGCCGCACGGCCGTTTTTCCTATTGACAAGAGAAAGAAAGCTAATTAACAAGCTGACCTGAAGAGTTCTATTCAATTATGGTATGCAAAAATTACGATTGTACACGGAGTTTTTTTTAAGTCATGTGTTAGTGAACGGGGATTGACAAGTTTATATGAAATTTTATTTTCTTGTCCACACCTCAAGTATGTGTATTGATTGACGCGGTATGCAAGTCACAAATTAATTCTGAGATGACGTAATCTCAATTTCGTGAGATTACGGATTCTGTAAAGGATTCAAAACGTCAGGATAAAATAATATTATCTCCAGTAGAACAGTCATGAACTGTTATATTACTACCTAAAGTTAAAAACAGTATAGAAGTCAATTCGGTACTTATTACAATACTGTGGAATTAGTGATAGTTACAAACTATTATAGTTATAAAAACTGTGACATTGTTGTAGGAATATAATTTAAATCTGTTTTTGTTGTTTTTATTATCCTCAACGATAATTGCCAAGTTAAATTATTACTACAGCCATGTCTGACCCTCTGTGCGCTACTAAAATTTGGCCATATTCTATTTCACAACTTACAGCGATTATCGACAGATGTGTCGATATTAGACAGATTGACTAGTCTCCTAAGGAAAGGAGAATGATCGATGAGCATATAAAAATAGACAAGCGTTTTGTGACAAAAAATATAATAAAAACGCCAAGCTACGCAGTCTGTGTGTTTTTTTTAATGTCACTAAGGTGGGAATCAAAGATAGGGCTCGCCTGAAGGAAAGTGGTTGCCTTAGCAATATCAGAGTGGTGTCACTAACGCCTCGCCATCCCTGTGGTTTAATGCTCTAAGCTGTGGATATTGATATCCCTGGTAGGATCTCCAACTATCTCAATAATCGTACCAAATCACCAAAAAATACGTCAATTACGAACTTTAATTTATAATTAAATTAAATTAATTAGACGGCTCTTGGCTCTGCAGTACTTTTAAAAATAATGTTTCAAAACGTCAATTTGTATATTAATTCTTAATTACTATATACATACTTTATTACTTAGTTATTCATTAGTTAAGATTTGTTGACACCTTTTTGTCCTAGTCTTTGCAGCTAGTTGTAACATTTAAAAAATTCTTAAAACAATTAAAATAAAAAAGAGAAGTCTCTACTGACTTAAAAACTATCGTTCTGGACCAAATTCAGGCAGTAGGTAGGTTTCTTTTATGAAACAGGTAAAAGAAAAGACGGGAGTTTTTGAAACCACTTGACACAAATATACTAATATGATAGGTACGTGAGTGGCGGTCGCTAGGCCAAATTGAACAGTAAAGTAAGTACACGTAAGGCTTATAAACTTATAGCAAGTGTTATAATACCGATTTATGTTATAACAAACGGGACACACCCGGTGAACAAAGTCATAAGCTAAGTTAGTTTGTTCAAAGAACACGTCGCTGAACTGTTTTTATTGAAAACGGCAGCAAATGCCGTACGGAGAACGTTCCAAACGATTTTGGCGGGAGCGCAAAGAAAATAACCGAATACACAGATACACAGATCCTATTCAGAAATTATTACTTCTCAAAGAAACAAGTCGACAAGTTATTTCCGCTGTTTATCCGCTCGAGGCAATATCGTCGCGTGCTGTTTTCAAGCCCAATCGAACGCGCTGAAGGGATCTGATCAAACGGAAGAGTCTGTTATCCGAGTGCGGGATAGAGGTGAGGGGCGTTTTCGTACTTGGAACAATTAAGTTTCTCATATATTTGTATATGGTTTAAGCGCATTAGTGTCTATATACGTGAAGCGAAAACTTCGTGCCCTTTAGAAGCATTTCAGAGGAGTGTAAGTGTGAGAATTGGTATAGTTAAAGTTTATGTGGGGTAGGAGTGCCGTAAGAAAAAAATAATGTTAAATATGTGTTATGAACAAACTTGTATATTTGTATATTGTATATTTTGTGAATTACGTTCGAATTTTGACCACTGGGCGACATAGAAACTAAAAATAGCACTTGAAGTATGAAAACTGCCTCAAGTGGGACTTACATCCACGACCCTTCGCAATTGTACGCGTCAGCATCGAAAAAATAAATATAATCTTTTTACACAACAATTAGTTAGAATCTTCTAACTGATGATATGATAAGATTTCATATCATATCATCAGTTAGAAGAAATCTTAGTTTTTATAGAGATAAACCTGGTCTTTCTATGTCACATGTAACACGTATTTTAATATGTGTTGTTTATGTACGGCTTGAGCACTCGTTTAATATTATAATGTTTGATATTAATTTTTGAATCCTCCTATTAACCCCTTTTCTCATATGAAGCTTGTAGTATATGGCATCAATTTAAGAAAAGCGTTGATCGAAGTTAAGTTGAAGTTACTTCAATAACTTTACATAAAACCAAAAATAGTAGTGTTAATTCTCGCTACACCTTCACCCTACACCTGGATCAATAAAGGACCAAGTCTTAATCCTACGCTTCCATGCCACCAGTCAAACTTTAAACGCCAACTGTGATCCATCACTTTATGACAATGACCTACTTACATGAGTAACAGTTTAAGGGCCATTCCTTGGCAAATGCGTTAAAATTTGGCGGTCGATCGGAGCGGAGTGGGGCGGCGGTTGAAGAGAGCCATGACCTAGTTTGCTCCCCCCTTACCCCTCCCCACGGGCTTCATCCCTCTCGCGTACGGACGGGGTCAGTGCACTGCAGTTGCAGACGAATACCGCAGAGGTGAGTGGACTCCGAATGCATTGTTCTCGTCTAGAGGTTGCATGTGTAAGGCGGGATATGGTGACGTCACACGGTTAAAGCTTATCGTGTTAATGCGATAGGTCATTGTTTTGTACACTTCTTACGGTTCGACTCGCTGTTGTTTTACATAATTGTTTGATACTAAGTCGGTTCATACTCGACGCAGCTAATCACAAATTGGTTTGTAACGCCAATACCAGTTTGTGATTGATTACATCGTGTACGGGCTACCATTGCAATATCACATTTCAGATGTGTTGTTGATACAGTTTGTTTTGAGTAGCGTCATGTTAGGAGACTGAGGTGTTGGTCGTCTTAAAATGTCGTAATATACTACCATCGTCGACTGTTTTAAATCTGATGCGTTCCGTTTCACGCGAAATGAAGTTACAGTATCTTTTCATGCTGTTTTCAGATTACAGTGACGATAGTCGTGAGATCATTATCAGAGTGCTGAGTCAGAGTTTTTTTTCACCACTCACCACAATGTGATAGACATTAATGAAAATGTGAATTTGTAAGACAATATGGCAACTAACCTCATCTGTCACAATTCTAGTTTCGGTAAACGTGATCGAATGGTACACAAAACACGCAGAAGCCCTCATCCAGTCTAGCGTCATACTACGGGCTGTTTCATACTTGGTCCCAGTACAGTCACGAGCTAATGCTCGTAAAAGATTTAAAAAAAGAATAACAAATAAATTCATTTACATGATAAAAACACAATTATATATTTTTTTAGAGAAATACGTACATAAAGACGGTAGTTTTGTTACAAATCTGATACAGATATATGATAGTCAAAACTAGACGAAAGTGTATACATGATAATACATGTATACACTTTCGACTAGTTTCGACTCTTATTTCATTGTATTAAAAGTTACATTGTTTACATGTCAATGCTTGTGATTGTACGTGAGGAGATTGTGCTAAAACCCATCACGATAGCACGATGTGGGTTAATGGATGTTTACGACTGTCGCCTTACTGTATCAATCGGGACCACAGCCAAGAGGAGATCAAGATTATATTACATTATATGCGGTCATAAATTTATTTGATTTGATACAGTACATCTCATAAGAGCTTGTCTTTCATAAAATATATTTTAGTACAGTAAAGTTACTTCGACCATACAATTTGAAAGCTGTTTTCATTGTAAAGTCAAAGCACGGGTCAAAGTAACAGAAAGTATTTCCCATTCAAAATTAAACAAAGAAATGTTACTTGAAAATAAACGCGAGTAGATCCGCAAAAGTAGTTTCATTTCAATGTGTTTGCGTAAACTTTACAAAATAATAAATGTTCAATGTTACAATCAGCATTCACGCCTTGATAGTAATATAAAGCAAACAATCTACTTTAATATGCTCCTTCACGAATGTAAAAACTACCAAACCTTGATCTGTTATTCATCATACGAACGTATGTAAACTGCACAATAGAAAACTCGACGCGTGCCAATTTTTCATTGCTTCAAGAGGACTGTTGATTTATACGGTACCTTAGTAACTCCAGCAAAAAAGGGAATAATATATTATTTTTTATTCCACAATAGGCGAGTGCTTGACCTTTATCTTACCATGGTACTGACGTTAAAGTTGAAGTCGGAATCGCGTTTCGCTCCAAATTCTTATTACTGAGGAACTGACTATCATATATCTGTATCAGATTTGTAACAAAACTATCGTCTTTATATACGTATTTCTCTAAAAAAATATATAATTGTGTTTTTCTCATGTAAATGAATTTATTTGTTATTCTTTTTTTAAATCTTTTACGGGTAAGCACAGTGCCTTGATCTTACCTGATGTTAAGTGATGATAAGGCCAATGGTGGAAGCGCACTTCACCCGGGATATGTATAATCTTAATGAGAGTATATTATTATGTCTTAAACCATAAACCATATTTAACAGTCTCTATTAAATGCTTCTAGCACTGATTTTATGGTGACTGAATTAAATAAGATGGCGGTAGCTAGCCAGACGGACTATACAAGCCTATATACCTATAAACAATTAATATGTACACTTATAATAATAACAATAATATAAACTTTTATTTGCATACAAAAAGACAAATACAAACCTGTCGACAGCGAAGCAAAGCGCAAAATAGGCGGCTTTATTAACAAGCAATTTCTTTCAGTATTGCAGTTATAACCTGTTATATATACCTACCCCTAGGAATCGAACCCGGACCTCTGAGTTTAGAGACCCACAGAGGCGGTGAAAAAACGATTACAATATACAACAAGGCGTAGGTACGGGACTTTTTCCAACCTTTTTTTTGTTTCACGAACCAATTACACGAGCCAACATGACCCTCCGTAACCAACGCAAAACAAAGTCTAATTTCAAATGATGGTACGAACGATGCAAATGGTGCTCTATTGCCACAGCGCAAAACTCATTTCTAATCGAATGGAAATTTTAATATCCAGCCAGAATAGGTACAGACAACCAATAATAGACTCCTGTCGTATGTCATGCGATATTTGCGCCCGACTACAGATAATACAGCGCCGGCAGAGGAATGGAAAAACGAATTTGTCATAGATCGGCTGCTAACTGAATAATGTATGATGGAGTTGAATACAAAATCGGGAATGTTACAAGCTAACAAAATAATGTTTGTTGGTATGATTCTGCACAGGAAATTGACCAGGTTTCAGATGCTAAGCAGCATTATGCCGCAGCAGCTTACGTTGAGGTAGTGGCCTAGGGGGCCTCACACCATTCTTCTTATTATATTGGTTTCGACTTGTATTTTAATGTAAATTCTTTTTTTTCTAACTAGGCATGTTTTTCGTTTATTTTTCTTTTGATTTTCTTTAATATTTTTTTTTTATTTGGTGAAGTAAGTAGGATGGTGGTACCAGTGTACAACAGGAATCAGTGATTGACATTTTTTCCTTGAAACATTAAAAATATATTAATTGAGTGAGATTGCGACTAATTTTAGTTTCAGCAACAATTTAATACAGACCATCTCAGTGACATCCCGTAAAGTTTAAATTAAAACATCGTCGGATACAGGCGCCTTCGGCTTTATCATCAATTAACATCAGGTGAGATATTAGCTTATTATTCATTTATTCATACATTTAAGTACATACCGACTTACAGTTGCCCAAAACGCCAGTATGTTTAAATTATAAATACAATTAGTTAAAAACTAATAATAACAATAGCATTTTAAAGTGATGTTAGTCCAAGTTATTAGATTTAAGCAATGTCAATCGTACACACGGCGGCAGATCAACCTACCCAAACCTGTCAAATTTCTCCAATGAATATTGATCCTTATAACAAAATAATAAAGTTCAAAATTGATTGTAGAAATTTGACAGTTTTGGGTAGGTTGATCTGCCGCCGTGTGTACTACAAAATGTCACAGTTGGTAAATTTCAAATAAAAACGAGAATACAAATAAGTACACAACTAATTAATATTCTAAAATAACCAATGTCAAACAAACAAACGAATACACAATAAATTAAAATTTTAAAATAATTAATGTAAAATAATAAAGGTCATTAAGAATTTCATATGAAAGAGAAACAACTTACCAATTTAAATTCAGACCATATACTACAATATTTGCATATACAAGTGCTTTCCTAAGTAATAAGCTAAAACAGTCGGCAAACAGGTCTATACTATAGTCATGAGCGAGCATATCTCGGATAGAGCGTAAAGCACGGGTTTCTATTAGGCAGGCCATACGCTTATTTGCTGGCTCAGACTTAGAGTGCGAGAATTATTTACCCTAAATTACGCTAAAGAAAACAATTATTTGTACGGCATTGAAGACAAATGAAGAGAGTTGAAAATTCGTCTTATAAAATTCTCATTTGCTGTCTCGAATGCGAAATAAAACTCGCAATAGGCATCATGTATGTCACAAAATGCATGTCTCCTACACTAGTTGCATGAATGAACAGCTGTTACACAAAGAGTTGTGTAATCGTCCACGAGCCAAGTCTTTTATGAAAATATAGTGACCTCGATAGTATTTGTTGCACATGCTCAGTGCGAGGGACGCCATTACATTTTTAATCGTTAACGTCGAGGGAAGTGTACTGAATTGCCCAATATAAAAATGTTTTAAAGGTTTCCCTTGGAATTCCTTTCATTGGAGTTTTGGGTCAAATTAGAATTCGCCCGCTTCTGAATCGTATAGCTTTTCCTTAATTTTCATCTTTAAATGTTTCATGGTTTAATGATCGCTCTTTTATTGGCATTGTAATACCTTTTAAGGCTTTTTCAAAATGTCTTATTACCTTCATTACTCTGAATAGCTAATAAATTTAAATAAATATAGCTCACTAGCGGCCGCTCGCGGTTTCACCCGCGTGGTTCCCGTTCCCGTGGTAATATCGGGATAAAAAGTATCCTATGTTTTAATCCAGGTTATAAACTATCTGTGTGCCGAATTTCATCCAAATCCATCCATCCGTTGCAGTGTGAAGAAGCAACAAATATACACACATACATACACACAAACTTACGCGTTTACTAGTGTGATTAGCAACTAAGCGGCGATGAGTTAGCCAGAAACGCAAGCTTTTGCACACTCTGTCAAGCTGAGAAAAGTTGCGTATCTGGGCTATGAGCTTGGGAGATACGAACTCTTGCACTTATCATGATGGGAAAAGAAGCTGGAAAGAGGAGACCTGATCGCAGAAGAAAGTCGTGGCTGCGGAACATTCGGGAGTGGATGGGAATAGTGAGTGCCACTGAACTTTTTCACCTTGCCAAGGACAAGACCGAATATGTAGAGCTGACTGCCAACCTGCACTAGTTGGAGAGGCACCCCTTAGGGTATAGAAGAATAAAAAGTAACAAAGCACATTATATAAGTAGATGAATACCTATTCTACGACCACCTCCTTAGTCGAGTGGTTTGTACAACGGTTTTCATGGTGTCGCCATCTCTGAGGTCCCGGGTTCGATCCCCGGTCGGGTCAATTTAGAAATTATTGTTTTTCTAAATTGTCCCGGGTCTGGGTGTTTTCTTTG
Source organism: Eudonia lacustrata (assembly GCA_947562085.1). Lineage (NCBI taxonomy): Eukaryota > Metazoa > Arthropoda > Insecta > Lepidoptera > Crambidae > Eudonia > Eudonia lacustrata. The sequence continues at coordinate 18,665,910 of OX387313.1, read as the reverse complement.
TATAATAAGTATGTATTTAAGTATTTAAAGTATGTTTATCCGTTGTCTAGTAACCATTTAACGAGTTTCATAACGAAGCTTCTCTTGGGCTAGATAATAATTGGTGTGAGTGTAGGAAAGTTTAGTTAGTATAGTTTATTCTTTTTAAATTCATCTGTACCAAAAGTGAAAGACTTTTCATCTGTCTACATCTCTCTCAGTGGTTGTTGAGGATTCCGGATGATGTACACGTCTCTGTCATATATAACCATCAGGTACGATGAAAGCTAAACGATTGCTCACATATTCGTATTCATCACACAAAAGCATGCTCCTACCGGGAATCGAACCTGGGTCTTCAGGGGTCAGTACTATTAAATTAGACGGTCATCAGTCAAATGGTTTTTATATTTTTTTTTAATCTCAACATTACATCGAATATATACTTAACTTATTTTTCGTTAGACGAGTTTGCTTTAAAAAATATCCTCTTTTTAGGTCCTAAAAATAAACTAAAGGCTCCGGCTAGTCTACCTTGTTAAACCCTAATCGGCCGTCAAAATTATTTATTCAACATACTACGGCGCTCAAAGAACGACTACTCTTTGATTATAAGACGTTTTCTGACTACCTAGGTACTATAAAGATACAAATTTTAACTTTATTTTTATTTGTGGTAGCAGTGAGTACGTATGTACCACTAACATATAACTGACATCACGTAACTTTAATCCGTCGTTTGCCGTGAATAGCTGATAATTTAATTTTATAAGCTCTATCCTCGTAACAACAAGCTTTAGATAATATTTTGAGGCTCTATTCGTCTTTGAAAACTTAACAAAATTCAATATGGGTATCGCTTTTTTGTAAGTCCCGATTATAAAAATGACATCTGTTTCGAAATTCAAGATGGCGGGCGTGATTTTAAAAAAAGTAAATATATGTATCGTTTCTAAGGTTTTCGTGGGTGCCAATTTATTTAATACTAGCTGTTGCCCGCGACTTCGTCCGCGTGAGCTAAAGGCTGTAGTCTGTACAGTTTAATTTTTATGTAGGTATCTATTTAAGCTTATTAGGGCATAATAAAATTATATGTATCGGAAATTTAGAAAATTGACATTGTATTTACCGACATACGTACATCTACTCACTCTCAATATCCTTTCAGCTGGGAATGCTGAGATAGACAAAGACAATCGATCTCCATTTAGTGTGGTTCTGGCATACTTTCTGTGCCTCCTTTACGTTCATCATTATTTTCATACATTATCTCTTATTCTTTCGACTATCATCTCTGCCATGTACATACATATATTCAGTTTGAAACACAGAATCGTCCCGTTCATACAGATTCTCACTCAGTTTCCCGTTTTAATTATCCCTTCACATACATTCAGTATACAACACCGTTTCTCGGTGGGTTGCGCGTAGTTGCTACGTCATACAAACCCGAAATGGGTTTACTGACGCTCAATTATCTAATATATAAAATTCTCGTGTCACAGTTTTCGTTGCCATACTCCTCCGAAACGGCTTGACCGATTTTGATGAAATTTTTTGTGCTTATCCGGTATCTATGAGAATCGGCCAACATCTATTTTTCATCCCCCTAAATGTTAGGGGTAGTCCACCCCTAAATTTTTTTTTTAATTTTTTAGACAAAATTTTTAATTTCTATTTTTTTATGATACAACATACAAAAATACATACAATCCTCAATTTTCACCCTTCTACGATCAACCCTTATTTGTGGTACGAAGTCCGCCGGGTCAGCTAGTATGTAATAAAATTGGTATTTTACAGCTCAGGTACTCGTCCGGAGTCGTTCTAGGCACTGGTGTATTTTAGCTAAGATGTGTCTACTGTTATACTGTCCAACCACGGACTTCAAAATATTTTTTGCCTTGTCCACCGAAGCTGGATATCGAGTAGCAGGTAGCGGTCCAGGATTATTGGTAGTCGGCCAGAAGGCACAAAAAACTATTTACCAACTATGTTCTTATTCGTAGATACAAAATATCAATATATTGAGAACTGTAATAAATTATATTATTGTCTATTAGGTAATACAGTATAGTATTTTATGTTACATACTTGCGATAAATTTGAACTTCTTCGTGGCATCTTGTTAGGTAGTTTGCTTTTTAGAGGTAGATCACAGGACACAGAAAGAAGTTACCTCTAATTAAAAAAAATCTGAAGTCCGTGCCTCTAATACAGTTGTACCCTGCAAACTTAAACATTTTTGCAACTCTGATACCAGAGGTAGCCATCGTCTTATGCGATAGAAGAATGGAAAAACCATTTTTCTGTACACACGTGGTCACTTCGAACACCTACTAAAATAAATTAAAGTAGGTGAAAACAATGCATTTTATTCATTTTAGACATCATGTTTCAAAGAGCCATTTACTGCTTAAGACCTACACAATCGATATCTAAATAGAAATAGTATAAGTTTATTTTTTTCAAAACAACCGGGTTTGATTCCCGAGCTGAGTACGGGTTTTTTTTTAAATGTATGAATGCAGTCTTTCTTCTTATTAAAATCGATGACATATATAGTTTCAGACTTTCCCATACTGACCGATTTAAATGAGACACCCTGTATTTTTCGAGTATTTATGTAGCCTATATTATTCTCCGGATTTTTCTTAGCATTTTGGTAAAAACCGGATCAAAATCCGTTCAGTAGTTCTCGAGTTTATTGGGTTCAAACAAACAAACAAACAAACAAACAATTTTTTTTTAAACTATTCTATCGTGTTCCGTAAGTGATTTTAAGGCAACCTGTGTAATTTTTTTTTTTATATCTTGCAATTACAGATTTTTTTATCCCTACGTTCTTATTATATGTATAGATGACATCTATTTTGAGATCCAAAATGGCGGACGTTATCTTTTTAAAAAGTCAAATGGGTATCGTTTTTATTATTTAATTAAGGTGCTAATTATGAATATGACATCTATTTCGAGATCCAAGATGGCGGATGTGATCTTTCTTAAAAACTCAATATGGGTATCGTTTTTAAGGTTTTTCTAGGTGCCAATTATGAATATGACATATATTTAGAGATCCAAGATGGCGGACGTTATCTTTTAAAAAAGTCAATATGGATATCGTTTTTATAGTTTTCGTGGGTGCTAATTATGAATATGACATCTATTTCGAGATCCAAGATGGCGGACGTTATCTTTAAAGAAAAGTCAATATGGGTATCGTTTTTATAGTTTTCGTGGGTGCCAATTATGAATATGACATCTATTTCGAGATCCAAGATGGCGGATGTGATCTTTTTTGAAAAAGTCAATATGCGTAACTATCGTTTTTAAGGTTTCCGTAGGTGCCAATTATTAATACTTTCTATTTACAAGTCGAGCGAGCAAAAAAAACACCATTTTTAGTTCAAAAGAAAGTCGATGTGCAAACCTGAGATACAATATTTTTTACGGCTGTTCTATTGGCGTGAAGAGACTCCATGTTGGCCTGTGATCAAACAGTCGCCTAGAGTAAAATAAAATAACAAAATTAAATAAAAATATTTTTTATTCAGAAAAATCCTTACGGGTGTGAGCAATTGGGGCGGTATGACTCTCATGTGAGCCCTACGGTTATTACCTTGGGATCAGTTAAGGAGTACCACCCACATGAGAGTCAGTCTCAAAAAGTTTAGCGAATTCTTTATCTATACATTTCTCAGCAGTAAGTCTTCAGTCTCGTCATATGTTTGGGTCATCATCCATTTGGTCAAGGTCTGCTTGCAGCAGAGGGTTTTCAGATGGTACAATTTCAATATCCGGTTTAATTTGTTATTTATTAATGGAGCTTGGGAAGTGTATTGCTTCTAGGCGAAAACGGTGCGTACACGGGGCACATGGGCTACAGTATTTTTACGTCTCCTGTTTGGAAGCTTATGCTTAAAAGGTAAAGTTTTATGGTATTTAAGTATAGTATTTAATATATAAAGTTTTCTAATGGATAACAATGAGCTCGATGTAGAGAGATTCAGTTGAAAACTTGTAGGGTTTGAAAAACATAAATTTGATGAGGGATCTCTGAGCTCTTTCCAGGTGTAAGAAGTTAGCTTTGTCAGCTCCACCCCATAGTGGGATGCAATAAGTGATGACTGATTGCGCTAAAGCGATGTAGATTTTCTTTAGGAGATCCTTACTCATTATATGCCTAAGAGATTTAAAGATCCACAACAGCTTTCTGATCCTAGGATACCCGAGATTAATTCCAAGTGTGGGTGCCAGCTCAGTCTTTGGTCAACCATAACCCCTAAGTATTTGTAGAACTAACCTTTTGTAGACTAGGACAATTAGATGGGAAGTCACGGAAGAAGCAACTATGTAATTTAATGTTGAAATCAGCGTCCGGTTGGGAGTTGATATATGGCGCAAAACAGATATAATTTGTTTTTTGTATATTTAAAGTAAGCAGACTTTCATTCAGCCAGTTAGAAACACCAGCGAGCCCCCTCTCAGCAGTCTCCCTCACGTTTTCCCAAGTTTTGCCGGTAAAAATTATTGCGGTGTCGTCCGCGTAGGACAGTATCCTCCCTCCAACACATCTCAGGTTACACAATTCGTTGATGTATATTAAGAAGAGCGTTGGACCAAGGATAATGCCCTGCGGGACTCCGAACATCCTGCTCCTCACTGAGGTATTTGTCAATTTTTACGGCTTGTTTTCTATTAAAGAGTTAACTGCTAAAAAGGCATAAAGCAGAGCCCCTGACTCCTATACTCTCAAGCCTGCTTACAAGTAGAGATTGTCTTAAAGGAATTTATGTTTTAAATTTATTTATCTAAGTAATAAAAAGCTTTGTACCCCTTTTTAAGCACATTGCGCGCACAGAGGACTGTAAGACTTGGCATAGTTATAGTTCATAAGAATACGGAGTGCGAAAGATAAAATGTATGTAGGTATACTTTCCTAATTTATGTTACAAAAAAAACTTCAAAGGATATTAAAAAAATAGGATGATTTTAATCTGTCAATGTCAAACACTTTTTTTTTAATTGTTAAAAAATTGTTAAAAAAAATTACGGTCGAATATCGACCAATAGTAATATGTAATTAATTCAAATAACTAGGTATCAACATTGTAACAAAGTTTCATAATTACTTACAAGTTATTTGGCTAAAGTTCACAATGCCGCCGCCACCGCCGCCCACACAAAAGGAACGCTTACCAAATTATTCAGAATATTCACTTTGAAGTCGTCAACTCACTGATGTCATTTGATCTCTTAAACTTACCAAGAACTTGAAGACATCAAGATTATTTTTTTAATCTTAAAAAATAACAGTTATAATATACTTCTAATAATATGTACCATTTATATCTATCATCATCACCATCACATTTCGGTGGCTGAGCGGTAAAGTGCTCGGCTCGATGTCCGGAGGTCCTAGATTCAATTCCCAGGTCAGTAATGTGTCAGATTGTTATTAGGCAAATAATTTGTGGTGACGACTTATTTTAAATGATAGATCCCTTTGCCTAGCAGTAGGACAGTATGTCATCGTCATCATCATCATCATCATCATCATCATCATCATCATCATCATCATCTTCTTCATCATTATCATCATCATTCAATAAACATCCCACTGCTACGCTCAGGTATTTTTTCATGAAGAAAAAAAAAGAACTAGCACGTGGATTGAATCCTGAATTCAAAATTATTGTTTCAGAGTACTCTACAAATAAATAAGCTCTTATCTATACTATTACTTTTCTTTTTTTTAACTGCTGGTCCAATTCCAAAAAATCTTACACTGATAGAATGCTCTAAAGGATATATTTAAAAAAAAGAGTTTATTCTTAAATCTCAAATCCACGCGGACGCAGCCGCGAGCAAAGTGCTAGTTAAAAATAAACAAATGACTTCTCTTGTTTACTGCAAAACAAGAAAAGCTCGTAATTTTTACGTTATGTTTATTTTTTAACAAGACATTTACATTATATTAGAAAACCTAATTAAGCTACCACTAATTGGACCTTAACATTGCGAAACAAAATATTGTTCGCTGTTCATTTGTTTTCTTTTTCTATTACGAAGATAGCAAAGAGATTTGAGCATTAATATAGTTATTCTGCTCCAAGTCGTTCTTAGCTCATTTGTTTTTTTTTTATTTTGTACCTTTTTCTGTATAAAACAAACAAAGAGGACTTCTTGGCGGGAAAGTAAAGAGTCATGTGTGTGTTTTGTTTTATTTTCTAAAATTTGTGTTATCACACTAATATTATAAATGCGAAAGTTTGTGTGTATGTGTGTATATTTGTTGATTCTTCACGCTGCAACGGATGGATGGATTTGGATGAAATTCGGCACACAGATAGTTGATAGCCTGGATTAACACAAATGATGGTTTTTATCCCGATATTCCTACGGGGCTGAAACTCATACCTTTTCTCTATAATTGTATTTAATAAAATTTAGACATGACAACGTCTGTCGGGTCAGCTAGTGTCGCATATTAATGTGAAAAAATGGTGGATTGTTAACCGTTAAGTATTCGTGAGCGTGCATGAGTGTTGGCAAATGAAACAAAACAGTGCAACGTCACTTTTAAAATACTCTCAAGAAGTCCTCGGGCGGACTTCTATTTGAATTTGAAATTTGAAAAGCCTTACATCTTTACTGAGATACTCGAGGGGTTGGGGGGTATATCATTTCTCACTTCTCATTTTTATTACCATTCATCATCTTCATCCAGGAAGAAAATATTGTTTATTTATATGTTTAACATTGACACACTGATTGAAAAATTACTTTGACACTGGCTAAATGTGCTAATCGCACGAAGCCATCAACTAAAGGAAAAAAAACATACAAAGAGCGAACGTTGCGCTAACGAAAGCATTTTTATCTCTCACGCCAATTAAGATCACACGGGCCCATAAAATTTCTGGAGCGAAACGTCTCGACCTGATATATCTGCAAAGACATTTAAGACTCTATGAGCTAAAGCACCTACTTAAGATGAGAGATTTCTCGACACTGTATAATACTTTAAAAACAGTAAAAACCTCATGAATATAATCCTCTTTTCTGATATTTGCTTTGACTAAGTACGCATACATTGATTCGTTAACTACCTAGATGAGGTATTCAAATAATGGGTATGTACTATTACCAAAAGTCTTGCCTAACTACCACTAAAGCTACTTTTTGGGCAGAAGTCGGTGGTCCGCTTCAAGAGAAATCTAGAGATTTCTTCATGGAGATTATTTTAACTTTAATAATATATTGAATCAAAAACTTTCAGAATAACATAATTCATGTTAACGGGGGGCGGAGTTACCTATGGTCGCCATATGCAAGCAAAAATCATTTGAATCTACAAAGACCTCCAACCACAAGCACGAGCGTCTTGCAACGCGGCAAGCTAATTTCTAGCTCATCGCGCGTTATACTACGGCAGTGAGAGCCAACGGTGACAGAAAGAAGGCAATGAACACAGAAATCATGCGCCGCGCCGCAAAACCGCCCGCAGTCGTGACGAGTGTGGTAAAGGTTAGCTTTTGTCGATAACATTATTAAGTACTAATAGAACCTATCTACTTAAAGTAGAAGCACCTGTCTTCAACAGGGACCAGTAATCGAAACTGTATTCCTATAATCATTGCGGGGAAGCTCCAACAGTGTTCTGAGTGTGGTCAGAGAGAAACCCGAATGTCGCATCTGGAGGCACTTGCTTGCTTGTTTGCGTACTTATACACGTTGATGTGCCTGGTGGAACGGACGGGCAGGGTGGGTTTTTCCTTGAATTAAAAAAAAACTGCCTCAATGTACTAACATAGTTCTTAAACTTTCATTGTTACTAACTATATATGGATGGAAATCTGAATATTTTTTTTTTTTTATTAAAAACTGGTTTCAGCAACTGATTTTTTACCTTAGCACCCACTGAATACAGACCACCTGCCTGGTTTCTATCTGTCATCCAGTAAAATTTTAATAAAATTCTATAATTTTTTTTGGCGACAAAATCTCAAGTACAACTGTGCTTACTGTGTTGAACACTGGTGCCATTGGCCATTGAGATACAAACGATATCCTTATCTTTAAAAAAATCTAAATCAAAGGCACCCAGGGCAGCGGCGCCGGCGGCGTGATACATAATATTACTGCGTAAACAACTGTTACATGCTTTCTTAGAACCCTCGCCACGTCCGATAATCGGTGACCGATTTTTAGGTCGGTAAAAATGTATGGAATTCTATGTTGCAACGCACACCTGTGCGCATACGTCTTACAAAAAGTCGGTCTTAAAATCGGTACTAAAACCTCGGCGAAAAAATCGGTATAATTATCGGTCCTACAAAAATTTAGTTGTGAGCGTAAGCCGTTATATGAATACGATCACAGCAACGATAGGGTCACAGCCCACCACACTGGCCTAATGGGGATTTTTGCATTTAACAATCCGCTATCTTACGGCAACAACCGAGATTTAAGATCAACCAACTAAGGATGATATTTTAATTTTGATCACCCATTCAGTGATGAAAGTTGCGTAATTTGCAAGATCTTAACTCGAACCCGTCATCCGCTGCGACATCAACCTCCTATTGAGATATTTACTCATATATCGTTTACTAATTAAATTGTCTTCTTTAACGTCCCCCTATGGAAAAAGATGGAGTTTTTTTCGTTGACATAATGAGTAACTTAAAATACCTACAAAAAATGCAAAACAACATTAGAAATATTCTAATACAGCAAAATTGATATATCTCAAAGCCATAACGCGAAGTAATAAATCATAAGCGGCCCAACATCCGCCGGGCCACAGATTAAAAATAAAGACAATATAGAGCTAGACGGTAAGACGTAGGAGCGGTACTTGAGTCCGCGGATCGATGGTCCGCTCGTACTCCGAATCGATATGCGTACTACGACTGAATGGGTTGCGCGCGCCGCCCGCCTTACGTAACGCGCAGAAAACCACCTGTTGCTTACCCTATTAACCGGCCGAATACAGAACACCCGTACTACCGACTAAACGCGGGCTGACCCCCTTGCTTTTTATTTTGGCCGGGTAGCCGGTGTCATTGCACCGAAATGCAACCTTCGCTGCACTCAAGGGTGCATAGTAGTAGTAGATTATAATCGCCTTCGTTATTTTAATTGGTGACTTTTTAATGAAGCTTTTAAAGCGGTTGATGTTTTTTTATTGGGTACTCGAAGTGAATGGATTTATGCGAATTCTGAGTTAGTACTGACATGTCATAGATGTTGTAAGCGTTTTTTAACGACCCTAGCTTTGGATGTAGAGGTTAACTTTTACTATCCAGCGTAGTAATATTTGCAACGTTGGTAACCGGCTTTAATTGATGAAGTTAAGCACTTTCATTTTTTATGTCCTTAATTATAATAACTTAGATTATGGGATATATAAATTAACGCAAATTTTGTTGCAAATATTTGATATTACACATACAGTTTATCACATAATTCAATTTGAAAAAAGTGTTGAAATTTTTTCCATAATCGGGATTACACCATTTTTTTTCAAACTTGGTTTACAAGATAAATTTTTAATAAAAAAAATCAACCAGCATTGTAAATTCCAAATAATAGAAAAACTTGGTTTAGTTTAGTGGTTTTATGGTTAATTAAAATGCAATTTAACCAAATAAATTCTATTCTATGTTTCGTTTTACATAATGTTATTATTGTTTTAATATTTTTGTTTGACGTACAGTTGATGCTACTCTAATACCTCAGTGGTGGCCAAGTGGCAAGCACATGTCTCGAAATCACGAGATCCAGGACTTAAAGGTTAAATTCCAGGGTCGAGCAAAGTGTGTCTCGGATTTTGGGTAGCCAGAGTATGTGTTGGCAACCCACTTTGTGTAAGCGTGGTTATTAAACCAATACCCATCATTTGAAGCGATGCCTTGATTTCAATGATGGATGCCATTACCCACTGAAACAGTATATTTATATGCTGTACTTTACTTATCTTGTTGAATATTAAAAAGCTTTGGCGAGTCAGCCCCTCCGCTCAATCACGAGCCATCCAAGGCTGGGTGTCTAGACGCCCTAATGTCAGACCAGCCGTTATTGCCGCTTCACCCTGACATTTTCATTACTCATATACTCCTATAAGCAATCCTTAGTCAAGTTCTATTTGCTGTAGGGCTGATTTGACAGCCCTTTGATAAAAAATCGTCCTATTGATAAACAGTTTTTTCTATACCTAGCTCCGCAAATGACTCTGATGTTAAGTGGGAACGGAGCCTAAACTATGAGTACCTATTACCCTTAGAGCATTACTCTAAGGTATTACCCAATCAAATCTCTGTTGGCAACAGGCAACATAACAATAAAACCTCTTTTCACTAGTTATGTTTTTAAGTAATAGTGTATTGTTTTGTTTCTTCCTTTTGATTCAACTGTCCTAGTGGCAACTTTTATTTTATTTTCTACTTGATATTCGAGTACGCGAAGAAAAGACTTCGTGCCCCTTTTTAAGCACATTGCGCGTACGGAGGAGTGTGCAATTTGGTATAGTTAAAGTCTATATTGAGGAGAAGTCCCGAAACTTAAAATGTATGTAAAATGTGTTACAATAATTTATTAAGAAACGATCGAATTCCGACCACTGTGTGACCACACTTTAAATTGCTACGCCAAGGAAAAACTTTATCCCCCTTTTTAACACATTGGGTATTAAGTCCGCCTTTTGTACTTTATTTTATTGTGCAATAAAGATTAAATAAATAAATAAATATATTTTGTGAGTTACATATGAATTTCGTCCATATATTTAATTTCTCGATAATTGTTATAAAGCGTTTGCAATAAAGCATCAATTGTAATCTCCGCGCAGCGTTTTCAGCTGCTAAAAACTAGTAATCTATCCATGTCAATACAATCCACTCTATCGGGCTACCAAGAGCACAACCTTCAATCTCCCTATCCATTTACGGTTGGGATACATAAAACGTTTGCAGCCGAACGGGGAGGTAGTTCGAGTTGAACATTGTTTAATATATAGCGGCTGTGTAAATCTGTAATAAGTCGGTCATTTTAAAATTATTTGACAAGATACATCGTCATAATTTTTACTTACAATGACATCTCTCTCAATCAAGTACAAGCTGTCACTCTGACTGACGTTTTAGACAACGTTCAGGAACGTAGCTTTTGATTGCTACTTTATTTTTTTAAACCTACTTTTACTTTGAGGTGTGTCATAATAACTAAAGCTATAGAAGCCGGACTAAAATAACAACACAAATTCATCAGTTCGCACTATTTTAAGTAATGAACCTAGGTGATGTATTGGAAAGAGATCGATTGTCCCTTTTCTTTCGTTATTTCGAAGGTGTCACCAGATTTGTGAAACAAACTGTCAGCTTTTAAATCAATGTACTTCTGATTTTGGCCGGCAAAAGGACTCGAGATTTTATTTTTCTGATGACCGAATGGCATAACACATAACAATACAAAAATAAAAAATAAGAGTCTACCATTTGTCGCACTCTAACCTCCTTTTCTAGCCATAAGATAGAACGGAACTAAACATAGTTGCACGTTTTTTATTTTGACCATCCTTCTATAGCTTTAGTTATTGTTCTGAGGGTGTGTCGGCCTTGTTTTGTTCTTATTATTTATTTGTTACTCGACTGCTCTGTTCTACAGTATCTTCTTTTAAATTATGTTTTATGATAAGTTTTGTTTTTGTGAGCTGACGGGTTTGTGCAGAATGGATATTGTAATAGCTACGATATCGAACGAATATTTGCTATTTAGATAATTTTATTCTTATATTTTATATTTTTATATAATTTATTTTATTATTATATATTAGATTGGGGAAAAAGTCTTTTCGCATATAGTATGTATGAACTTGTAATAAAATCTCTTTGGCTATACTATTTGTATCTGGCTGGTTTTGGTATCTTTAAAAGTTTAAAAGTTTAAATTTTAAAGAAGATAAGTCCAAATTTAAATTAGGAAAATATGTGATTTTCATTTGTTTTTCTTACTGTCACGATTAGTGAATCTAATGAAGAAATCCGATACAATTTAAAAAGGTAAAATGTATGTGTAGCACAAATTTGGATTAAGCGTTTTCAATCCGGAAATTTTGATGTCAAAGATGCACGTCGCTCTGGTCACCCTATTACGGATAAAATGGATGGCATTTTTGCATGCATCGGCATATCAGTAGTTACAACGTAGCTGAAGAACTGGGAATTGACCACAAAACAGCTTTGGTGCATTTGAAAAAAACTGGGTACACAAAAAGCTCGATATTTGGGTACCTCACGAGCTCACTGAAAGAAACCTAATGAACCGTGTACTCATTTGTGATTCTTTATCACGACGTAATGAAACCGAACTCTTTTTGAAGAAGCTGATAACTGGTGATGAAAAGTGGATCACGTACGACAAGAACGTGTAAAAAAGGTTCATCCATTTTATCCGTAATAGGGCGACCAGAGCGACGTGCATCTTTGACATCAAAATTTCCGGATTGAAAACGCTTAATCCAAATTTGTGCTACTCTTACGGACACTGCACTAGGTCCATAAACATCGCAAATTTTTTTCGCGGCTTTATAATATTAGTAGGATTTTAAGTTTGTGCATAACTTTCCTAATCCAATCAAGTTTTAATGTGTATTGTAAAGGATAAAAGTTTAGGTGTATTCAAACTAAATTTTGCCAATTTTCCTTAAAGTTTTGGTTCGTGGATTGAGCTAAGCCATTTTTAACTACATTATTACAAAGCCAGGCTAGAGCATTTCAAATTTAACTGACGGTTTGGTCACGAGAACTCATTACCTGGACTTAATAGTATTGTTTTATTAATAAAGCATATTTAAAGTTAAGCGACATTTCGGCACATTTGCATGCGCCATGATCACGGATGTATTGTTATGTGTGTATGTTAGTGATCATGACAGTTGAGAATGGAAATATGTATTTATATTAAGATCTATTCTCGTTTATCAAGTTTCAGTTATAGTTTTCAAGAAAGTAACCTGTATCCTAACGAGGAGATAGGATAGTATTTATTAGGGATTCCCGGTGGCCGGTGCGGTTTCGTGAGCCACTTTAGTTAGCCCTTTAGATTTTAGTCCACTTCTAACACCATGACAATTTGCCCAATCCCTGAAGTAGTATCTTAAAAATACTATCTTTAAATTAAAAACAATCATAAATGCTAATATATGTGCTAATTATATATATATATATATAATATAAAAAAATTAGGTTCGTATTTACTAAATGCCATAGGTAGTGAATTTTACCATTTTAGGCGTTTCATTAAGGCGACGATTTGGTAATTTACGTGGCCGGGATCTTGATTTTTCCCAACAATTACAAAACATATGAAAGTGTTACTTGATGACATGATTTTTCATTTCATTGACTTCATTTTGCTAGTTGCAGAAACACGATTTGTTAACTTTTATAACAGAAAAAAAATATCTAAGTAACCTCTTTTAAAACATAGATTTGCATTTTACAGGCAAACCAGGCCGATATAAGCATCTAAATTTTCTTATTAGATTAGTCTTAACAAACACTTCTATATGCTAGTTCCTTTTTTTTTAAATTGTAGTTTTAATTTGAAGGAAAAAAACAGACTTTCTTATGGTACGGGGCAAACACTCCGTATTAGATTAATTGTTTAGCGATGCGTCGCCTTAAAATCAATGCTGCCTGTATCTCAATAAATTAAAAATAAACTGTCAGACTCTTAATTTAAGTACGTAAGCCGTGTTACACAAATAGAAATAAAGAGAAAAGTGTGGGCGAGCATCTAGCCTGGCGCGCCGCCGACGCCATTACAGTAGCTCAGCTCACAGTACGTCAATAGCATCTGACAGTGACGTCACGGCGTAAATTAATCTTTACATATATTTATTAGGGACCTGCGACTTTGTTCACGTATGTACACACCTGTGATGTCTAGAGATTTTTTTATCTCTAGCTTTTTCATAAAAGTGACCTGCCCGTAAAATTTTAGCTTTGTATGGTAGGTCCATCGGTTCTTCCGTAACTGGGGCTGTTGAGTAAACAAGTTAACAGTTGAGTCTAAATTATTTATAATACTTTGTCAAAAATTCAGAATTCTAATGTATTTAGAAATATTTTACGTTGCATTCAACAATGCTCAAATTGAATTCTGAGATCGTAAAACTTCTTTTTTTCTTTTCAAGTTTTTCTCTTTGCAGTTATTATTTATATAAGTAATTGTTTAAGCAGTCGGGTTTTTTGTTTTATTTTAATAATTCGATAAAGCTTACTGTCAAAGCATATACACGGGAAATCTGTGGGTCAAACATACCAAAAAATTGAGACCTTACGAATCCAGTACAACATTGTCTTAAGGATGATGTTGGGTCTGCCGCGTTTTTGCAGTGCATTCGGGATGTTTGCGGAGTATCAAACTGATGGCTTTAAAGCCATCATTCGCAAAAAAACTGCTTCTCTGATCAGCAGAGTGAGGAACAGTTCCAACAGCATCCTACAGACATTATTGGATCGCTTCACATCACCGCTCTGGTGGTCCTTTGTGCAAAGAGTGACAATCACGGGGACTTACCCTTTCTCGTGATGGTCACTCCTAGCACAATAGAAATGTATACCTACATGTATACCTATAAAATATAATACTAACAATATTCATAAATATTATGAGTGAAAAATCTGAAATAAACGATTTTCATTTAACTTTAGAAATATACAGTCGTGATTATTAAATAGCGGGACGATTAGAAATAAAAAAGCCAAAATGATGATCACCTTTAAAAATTTACAATGTTTTTTAATAACTTGTATGTTGTCTCTTTAAGTTTCCTCCTACGTCCTAAGCTAGATACATACACCTCTACCAGGTCTCATGTAACACATATAGACTAAGCGCCGACTACTACGCGCGCGTTGATAGGTGTTATCGACTGCCATTTAATAACAACACGCCAAAGTCATTGCGAACTCGTACAAAAAAATTTTGGGCACCCATCTTTTTTTTTTTTTTTTTTTTTTTTTCAAGAAAAATATAAATGTTTGCTACAAAATTATTATCTGCCAAACTGCATAACAGTTTGTCGGCAGTAGTTCTCATGTTGGTTTTAAATCTATTTTACATTTAATCTAGGACCCGGCATCACCGAAGTTTCTTAGTTTCCACGATTGTAATATAAAACCAAACTGTTCCGGCACACGAAGGCGCGACAATATTCCATACACAGGCTTTGCATCAGTTGTTTTATGCTTCGGCTTGCGCTCGGCTCTCTCCATCTGCTACTCGTATTTGGCTTGCCCTACTTGCGAGTTCATTCCGTATTACTCCACATTCAGCTCCATTCCATTTCGATTTTTTGTTCCTTTACAGACAAACAATGTTGTCAGTCTTCTTAATAAAAAGCTTTTTTACGATTTTTAGATTGACTATTCCAGGTTCCCAACCGCAAAGGTTTGTACTTTGTAAATAAGTTAGTGAAATGAGTTTTAGTTTATTAAAAGCTAGCGGCATGCTCGCGACTTCGTCGTCCGCTTGATGGCAGCGCAGCGCCACCTACCGGGTCCAATTATATGCATGTTGTATACTTAACTTCCTATTGAATCACTCTTTCAATTAAAAAAACCGCATCAAAATCCCTTGCGTAGTTATAAAGATCTAAGCATACATACATAGGGACTTAATGCTCTAAGATAGGGACAGACAGAAAGCGGGAAGCGACTTTGTTTTATACTATGTAGTGATGAAACTGCTCGTTTTGTGGTATTCGGTGTGGTTGGTAGTAGCGCTGTTTGTAAGTAAGAAAAATGGTTACCATGTTATCTGTCTGTCTGTCGCCAAAGGTCACCAAACAACAATGCTGGCAGCATTGTGATGAAGCGTCGGTAACCGCACGGATTAGATGCTGGTTGATTGCGAGAATTTGTGGTTCGATAAACTACTGACGTGAACCTGTACCTAAAAATAAGCGTGTTAGCTTTTCTGGGTGGATTAACAAAACCAGGCTATTACTGTGTAAAAAGCGCTTTAAATAATATTTTTAAAAAGAAAACTGATGGCTGACTGGGATAAGATAGTTACAGTAGTTAAGGATTATAGGTTAAGGGTGTTTCCGTCTAATCATCACTTATGATTACAGACCCTTATTTTTTTGAAGAGAGTGTGCTGATGAACGGCTTTTCAGCGTCACCGGATTTAGTTACTATCAAGTAAGAAGAAGACAACTCACCCATGGTAACTTACCCATTGTAAGATAACTTACCCATGGTATTATAAAATAAATATAGCACAAGAAGAAAACTTACTCTCAATAAGTTAATTTATACCGCATTTCTATTTGAATAACAATGGTAGAACTGAGACAATGTAAATACGCATTGGATGGAGCCCCTTCAAATGAGCAACTTAATACTGCTGAAGACTTTGCTTAACTCTATACATTGTCGACGCCAACTTGGCAACTCCAGTATACGACAGATCCAAACTTTACTAAGTAAGTAGACACAGTACTACTTACGTAATCATAACTTGTATTTGTGCGGTGACTAACCATTCATTAAACTACAAATGAAAACATGTTTTGTGTTATACAATTCTATTTATAAAATATTGTGATGTGATGTGATAGGTTAACGCGATCGTGGAAGTTAAACAACACGAACTATGCGGTATCCTCGGATGGGGTGAACAGATTTTATTATCTTGAGGTTTATGTAGGAATGTAAAGTCATTGGCCCAAGTTGTTGCAGAAAAATTTCGAAGTAATAAGGTCGAAGTGGTAGGTTTCTATAATGTATATAATATACATAATAATATATATAATACGCAAAATGTAACGTTTTAATACTAAAGCTCATAAAGCCCATCGTTTTGTTGAGTTTCATGCAATACGAATAAGCGTTATAACAGCATCGAGGTATTTATGACCGACCTTAATATATTGTTTAAGTGCTTATGCTACTGTCTTTGTAGTAAGAGCAATGTAAATATGTGATGTTGTCTAAAATATTAAAATTGTTACGTTGTAAATTTTAACCTATAATGCCCTTGTTAAATCACAGATAGGTTTGCAGTAGTTAGCTACGAGTCTGTAGCCTGGACGCGAGACCCGTCTCCTCGGCTGGTCATAAGCAGCGACACGGCTGACTCCGCCTAGCGGATGGGCAGGCGTGGACGGTTTTTTTTTTATTATTTTTATTTAAATTTTATAATCCCCACTTTTAATTTTTTAAATTTACAATATATTTGTTTGGTCTGTGAACCATACCACACAACCACAGATTGGTTGGTTGATGTATAATTCAATAAGGATCTTCGAGTTCGACCAGAACCGTTCTCAATCGTCATCGTCGTCTCCAGGTCCGGGTCGATTATACGACCCTGGCGCCCATTTATTTTAATTATAATCTCATATACCCCCACGGTGTTCTCGGGTAGGTAGTTAAAATAACTGAACTGGCTTTATCCCAACCACCCACGACCTTAGCTTTTACCGCTGAAATATAGGCTGGCTGGTTAGGTAGGTTTATAACATCTCAGGAACCTGCTGGGTCCCTAAGACCCATAGGGTTTTTTAGAGGTTAGGGTGTGTTAAACTATAAGGTTAGGAATTATATAGTCAAATTAACTTAAATTTAAATGTAACTTTATTTATATATTATTGTCAGTAACCTGTCAGGTCACGTTCGACCCAAATTTGCCTGGACTATATTTATGAATTTGTGATATTGAATATTGTTAATAAGAGAAGAAAATAAATATATTTGCCTAGCCGAAAATCATTTTCTCGTTTTCTTTCTCGCACACCCACTGAAGTTGGCATTTGGGATTTTCTTCCTTTGTTCATGAGGGACAAAATCTCGAATGTAACAAAATGGAGGAAATTCTAAATTCGTTTACTTTTACGTTTTCCCCGAACGTTTTCTTACGCGTTTCCCCGTTTCCCGCACGTTTCCCTCCTTTCTATGATATGGGGTCCTTCAAACGAGGCGTAAAGAGGCATCTTGTGGGCCGGCAGAGTGAGGGTAAGAAACTGATGCTGCGCTGTTTTCACGCTACACCAGTTGTCGTCGCATCTGGATTCCATATTCCACTTAACATCAGGTGAAAAATGGAGTCATTTGCCGTGCTACGTATAAAAAAATATTTAAAAAATATATTTTTTAAACGCAAAACTAAGTATACTAAGTCAGTGTTTGCCATACCTTACCAAAATATAGATGATAATCAAAATAGAATTTCACCCCACAAAGTATTGAAAGGAATCGCATTCGTATAAAGCGAGGTTTATGGAGGCAGCGCTCTGGAAACTACGGATAATGTAACGTTATTTCTAGCAAAAATTTACGATAAACGCTGCGAGCTGCCGCCCAAGCCAGCGAAATGCCTTATACCTACTACCCTACCTAATACGACTGTAGCCAGACGTCATATTTCACGATTTGGAAAACTTACAATTTATGTGACTATTCAATTCTGCCGTTTACTAAGTTTATTTTAAATCTTTGAAACAACTGTACTACCACGCAGGTGGTGGCGGAACGAGCTAGACACCTTTAAGAAAGACTGGAAAACGATGGCGATAAATCGTGAGGAGTGACGGGAAGGCGTGAAGCCTTTGCCCAACAATGAGATAGTAATTGTAACTGTAAACAGCCTACAACTGGCCACTGCTGGGCAAAGGCCTCCATCATTGAAATCAAGTCATCGCTACAATTGATGGGGTAATCGCTAAATCCCCACGCTTGCCAAATGTGGGTTGGTGATCACAAATCCCTTCGGGTATCGGGCCCAGCGTTCTGCCACTCAGCTACGGAGGCGTTAACTTTGTTACTGTAACTTCCATACTTCAAATGAATTTTTACTTTTTTCTATCAAGTGCTAATTGCTGCACTGAAGCTAAATTAAATATATATAAAATAATAATAATAATAATAAACTTTCCTACACTCACACCAATTATCTAGCCCAAGAGAAGCTTCGTTATGAAACTCGTTAGATGGTTACTAGACAACGGATAAACATACTTAAAATACTTAAATATATACTTATTACACATAGAAAACACCCAGACCCGAGACAATTTAGAAAAACAATAATTTTTAAATTGACCCGACCGGGGATCGAACCCGGGACCTCAGAGATAGCAACACCATGAAAACCGGTGTACAAACCACTCAACCAAGGAGGTCGTCAAAAAAATATAAAAATTATAAAATATAGTGTAGTATTCACTTTTTATAACATGTTAATAAGATAGAGGATAGGGAATACTTACGATTTTTATTGTTGCTAAGCATGTTTTATATGTTTTTGTCTCTTGTAGTCACATTATTTTTAGGTTCAGTTGTTTCCTTTTATCTTTCTATCAAAATTATTACATGTTGTCTTTATTTTCTTACAATACTTCTTTAGATATTATAAAATTACTTCCATTCAATGAAAATTTATAAACAAAACATAAACTGTTATGAAGCAACTTTTTTAATTGAAAGAAAGAAAATAAATGAAATTTAATATAACAAAATATTTACAAAATCTATACAAAACAATTTATATACAAAAAATCTAACAGTTAATATGGGGAGGCCTATGTCCAGCAGTGGACTAATATAGGCCGATGATGATTATGATGAGGAATCTATCAGCGCCAGATGGCGCTTCCTCAGCAGCATGTAGCGAAGGACTGGCTCAGCAACACTTCACAGGATCTCGGGGTCAGACTGGCTCAGCAGCACCGCACAGGATCTTGCAGCACTTCACAGGATCTCGGGGTCAGACTGTTTCAGCAGCAGAGGTCAGACTGGCAGAGGTCAGACTGGTAGAAGTCAGACCGGTAGAGGTCAGACCGGTAGAGGTCAAACCGGTAGAGGTCAGACCGGCAGAGGTCAGACCGGTAGAGGTCAGGCCAGGTAGAGGTTCCGCAGTCAAACAGTGGTTCCGCAGTCAGTCAGTGGTTCCGAAGTCAGCCAGAGGTTCCGCAGACAGCCAGAGGTTCTATAGTCAGCCAGAGGTTCCGTAATTAGGTTCTCCTTGGTCAGAACTCGTAATTAGACTGGCCTTTGACCGCAGGACAGGACGATTATATACCCTTACCGTAGAACACAATTTAATTTAAATTTATACAAATTTAGAATTACATAAAAAGTTTACATTGCACTTTTAAAAGAAAATATTGTCTTTGCCATCAAAACATTTGACATGGTTGTCAAGGCTTTGTTTATAAATTTTCATTGAATGGAAGTTATTTTATAATATCTAAAGAAGTATTGTAAGAAAATAGAGACAACATGTAATAATTTTGATAGAAAGATAAAAGGAAACAACTGGACCTAAAAATAATGTGACTACAAGAGATAAAAATATATAAAAATATGCTTAGCAACAATAAAAATCGTAAGTATTTTCGTATTTACACAAACCTTTCCCTATCCTCTATCTTATTAACATGTTATTAAAAGTGAATACTACATTTCCCCCACAACCCCAGAAAATTTTAACACTATGTGAAAATTTTGAAGGTTAATAGGTTACTTCCAACTCTATCATACCAATCCTACCATACAAAATCTAACATATTACAATAAACCTTTCATACAAATATCTATCAAACTTAAGGGTAAATTGTGTAAGGGTAATTGGTAAATTGTAAATTGTGTTCTACGGTAAGGGTATATAAGCGTCCTATCCTGCGGTCAAAGGCCAGTCTAATTACGAGTTCTGACCAAGGAGAACCTAATTACGGAACCTCTGGCTGATTATAGAACCTCTGGCTGTCTGCGGAACCTCTGGCTGACTTCGGAACCACTGACTGACTGCGGAACCACTGTTTGACTGCGGAACCTCTACCTGGCCTGACCTCTACCGGTCTGACCTCTGCCGGTCTGACCTCTACCGGTTTGACCTCTACCGGTCTGACCTCTACCGGTCTGACTTCTACCAGTCTGACCTCTGCCAGTCTGACCTCTGCTGCTGAAACAGTCTGACCCCGAGATCCTGTGAAGTGCTGCAAGATCCTGTGCGGTGCTGCTGAGCCAGTCTGACCCCGAGATCCTGTGAAGTGTTGCTGAGCCAGTCCTTCGCTACATACTGCTGAGGAAGCGCCATCTGGCGCTGATAGATTCCTCATCATAATCATCATCGGCCTATATTAGTCCACTGCTGGACATAGGCCTCCCATATTAACTGTTAGATTTTTTTGTATATAAATTGTTTTGTATAGATTTTGTAAATATTTTGTTATTATTAAATTTCATTTATTTTCTTTCTTTCAATTAAAAAAGTTGCTTCATAACAATAGTGAAAAAATTAAACGCCTACCCGACCCAGCCAGGAATTGAACCCTGGGTCTTCCGCAATCCGGGCGGCTGCATTTACCGCTATGCTACCGAGAAGGCTGACGTAAGCGCTGAATTTTGTCACTGCTTTTTTAATTTTTTGAGGGCTAATATATTTTTGCACTGTATTTTATAAATATTTAATTTAGCTTCAGTGCAGCAACTAGCACTTGGAAATAAAAAGTAAAAATTTACTATAGCGTTGTGTTATCAAATTTGTGGTATTTCATATGCAAAGATGAATCTGCATAGCTATCGGTTGCAATTACCATTGGATAGATGGCACACTGTGCCGCTATTAGCACTCAAAAAATTAAAAAAGCAGTGTCAAAATTCAGCGCTTACGTCAGCCTTCCCGGTAGCATAGCGGTCCAGTGCAGTCGCTCGGATTGTGGAAGACCCAGGTTCGATTCCTGGCTGGGTTGGGTAGGCATTTAATTTTTTTTACTGTATTTTATAAATTGTATAAATATTTATACTTCAAATTAATAAATGATTTACTATTAAACGGCCAATGATGCTAACATGAGTTTTCATCAGAACATCTCTATAACACATCCATAACACTACCATCACTCTAGCTACTTTGCTGGGCTAAGCAATGCTGGGTGTAACTCTGCTAGATAGAAGACGAAACGAGTGGATCAGAGGAAAGACAAAGTTTAGAGACGTTGTAGACCTGATAGAGTCCCGAAAGTGGAGATAGGCGGGACATATTGAGAGGAATACCACCGTTGGCCCATAAGCACTCTGGAGTGGAGACCGTAGAAAAATACACGCAGCTGGGGCCGCCTACTACTCAGATGGGTAAACGATATTAACCCTTTAACAGACATATCATGTTTAAATATTTCATTGGTTTTCAATTTTATCTCAATTATATAAAGTTCAAAATATGGTGGGAATATACATCCCTCTGACTTTAAAGGGTTTCTAGCCGGCCACAACTGGATGTGAATGGCTGGCAACAAAAAAAAATGGAGGCGTCTGGAGGAGTTATGTCCAAAGGCGGTCTGAGTGAAGGCTGAAGATGATGACTATCTTCTTAAGTGTTTATGTTATTTTGAATTTTGCATTTACAACGCCATATTTTTCTAGTAAAATTTTATCTTGCAGCTTCTTTAGTATTTTGTAAGTCAGTACGTTCAAGCAAGAGAACATGCAACGACAATAGCACAAGGTACTCAAAAAGCTCATTATATAATAATATTAAAAACTAAACAGTACAAAACCGGTTAACAAAACAAACTAGTTACCCTTTGATGATTCATTGGTGTTTTACGCAAAGTCATAGCAGTACAACTATATGTAATACCCGGCGATCGTCGTCGCATCGCAGAAACCTTACATGGAAGTTGGGTTTAGCAATTGACAAATTCCTAATAGGTGTAGTGAGTCATCCGGCTTTAAACCCTCAACATGAATCATCAGATTAAATATTAATAAGAATCGGTCTTTATGTAGGTACTTACGGATAGCGTTAAGTTCATTAAAATACTCAATTATAGTTTAAATGCAGGTAAAATATATTTTTTTCTTTTCGAAGATACAAATAAATGGACGTTTTAATAGGATTAGAGGACACCCTTCATATTTTTGCTATCATAAAAAGTTTGCCAGCATTTGCCATAAACATACTGTAATCTAATAAAAATAAGGTATTGTTCAACTTAATTTTTTTTTATTTTTACAAAAAAAAGTTTTGCTATCGGCAACATCCATCAAAATTTGCGGGCAAAAGATAACACCTTAACATAATGGGTGCTCTGCTAAAACGTCACGTTTACGCCATTACAAAGTTTTCACGGTCTCACGTCGACGCTGGCGAGATTGCGGCTTAAAAAGGGTACTCGCCGCTTACGTCATTAACAAGTATTTTAAAGTGATTGAGTGGTGAGGCATTTTGCTAGTCCTTCGCAGGTTGGTGAAGCCTGATAAATGTGAAGGTGACTTATAAGTTTGAGCTTATGCCCGCCTCACACCTTGCTTGCGCAAATGAAAGCTTGCGCAAAGTTGTTGTCTGTAGGACAAAATTGCGCAAGTAATTCATTTGACAGACGACGTTACTGTTGGTAGCCATTATAACAGGAACCCAATATGGCGCGATGTTCGGTTTGCGATCTTGCAAGTTAGGCAACTATCGAAATGTTGGGTAACCAGACAGGTCACTAACGCCCGTTCCCAATAACCTATCTATCTGTTGTTTTGCCTACTATAGATACAAATTTGACATAAGCTCCATACAAATTGTGTCAAATTTCTAACTCCAGTAAGCAAAACAATAGATAGATAGAATAAAGGGATCGGGCGTAAATGGATGACCTATATGATATTTAAGAAACAACGTTTATACGTTGGTAGTAGTATACGTTTAATTCTTTATTTATTTTGATTTTGTTACACTTAATTAATTTAAGACCAATAAATTTGATTGACATTTTTGTGGCTCTTCAAGCTTTATTTTTATTCGAGATAACCAAAGCACATTTACAAAGATTTACATTATAATAAATTAAATAGGTAATTACAGTTATCCACGTAATACTTTAAGAAAAGAAAAAGTAATGTTTCCTTTTAGTTCTAAGTATAAAACAGATTTGCATTTAAGGGTTACCACTCTACCTTCTATATAGCTTTTGATATTCCACGCCATGTACCAAACCGTTTACAGATGAATTGATCTCCAACGCCGCTCGCACTTTTTTATCATACTCCACCACCCGCCCTTGAAACGAAAACACTCTTATGCCATTAATCATAAAGCCTTTCAGAGGGTCACATTGAAAACTTTCGAGCAAACACTTGGAACGTAAAACAAACTCTATGCTGTTAGTGTTTAAGTGCAATTCAGATTACAGTCTCGTTAGGCCGCCTACAAACATGCAGCAGACTGCCACGCCTATCCCACACTCTGCCAGACGCGGTTAATGGCATGAGAATTGGCTGTGAATGCTTTTAAGTGCTTTTGATCATAAATCACGCGTTAAACAAGTCCCACTGTCGGCTAATTGTTTAAAAAAGTATGTGGGAAAATTGTACAGGAATTGTTTACTTACTTGCTTGCTGCTTCATTTTGAATTTCAGTTGACTTGCTGAAAGATTTTGTTACATTTTAGTTTGAAATTAGTTTAACGTTTGCTGCATGAGGGTAGGCGCGGATCGTGTTCAGTGGCGTGCACTTGGAGACGCCTAATGGCTAGCAGTAGACTAGTAGACTGATGATGATAATGATGAACGGGTTTTCTGAGACGACCAGACCAAATTAACAAATCTAATAAGTTATTGGTGCTGTTCAGCAATAATAATTTAATTATTGCCAATAGCTTTTAATCAAGAGATTAAAGTTTGTTTAACTACCCAAGACAAAATATAAGAAGTTGGTAATTAAGTTTTCGTGCATCGGAAGGCACGTTAAGTGCGGTGTCAGTCTAAAAACTGTGGATTATTGGGAAGATCTCATTGCAGCTGTGGGATGTATAGTATAGTAAGTTACTATACATTCTTTTTTTTTTAGTTTATTAGCTTTCTCTACGCGACTGGTTGTCTGGATGAATTGGCTATAAAGCGATAAGATGTTAATTAAAGTATTGTCTATCTATCTATATATCTATCTATATCTTAACTATTCATTTATTAAATTATTTATTAGTAAATGAATAATTTAATGCAAATTTCGATGCATTAAATTATTCATTCCATTATACCTTATTTATATTTAATTTTAAAACCAACATATAACCATCATTAACCTCAAGGCTAGCATCTTGCTGAGTTGGAACCGTTTTGGGACTCCTATGTGTTTTTTTTTTAAATTTCCATTTTTATCTTTATGTTTAAACTGTTCTGTCCTAAATAAATTTATTTTCATTTCATTTCATTATTTATTTAACATAGTCTTAAGCAACTACTAACACAACATTGTATTGATGAAATATATTGTAATTATCTGAAACAAATGATTAATAATGAACTAAATCATAAATAAAATCGTGATGTGGCAATTAAGTTCTTTAACTTCTCTAATTGTCGTCCTTAAAGACCTCAAAAGATGAGGGGCTAGAGTGATTGGTTCATTAAATTTGTACTCCCACATCCATTAGGCCGCGAATGCTTTAGACAGTTGATGAAGTACGGATTTATTTGATTAAAATTCATCAGGAGTTATTTCAATGTCTTATTTATCTAGATTGAGTACGATAAGTGATCTTACTCGATGGTTATTTGTGTTTTATAAAGTATGGGAAACCGTTTTACTGATTGAGATACAGTTTTGAATTGAAATTAAATGTACATAATGTAAAATAGACTATAATAATAATAATAATAATAAATAATAATAATATAATAATATATCTTTATTGCAGACACATGATCCATATTTTTACAAGTAATAAACACTTAGAAAATATAAAATACACAAATATCACAAATACAAAACATTATAATAAAAAAGTTATAAAATAATATTTATTATTGATTTTGGGCGGATATTTCCACCCAACGTCGGTACATTGGAGTTTGGATAAGTCTGTCCGCCAGACTCCGGACAATAACATTGTCACACGAGTCAACTCTGGACATGAAAGACGCTATTCTTTTTCGCTAGATAGCATTAAATGAGTCGACACGGGCCTCAGTGTACATTTCTGAAGCGCTGCAGAAGCGCTTCAAACCCATCAGATGTCTAAAGACATTGTTATAGGATAATCATTTGCTTATCCGTTTTTTACTGATAAAAGAAAAAAAATGCCGTTCACTGATTCCTGTCGAACACTGGAGCCACTACTTCTTCACTTTTATCGTATATCTTCACTTTTGTCATAATGAGAAACAATTTATATAAGTCCGCATAGTAGGGGAACGAACGCTACACAATAAAATGCAGTTATAGTCCGCGTATGTTGTGTGAGTTGCAACGCTCGGTGGTCGTGATTATTTGCTTTTATTACGTTTTCACAGTGGCATACCTTTATATACGTGTAGTTTTTCAGACACGAAAATTCTGAAAGTTTTTAATCGGCCTCCTTGGCGAGAATGGTAGGTGGTCTTTTCTGTGTCCGTACACAGAAAAGAGAAATATGACTTCACGCAAAAGTGAATTAACAAATCACTGAAATGTCTCAACCCACCTATAGAAATCATTAATTTCACAATACCCAATCTCTAAATTCCGTATGGTTGAACATTAAAATAAACATAAACACATAAACATTAATAAACATTACTAGAATGCTAATTCCTATTGTCGTAAATCCAATTTTTTAGCTTAAATAACACAAATTTCCTAAAGTACATTATTTCGAATTTCAAAATGGTGATTTTTTAATGCATACTACATATAAAATTATGACTTAATAGATATCCGAAATATCAATGATACAAATCCCGATTATGAGAATAACGAATAACTGAAATGCCGCAAATTCAACGCATAGAACCAAAAAGTTAAAAGATACCTATATAGGATAGTTAGGTGTTTCTCTCAACTCGCTTGTAAAAATAAGTCACTGTCAGGTGACAGTAAGTGCTTCCACAGACTAAAGTAAAAGCGCACTTCACCTGGAATCCCCAACAGATGTAACAGATGTGGAGCTTTCGAACTTACGCCTAACTGACGGAACATAGCGATACCTATTGTAAGTATTGATTTATGGTTTTCTAGACAGTGAACTTTCAGTCACCAGGGGAGAAAGCTTTTAAATAACTTGAACAAAACTTTGATTTTAAGGAAACATAACATCGACGTACGACCCATTGAAAGCTTTACATCCCTAAAACCTATGAGTCACTCTTCAAAAGGCTATGATAAGGTTATCAAAGCCGTTACCTAGTAGGTACTAGGTAACGTCTTTCATTCAATGTAACCACACTAACTCTGATGAATGAGGGATCCTACCGCCAACCAGGGTGGTTAATATCAGTAAGTGAGACACTCCTTGTCTGCAAAAACGCTGAGAGTACATACAGAACGCACATAAAGAGCTCTGAAACAAAACGCTCCGTCTTAGAGCACAATGGAGGAGCCCGTTCCGACACGTCACCTCCCCTCCCCTCCACCCCAACCCCCGCCCACGCCTGTCTCTGCGAGCGTCTAATGAGAAGCGTTGAGACCTAAAATTTGGTGCCAACTCGAACTCTGGAGAGCTCCTACACTGTCGAGAGCTTCAAACTGAAGCAGGCCAGCCCACAAAGCGAACCGGACTCTATCTTCTACACGATAAAGATCAATCTGCATGCACCAAATAAAATCGCCATGCTCAAGTGCCAAATGGCGGTATTGATAGAATTTTTATGGTTCTATTTTTAAGAGACGCTTTTATGTTCGCCTGTAACCTGATTTTTCAATTGCAGAGGAAAATTGGAAATGAAACTTCTCTTTGGGGCGCTTAAAGACATCTATATCCTTTGCTTTATTAAACGAGTTGAGTTAGAATGTGCCTTTGAAGTGTGTGCCTTATTTGTACGGGAGAGTGGAAAATTATCAGCTACTTTTCTTCGCACGTCTTTGTAAGTAGGTGATTCTTACAAGAAAAAATATCATTCTGTCCTATTTATTCTGTACAACGTTTTTTTGTAATAGTTACTGAGTAATTTTATTTTTTCTTATAGTTCCTATGTCTTGCGTAGTTTGCACATTTGCCAGTGTCAAAGTTAAAAAATAAAATTGCACAATAAAATTTTCTTTGGATGATAGACGTAGCAAATTGCGTGAGTCAGCAGTTCGTTCGTAGGCGTGATTAGCATAGTCCCCTACGGTATCATTCTCTTCAATTTGACCACACTCATGCGTTTTCATGAAAGATGATTTAATTTCAATCATCATCATCATCATCTCAGCCAAAAGACGTCCACTGCTGGACAAAGGCCTCCCCCAAGAAAATTAATTAATTTCAATGTTACATGCATAATCTGGTATTCCCACAATTCGTTTCCACTCAAAATATAAATATTATGATTATTTATATATATAATCTTAAGCAAATTTTGTTGCGTTGGCATTATCATCCGTAAAATATAAAAAAATATATAAAAAAAAAACAATTTGAAAACCAGCTATGCTATCGTGGCTCAATCCAATCGACTAATTTCGGTGAGTTCGGCACCCGACCCGGCATGTCATGGGGTGCGGGTTCGAATCCCGCTCGTGGAAATTTTAACCCTTTGTCTTTTTTCAAATTATATAAATACTAGCGGCTGCTCGCGGTTTCACCCGCGTGGTTCCCGTTTCCGTGGGAATATCTGGATAAAAAGTATCCTATGTGTTATTTCAGGTTATAAACTATCTGTATGCCGAATTTCATCCAAATCCATCGCTCCGTTGCAACGTGAAGAAGTAACAAATATACGAACATACATACACACAAACTTTCGCATTTATAATATTAGTAGGATTTACTCAAATAGTTATTGTAGTCATTAACTGGCAGGCTGACCTATTAACTTTTAAACTAAACGGTGTAACCTTATTTTCACCTATTACTACAAAATGGTGTAACGAAAATTGGACAAAGTATCTTTTATTTTCTAAAGAATTTGTTGATTGCCTTCGACGGACAAAGTATCGCGTACACAAATCCCATATGTATTTCACATATGTATTAAATGTGTAAAATTGTTATTAGGTGGATCTACATGACGACGGACGGTGAGACCGATCCTCTCATATGGCAGCATCATCTGGTGGCCCAGAACCAGACTGACGATCATTAAGAATGCTCTTAGCAAACTTCAGAGAACAGCTTGTCTGGCGATCACTGGTGCTTTTAGAACAACTCCAACGGCAGCGCTGGCACCTCACAGACTTTTCACCCCTGCACATTGTAATAGAAATTAGAAACAGAGGCAAAGAAAGCGTTACA
The DNA here is from genome assembly GCA_947562085.1 of Eudonia lacustrata. Lineage (NCBI taxonomy): Eukaryota > Metazoa > Arthropoda > Insecta > Lepidoptera > Crambidae > Eudonia > Eudonia lacustrata. Next base: position 18,636,728 of record OX387313.1, on the reverse strand, counting down.
TAGACTAAAGGTGGCCGGACTGTGGGACGCATCTAAACCTCTGACTAGACACACAAAATGGGAACCAAGTGACATTCCTGACAGGATCATGGAAATGGGGTGCGATAAAATATCCCCTATTATCATGCTGGAAAAGAATTTTCAAGTTTGTGTTCCAACCAGGGACGAATGGAAACGAGGGCCACCGTCTCCGGAGGCTGCCTAATCTGGTATCCCGACGGATCCAAAATGAAGTCGAACACAGGAGCAGGCGTCTTTAATAACGACTCCAAGCATAGTCAAAGCATGGGAAAATTTACCACTGTTTACCAAGCAGAAACCTTCGCAATTCTCCTATGCACAAAGCAGAATAATAGAATTAGCTATGAAAAAGCGTAATATATTCATTCTCAGTGACAAGCTGCGCTCAAGTCACTCATATCGCCCCGGATCGACTCTGGCCTTGTTCTAGAAACCACCAAAGCTCTAAACAAGCTAGGTGGACATGACAAGGTGAGATTGATCTGGGTCCCAGGCCATATGGGAATCCATGGCAACGAGATGGCGGATGCACTTGCCTGGGAGGACTCGGAGACCCAGCTCATTGGTCCTGAGCCGTTCGTGGCACTTGCACCAAACAAGGCCTTAAAAGATTACATCGTAAACAGGCAAAGCATCGAAAGAGCAGCCGGGTATGAAACACTCCAAATCCTTCCTAGGCGAAAACGCGTGTGTAAAAAAACATTTATATAAAAAATTGGCAAAATTATAACTTAACTTATAACTTAGGTATACAAAGTAATCCCATTTCACATAGTCTTTTCATTTATTATCTCTTATTTTCATTTTGACTTCATAGCAAATCAGTAGTACAAAAGAAACTAAACCCCTCCTACGACGTCTACGACAGACATCCGTAGCCCGTAGCATAGTATCTCGTAGCAATATCGTAGTCCGTAGTAGTCCGACTTTAAAAAACAGTGTTGACTATTTACTACTGAGCTATACTGTTATGGCGTTTATCGTATCGTGTGGTGAATGCTTTTGCCTTGGCCTAACGACCGACCGCGACCCCGTAATTTTGAGGTGCCGGCATCGCTCATGTGCATGTTTAGTCTATGTGGACGTAACCTTTACATAGATATTTCATGCAACTCTAGTTTTTTTTATTAATTCCTTTTGTGTTGAATCGTAATACCTGATTATTCTAAAAAAGGTTTCTCCTAGGTGTGCTAAATCTTAGATCGCATCATCAGGGCCTCGATTGTGCTTGTTTGTATTTTTTTAACCTTTTTTTCTATTTACGTTTTCTCTTATTTAAAAATCAGGCCACTGTCACACCATTGAGAAGTTATTGAATCAACAGACTTGAGCCCAGATGAGATAAAGGTCAATCGTAAGTCAATCAAATATTTAAAAAAAAATCCTTAATATTGTAACACAACAAAATAACAAAGTAATTTATACGAACATATCGATTCGATCACTATCTCGCACCGGAATCGACTCAGTGTTTTTTCCAGTGAAGATTTTATGGAAATTCAATGCAATTACAAAACCATTAGCGTCGACATTACATTGGAATTGGTTCTGAAAACAGAAAACGTCGTTGTTACGAGTACGTGGAAACAGCGCTCAAATAGTAATGCTACTTTCATTTGTAATCAGTTTTGTTTTATGATTTAGTTGGAATGTATATAGTTAAAGTAATTATCAACGGAATTCTTACCGTCTTTATTCTGAGTGAGTATCTGATGTTTAGACACAGTTGTATGCGCCATGATCACGGAATTACTGAAGTTATGGCGGATAGGTTTTTATTGAGCAGACAAAACGATAGTTTTTTTGCGCTCGACGCCTGTACCCCTGGATTCTAAGTCACTACACTTACAGTATCAGAACGCGAAACGGCATTATAGTTGTTTTTGCGGTTTTAATTACTCTAATGCAAATGAACTTATGAGTCTGTTCTAATGTTATATTTTTCCTTTTGTCGTTATTCAGTGTCTACACTGAATAGCTTGATGGCGCAGTGATTCGTGCGTCGATATGCGATCTTGCAAGTTAGTATCAAACAAGTAACTAAGTTAGAGTATCGTGAGCTTAGGGTTCTTAAACCGTACGTTTACGTACCATGATAACTTTACGACGATTATAGAGTACGTTTAAATATTTTTTTAAGTAAAATTTTAGAGAAAGGTAATATTTTTGTAAATTTTAATTTATTACTAGGTTGTTGTAGGCTTTATTATCTAATTCTTATGAACAACCCTATTCGCAATCGTTTCCCTATTAGAAGCTCTTTACCATTTAGCAAATAAACTCATTTTCTTAACACGTTGACTGCCTTAAAACTAGACACAATATATTGTAGCCCCGCACATGTGCGGGGTCCGGCACTGAATGTGTTCATACCATTTTTTTTATTAAAAGATGCTAACCACTTTTTAAGTTATTTGATAATCTTATAAAAGTGTAATTTTATAAGATTATATAACAAATTAAAAAGAACCTCCTATTAAAAGCAGATCACATTTTTTTTAACTTGCCTTATAAAGGAACGGCACCTGACAATGACGTACAAACGGACGGACATGACAAAGCGGAAAATAACATTGTTTACAACAAAAAAGACCGTAAAAGCTTTAAATAACTTTCTGTATGTCCATCATTGCGTAAAATAGGATGCCTTTGTGATACTGAATTACAATATTTAAAATACGTGATACGCAAATGTTAACAACGTTGTCGGCATAAATGCATAACTAATACAATGTTATTGTGCTCCCACACTTCATTATGAGCTGACAGTAAGGCCTGGACCAAAGCACAGATGGCCAGAGAGTATAGGTTATAATATGTGACATAATAGGGATGTTAATAAAAAGAATGAAGCTAATTTTATAATAATTACATTAATGTTGTATGAGATATTGTAATACAAGAACTATTTTTTCTTTATAAAAATTGTTAGCAGATTAGCGTTATTGATTATGGTGAAAAATGTTTGAAATAAATGATTCGTTATTCCTTACATTGCATTTTATTTACCAAATTCCTTATCAAATCTCTATTGTTCATAAACTCTAAAATCAGTTATTTGTAGAATGAGTCAACTGTAGAATCGGTCTTTTGTAGAATCAGTCATTTGTAGAATCGGTCATTACTAGAATCAGTCATTTATAGAATTGTACATTCCACGAATCGGTCAATAATAGACTACGTAGTCATTCTGCGAATCAGTCATTCCTAGACTAAACCGACAAAAACAATAATAAATTCTAAAACATTATATGTATACATGAAACCACGTAATAGTTCTTTAAAACATCGACCTATATTTTATTTGACCTAAGCATAAATTTCTGTAACCTATAAACATATTAAACACTCAATTGACGGAACAAAACGGTGACGTAATAGTTTCCATTCATACACAATTTCTATTCATCTATTGACTAACTAGTCACTTACCCTTTGAGGCGACGCACCGCTAAACAATAAATCTCATACGGAGCGTTTGCGCCCCGTACCATAAGAAAAACTGTTTTTTTTCCTTCAAATTAAAACTACAAATTATTTTAAAAAAATGAACTACAATATTGAAGTGTGTGTTAAGACTAATCTACTAAGAAAATTTAGATGCTTAAATCGGTCTGGTTAGCCTGTAAAATGCAAATCTATGTTTTAAAAGAGGTTAATTTGATATTTTTTTCTCTGTTATAAAAGTAAACAAATCGTGTTTCTGCAACTAGCAAAGTGAAGTCAATAAAATGAATAATCATGTCATCAACTATCACTTTCATATGTTTTGTAATTGTCAAGAAAAATCAAGATCCCCGCCACGTAAATTTCCAATGCGTCGCCTTAACCCCAATTTAGTACATGGAAAAGCTTAAACTCTCAATCTCTTGTCTCTATCAACTTAAAACAATTGACAGAATGCAGTAAAGTCTTAAATAGGTTACGCATTAAATAAATAAAGAGTAATACTTTTAGTTGAAATCGCTACAGCTACGTGATATATAGTTACCGTGTAGGGCTGAGGGTAACTATCTTAGGTCAAGTCTAACTGCCTCCCTTATAGACCGCAATCAAAGTTAATGATTTTTTTTGTAAAATAATTCCTAATAATGACTGTTTTGAAATTAAAAAGTATAAGTACTAAGCAATGATTTACGCAATTTGGCTTCTTTGAATACGTCTAAATTTAATTAAAATTAACACAACATTATAAGGCTGTTTGTTTTCTTAAATACACTCGTGTGTATAATTTAAAAATATGAAGTCAGAACAGAAAGCGTTTCATAAAAAAAACATTATGTATCGTATCTTTATCAGGCTGCCTTCAAAAAAATTCGCCCACGGGCGCCTGTGACGTCAAATCGTCACCGTGACATTATCTCAATGGGATTACGACAAGCATAGGCACCGATAACTATCAGATAAAGCTCTAATGTGGGCCCACTCCAAATATTTTAATGCCCTCAAAGGCAAGCGAGATCGCGAGATAAAGTGATAAAAATATGAAAATTTTGGTACTTACTAGATTTGCTTTAGATGTAACTCCCTTAGGACGGTAAGAAAATAACGCTTGCAAATTCTATCCCAGCTTCTTCATTTATCAGTATAACTTCACTTATTCCTTTATATTTTTTTTCTTTATCATGTTTTATTAGTCCAAGTGATATGAATCCACATCTTACTAGTCAGTGGCGGTAGCCAAAGTAACATTAAGAAAACGATAGCGAAGTTCGAAAAGAATAAAATGTATGGGATTGACATAAGATTGACCACGTGATTTAGCGCGGCTTATGTCAATCCCATACATTTTATTCTTTTCGAACTTCGCTATCTTTTTTTAATGTTACTTTGGTTAAGCCTACTGGATAGTGATAACTTATTTATTTATTTTAATTATTATTTATTTATTTACACACAAACTTACAACTATCATTACAGGTTTTTTTTACCCCCAATGCGATAGATGAAGCGATTGAATTTATTTGTAACAAATTGTCCAACTAGCAAACTTTGTGAATTCGCTCAATGAACACATGAATGAATCCGTCTCTTTATCGACGAGGTTGATTGTGCAAAAAGCGCGCGTCAGTGATAATTTATACTAATATTATAAAGCTGAAGAGTTTGTTTGTTTGTTTGGTTGAACGCGCCAATCTCAGGAACTACTGGTTCGAATTGAAAAAATATGTTTGTGTTGAATAGTCCATTTATTGAGGAAGGCTATAGGCTATATTACATCACGCTATGACTAATAGAACGCGGGTGAAACCGCGGGGCACGGCTAGTGACTGATAAGTGGCATACATGGTAGCGTACCCATTAATTACTTGCCTGCTGTCATCTGGGAAGGTACTCGTAGAAGAACCGAGTAGGTACAGACGCCTGCAGATCCACCTATCTTTAACTGTCAAATTTCTTCAATAAACATTCAACCATATGCCATATACATAAAATTCTAAGTCTATTGAGGAAATTTGACAGTTTGTGGTAGTCTATTACTTCTTCTTCTTCTTTTATTTATGGCATGTTTTGTGTCTACAGCCGAACACAATTCTGACAATATCACGTAGTGTAGGTAGCGAATACACGGAAGGATTCGCATGAAATAAATTATAATTTTGCGTTTTTAAGCAAATTTACCAAGAACAATTAAAGAATTTCATGTTTCAAGTTGAAACATCAGTTTGTGTCATGTCATCAGTAGCACAGCTGATTAACTAATAGTTACTACCCAGTAATATGGCTGTTTTATATGTTTTATCTGTTAGTTGTGTTTTCGTTTTGTACTATCCTATAGTACACTATTTATATGTGTGATATATTGTACCATTTTTTCTATTTCTATTGTTATTAAATCTATATATAAATACGTGAAGCAAAAACTTTGTACCCCATTTTACGAAAATTGCGCGGACAGATGAGTATGAAATTTCGCACACTTCTATAGACTATAGTTTATAAAGAGAAGAATGCTAATATTGTTTTTAAATTGTGCATAAAAAATACATTAAATTAAATAAACATAGTTTCATAAATATTTCAAAAATTTCAAAAATGGAAGAGTAGCGGCCGAAATCTGTCAATGCCAATCTAAACTCACATTCTATCTTTTTTAATTTTTTATTGCTTAGGATACAATCCGTGCAGGCAGCTTCAATAAAATATTGTTTAGTAAACAGCTTTTTATAAAAATTACGGTCGAATTTCGAACACTGGACGGCCACTAGTAATTTATAAACGCATGTTGCAATGTATTAATGTAAAAAAAACCATTCATCCATTCATGGAAAGTGTCCTTCTATGATAGGCAGGGTATTTCACAATAATAAACGCAGTGTAAAAATGTGCTCTTATTAAACTGAATAAAAATATTGTAGTTATTCCAAACATCACTAATATTAACTATCTAACGAGTTCATTAACAGGGCGTTTGAGCTTTTAAAATCAATATGTCGAAATATGGACTTAGACTTATTCAACACCAACGTATCTAGGTTCAAAAAATTATACAATGCTAACTTCTTTATGTCTGTTAGCTCTGTCACGCACGGCTCTTAAAAATAAAGTATTATTAACAACGATTTGCCAAATGTATCTACATACTTTGTTTTAGATGAAAACTTGTAATTGGCCTAATTGTATTTATACATTAATTTATGTTTAAAATACAGCTGTATGTTTTCCAAAAAATTGTATAATAAAATAAAATAAAATATGATAGGGCAACGATATGATTGCCATTTTGAGATATCTCTACATATAGACATCGGCTATTCTAATTGACTTTTTTACTTTTATTTTTTTACTTTTTTACCTACGTCCTTGACATACAACATTTTAATTTACTTTTTGAAACACAATGATGTTTCAAAAAGTAAATGTTTATAAAAAGTTAGTGTTGTCATGTTGGGGTTGGGGCTACAGCACCAGGATAGTAAGTAGTAAGTAAGAATGTATGTATATTTATGTATATTATAAAAGTTATATATATATAAATTTTGAATATATTGAATTTTTAATTTAAGTATGTATGTAATGGGTGTATAATATTATATGTACTTATTTATTTAATGTTTGCGCACTTCCTCTATCTCTTTCTTGAGTTCTTCGACCTAAGGTTGTCTGGAAGAGATCGCTTGTAGATATAAGACCTCCTTTGCCCATAGACTAGCTTTAAGTTTTTGTGTATCTGTTGTTTTCTTTTTTTTTCCATCTGTATGTGAGCAATAAAGAATTTATCTATTTATCTATCTATAGCTTCTATTCTTTATACTTACGTTACGTTATTTACTCGACAGCAAAAAAAGTCGTCTAGCCTATAGAAAACTATTAAAATAATATATAGTCTATCGAACCTACCATCTTTGTTAGACCTATATTTCATGAAATATTTTTAAATGAATTTGCAATAACTGGGATGCTCGGTAACATTCCTTCGGAGTAGTTCAAGTACCGTCGTCATGAGTTTGGGTCAAACAACTTAAACTATCTGCCGCTAGGTAAATGCACCGCATTCCTAATGGAATTCCTGAAATTCTACTTATTCCAATAAAGTGAATACTTCATTGGAATAAATAGAATTTCAGGCAGGTTAGACATTTGTCTAAGGTTTATATTTTAAAATGTCTACAATAGTTTGTCGGTGGCTTGGTTTTGATAATATTTCCATAGAGCTTATGTTAAAAGTAGGCAACCGACTGGTGCCAAGTGTGAGTTTAATTCGCCAATTGATCACGTTAACGAAAACGAGAATTGTATGGCAAAATGTTAACTCTTCTCGTACGCCGCCAGACGGTATTAAATACAGAATTAAAACAAACAAACATTGGTGTAATGATTTTGAAAGATCTAAAACTATAACTAATTGTGATGTAGGCCGCAAGCCACGCCCAACGCTGGACATAAACATGTCCCACTACACGACTTAACAATTGACATAGTTGTTTAAATTTATGTACATGGAATATCGGTGGGAAAATTGAAAATTACAGTAAAATATAACATGAAACTCAGTAATTATACACTGGACCGCAAAGAAAAAGGATCGGTTATAAAATCTTCAATATCTTCAAAAGCACCTGACCTAGCTTTATGAAATAAAACTAAATTAATAGTAGATTGTTATACAAGGACCTAAAATGACACATCATATAGCGAGGCAGTAAATAGAAAAGTTTTAATGGGTTTTTAGCGCCGTGTGTTACACTCTACTTTTCACTACAATTGCGAGAAAATAATATAATCCAATACAATATGAAATACTTTATTTTATTAAAAATTGAATGTACAATTTGTACAATTCTGGATATTTAACGAGATGTTTTTTCCCGGTAACTTAATTTCAGTCCTCTGTGAAGATGAATGTTGAGTTGTCTGTAGGGTAAACGTGGGAGATACACGTAGTTCCAGGTTTGAGGATCCCTCGTTCGGATGTTCTGGATCAGCTGAGTTGACTCATCTCTTGATGTCGATGGTCGTGGGCTAGTTGGGAGAATATTGATGCGTTCTGTGATACGCTGGGTGATATCAAATTTGTCTACGAAAAACTAGACAGAACGAGAAAGGAAGACACCACAGAAACTCAAATTTGAGTCATGGTAGAGAACACGAGAATTGGACTCTGGATGACTGGTCAAAAGTTCACAAGCACGACGGGAAGAAAAGAGTGTACAGAAGGCCAGGAGAGCGCTATAACCAAGCTAGTATCGAAGAAAAAGTACCATACAGCGGAGGCTCTGTTCCCGCGTAAGCTGGGATTTCTTCCGAAAGCCGCACTGAGCTAGTGGTGATAGAAAATGGAACTTTAACTGCAGTAAGATAAAAGAAGTAGTTACTGAAATTCTGAATGACTACGTTGGTCCATTTTTAGTGGACATGGGCGAGAATGTCGTTTTTATGCAAGACAATGCCCGCCCGCATACAGATCAGATATTGTTTGACTATTCAAGAAGTTGGTATCACACACATGGGTAGGCCAGCACGCAGCCCCGACTTAAACCCCATTGAGCATGCATGGGACGAACTGGGACCACGTGTACGTCAGCGGAATCCGCCGCCAATCACGCTACGTGAACTGAAAGAAGCTCTAATAGAGGAATGGCAGAATATTCCGCAGAATGGTCTCAAAAACCTAGTAGAAAGTATGCCAAATCGCGTAACAGCAGTATTGCGAGCTCGCGAAGGCAACACAAAGTACTAAAATGCGTGAAAACGGCACGTCTGTAACCAATCTACATTTACGAAAATCCTGGAAAAAGTACGCATTTTTATTAATTTTACATTTATAAAAAATAAAAAGCTTGAATTTTTTTATTATTTTCATTTAAGCACATTAAAATATTCTTAAATTTAGTTTTTATTTCATGAACATAGGTCAGGTACTTTTGAATATATTGAAGATTTTCTAACCGACTTTTTTTGTTTGCGGTACAGTGTAGTTGTTAAACCTGATGAGTAGTTAGAATTTGACTTCTCTATCGACTACTTAGTTAGTAGTAAGTAAATAGTTTTTTAATACTTACAACGATTTTGTTGTTATGTAATACTAGTAGTTTTCCAGCGACTTCGTCCGCGTCGATATGGTGGTATTTTCCAATTTCGTATTTTCAATACTTTGATCCCCAAATTTGAGGATGAGGAGCTAAATGGCGCAGTGGTTAACGCACCCGGTCTGTGAGTGCTGAGGTTAAGCAACTTTCGCAAAGGCCGGTCATCGGATGGGTGACCAAAAATTTATCATCTCGAGCTCCTCCGTGCTTCGGAAGGTACGTAAAGCCGTTGGTCCCAGCTGCATTAGTAGTCGTTACAACCACCAATCCGAACTGGGCCCGCGTGGTGGTTTATGACCCATTCTCCCTATCCATCCATAGGGAAGGCTCGTGCCCCAGCAGTGGGGACATATAAATGAGCTGATGATGATGATGATGATGATCCCCAAATTTATTAAAAAAAACATTGTAGAACCTCCTTAAAAAAATAAATATAGCCTGTTACCCGAAAGGTATGTAGCAATTTACCAGTAAAAGATTTTTTAGAATCGGACCAGTAGTTTCAGAGATTACCCTCCCTAAACAAACAAACACACACACACTTTATCTCTTTACTAATGGTTGAAATAGATTAATTGAGTCGCGACTTCATGTTGTTCTTGTTGTATTCCAACAGTTAGAGATAAAATAAACAGGATCTCAATAGTTGAGGGTTTCGTATGAGTCGCTTCCATCTTTGGCCTTATCGTCACTTACCATTAGATGAGATAAAGGCCTTTGTAGTAAAATAAACAAATAACAAGATATTCAATAACGAAGCAGTATTTTTCCTCCCTTCCAGCTGACTTACAGAGAGGCATTAACAAATTGCCACTACGCTGACAAAGATGCATAGAAAGCAAGGGAATACTTCGTTTAATTGAAATGAAAAAAGTTAAGTCTTAACTTTGTTTCAAACCACCAATCCGCGCTGGACCCGCTTGTTTTATGACCCGTCCTCCTTGTTGTGTGTCATAGGGAAGGTCATGCCACAGCTGTAGATGGGGATATAAAATGAGCTGATAGATGATGTGACGATAATACTTTTTTTTCTTAAGTGGCAATTACATAGGTTAATAACTAATGAAACAGTAACGATTACAGCTCCTAAATGCTAATACCTACGCATTAAAACTCATTGACCTTTTCAACTATTTATAACCGATCACTATGCTATTATTACTAAATAAATGAGTGAAAACTGAGGGATGGAAAGGTTGTATGTTTATAAATAACAAGCTGTGCCCGCGACTCCTTTTGCGCGGTCTTTAGATTCTGCATTATTTAGTTCAACATCGTCAATCTTTTTGAGCCTAAACCATCAGTATTTAATTATTTAGGTTACAACAGTGGGCATAACTATTGAATATAAGACACATTCATATCTTATTTACACATAACTCCAAATTAAATGAAAATCCTTTATTCAATTTAGGCATTTAAATAGAGATATCTAGAATTAACCATGAATTAAAAAAGCGATAAGAAAAAATCCTTTTTACTTTCTAAGAGAAATACTATAATTCTAGAGATTGTCTATAATAAAATAATTAATAAAAGATTCCGTAAATTACATCCCATACTTTTTTAACATAATGGTGTGTGAACATGGACTTATAACGGTGTGAGTAAGAATACTGAAAAAGGCAATCTATCTCCATGTCAAAGGGAAGATTTTCAATTGGCCAGCTCTACGGAAGATCTTGCTTCCCTTGGGAGAAGGTTAGGCTAGGGCCTAGTTAGCCTCTTAGTCTTCTACAATTGCAAAGGCGTTCGACGGCAGCTGTAAGCGCATACAGAATGTGATGCCCAGCTGTGGGACGTTAATAGGCTGATGACAATTAGAATGTTCCGTAATTTTTAACTAAGAGCTTAAAAACTGATTAATCCTGTAAAAATAACCAAAATTTCTGAAAATCCCTTTTGAGAATAAGAATTATGAGAAATATCTTTCCGTATAAGTCACTACCCGCATCTCCAAAAATATAGGATTTTGACTATGTTTTTAAGTCGCTATAACGATATGTCGATTAATATTTCCTAAGCAAATTAAGTAGATTACGCTTCAGTAAGACTTTTATATTTTTTATTTCAGCCCTCGTCTTCGATGATGTGACATTCCATTTGTCACAATTGCCATCACTATATTGGATTTTTATGTATAAAAAGTAGTCAATAGCACCCTGGGGTTCTTCAACTACCTCTATACAAACAATCACGTTGTTCCGTTGCTCCGTTTTGACGAGAAAGATGCACAAACTGACAAACAATTTTTACAAGTAAAATATTAGTCTAGAAGATAGATTCTAACAACGGGCTACGAAATGCCTCTAGTCATATTAAATGTGACCTATATGCTGACGGACTATTATATCACTGACACGTGTTAATATTTCATGCTTGATTGTGAAGTTTGACTTCGATTTATTATTGAAATAACATTTTGTGAACACTAGTGAACAGAGTTCGATCAATGGCTGCGATAAGAGTAACATTTATGTATAAGGCCGAGGCTTCTGTTTAGTCACTCTTACTTGTCGACAGTTTTATTTATTTACTGGCCGTGACCCGCCCGCTTCGCTGTGCGAAAATAATTGATCAATTAATGCTAATCAAAATAATTATAAGGTTTACCAACATAATAATATAGCCTATCATTTGCACAATCGCATGTTCTTACTACATACAAATTTTCATCAAGATCGATCAAGCCGTTCTTGAGTTATAAGAGGACACACAGACAGACAGACAGACAAAAATTTTAAAAATCGTAGAATTGGTGTCAGTGAGTCATAAAACGAATATTTATCCCAAAATTTGTCAGAAAAATTGCATGTGCAGACAGACAACCTACAGAGCCTACAGATTTATATAGTAGTATAGATAGATAGAAGACAATCTTATGTTCTTACTACATACAAATTTTCATCAAGAGCTTTACCCGCCCGCTTCGCTGTGCGAAAATTTATAAATAAAATTTAATATTTTTTTATAGCCTATCATTTGCACAATCTCATATTCTTACTACATACAAATTTTCATCAAGATCGGTCAAGTCCTTCTTGAGTTATAAAAGGACATACAGACAGACAGACAGACAAAAATTAAATCGTAGAATTGGTGTCAGTGAGCCATAAAACGAATATTTATCCCAAAATTTGTCAGAAAAATTGCATACATATGCATACATATGTATATACGTAGTACCAAGTATAGATATATCATAATCACAATAATAATCATAAATAACTATGAACTCAAAAACAATAGGCTAAAAAATGGTAGTACAGTTACGTTTCGAAATAACCTCTTATTAAGTAGAATAACTAAAAATGTAATATAAATCTGTTTTAAGTTGAAGATTATGGAGGAATAGCTCAAACTCTATCTAAACAGACCAAGGGCCAAACACTCAAACGCTACTCAACTCCGAGACGCTCTTGAGTCTAGTGTTGTCTCTGAAATTTGTTAGATAATGACATTGGCAAGTCGCTGCTTGAGTGTGCCAACTCAAAATAGATAGATAAGGATATATAGAGAGCTAGAAAGGTAGATATAAAGATAGATGGATATATATGACCGGCGGAATTCGTACCGCTTTGAAAGTTTCCATGACAACAAAACAAACAAATCATTCGTCCGCTTAAGAACACCTGTATCCCATGATGGACCCCTATAGCAGCGCCACCTACCGGGTCCAATTGTAAATCTAAACCATTCTCGAAAACCATATACGAAAAATCTGAAAACTATACATATTTAATTAAATCACAAAAAAAATAGGGTATGCAAGGAACAGGACTTCAAGTTTTGAAGTAAGTTAACCGTGTCATATGGGGTATTGTATGAAAGGGCTTCATTTGCACAAGCTTAAACAGATTTTTAATTATTTTTATGATGTATAGTTTTTGATTAATGACGAAGAATGAAAAAAGAAAAACCTTGGAAACTGAATTTCGGGAAAAGTTCAAGACTCGATTCCTAAACTATATAATATGTATAGTCGACAATGAAGATGCTTTACCACCTTAGAAGTGAATTTTGTTTGGTTATATTAAAACAGCAAGTTTTATTTTTGTTTAAAATACCAAGTGACAGAACAACGTATGTCATTATTGACAATGAGCCTTATCGAAATTTTATTGTAATGGAAGTTTTTGTCAAAAGTGATAAAGCAATTTCATGGTCGACTGTCCATATTGTACGGAACGCCCGGTGGGCGAATCTGACTCGCACTTGTCCGGTTTTTCTGATACGATAAATATTAGCTATAAAATACTCAATAAAACTTCTGACCCTTCCTAACAGCCTAAAAAGTTCAAAATAATGCCTAAACTGTCCCGCTGTTGGGCAAAAACCTCCATCATCAACTCATCACAAATCATTCACCGCTACAATTCATGGGTATTTATTGTAACTAGTGGTCGCCCAGTGGTCGAAATTCTACCGTAATTTTATTAAAGCTGCACGGATTGTATCCTAAGCAATGAAAAATTAAAAAAGATAGAATGTGAGTTTGGATTAGCATTGACAGATTTCGGCCGCTCCACTTCCATTTTTGAAATTTTTGAAAAGAGTATATATACGTGTGTGTCAAATACATGGTAGTGTGTGTAATGTTTGTTTTATTGATTTAATGTATTTTTATGCATAATTTGAAAAAAATATTAACATTCGGATAACCTTCTTTATATTAACTATAACTATGTAAGCGGTGTGCTCACGTGCCCTCATTGTGCACGAGTGTTTACTGCCAAGATCGGCTACATAAGCCATCTTCGGGCGCACCAGCGCCACCAAACCGACTAGGAGTCGAAGTGGTCGCCATGGCCGAAAACGGTCGGAATGATGATCAAGTGTGCGAAATTTCATACTCCTCCGCCCGCGCAATTTTCGTAAAAAAGGGGTACAAAGTTTTTGCTTCACGTATTAATATATAAATTATCACCACGTTTGCCTAATGCGGGTTTTTTTGTCCTTTTTATATCAGACGGGTAAGGCCTTCATCTCACCTGATGTTAAGTGATGGTAAGACTGAAGGTGGAAATGCACTTCAAGGGAATCCTCAAATACTCAGGCACTGGCACAACAATGCAACAAACATTGATGTTATGGCGACATATTTAGATAACATGGGGTAGCTAGCCAGATGGACAAACAAGCCCTACCACCAACCACACCGAGTAAACAAACATGTACCTGGGAATACAACCCAGGACCTCTGTAACCAGTTACCTCAGTGAGGCAGTTAGATGTGAGATGGGTTGGTGATTACAAATTCGGGCTATGCATCGGAAAATAGGAAGACGCTGCCCACTCTAGAAATTAGACTGTGGAGCGAGAACTGGCCGAGCGTTTTAACTCCATAATATCACATGAAAAGTGTTACTAACGGCACAACAACTAAAAGTTCTATCATTTTTTATCTTTTGATTACTTTCACTTATTATTGATTAACGAGGGCAAATGTTTGTTTGGTAAATATTAACCTTACTTGGTACACACGCCAGCACATCAGCTTACCACAAACTGTCAAATTTACTCAATAGACTTTGATCTTTATGTATATGTGGGAATATCGGGATAAAAAGTATCCTATGTGTTAATCCAGGTTATAAACTACCTGTATGCCGAAGTTCATCCAAATCCATTCAGTAGTTACGTGAAAGTGTAACACACTTCCATCCTTACAAACTTTCGCGGTTATAATATTAGTAGGATGGGTGAACATTGCAATTTGACAGTTTTGGACAGTTGTCTTTTTCAAAATAGTTTCGGATAGTTTGATGTGCAGTGCAAGCGTCTGTACGTGACGTATTTAAAAGTTTCGCAACATATATTACATGGCAGACTTAATGCCTGAGGCATTCTCTACCAGTCAACCATAGGGTGGTGCAGAAATAACAAGGTAGGTGAGATTGGGTGAAGAGAACAATTTAGAAATAAAAATTATATATTATAAAACGCACAGTATATACCTACATATATACAATTTATATAAATATGTATATAAACTTATAGTAATACATAAACTACTTTTACAAATATACCACAAAAATAAACGTTTATTACATAATTTATAAATAGGACGTTGCTGAGATGATTCTGCCAAGGTTTTATCAAAAAAGAGCATACTGACTTTCTTTTTAAAAGCGTCACGACTCGTAGCCATCCTGATTTTAAGAGGTAGCGCATTCCATATGAGAATGGACTGAATAAGGAAGGACGAGTGTACAACGCCAGATGTATGGGAAGGACAGAGAAGGAGAAGATCATTAGTAGATCGGAGATTCCTACTATGAGAGGAGCAAAGGTATTGAAAATGAGGAGTGAGATAAGAGGGAGCATTTGGAGAATTAAGTAGTGAAAATAGTGTCTTCAGGGCTCGTACAAGCCTCCGCTGGCGAATGGGCAGCCATTTTAGCTTGTACCTATATTGTGAGATGTGGTCATATTTTTTGAGGGTACTTATAGATGAACCGTATAGTGTTGTTGAGCAATCTGCCGAGTTTATCTAACTAACCGTTCATGTTTGTTAATCCGTTACCTAGTCGCCGTAATAGTATAAGCTTTGCTTAGTTTACGACTAGGATTACTGTATCGGTTATACAAGGGTGCGGATTCGCGCTCGTGAAAAACTTTCAACGAATTTTAATTTGTTCTCAACAAAATTTGCGTATAATTTTTATATATATATAATAACAAAATATTTTTTTAAATCGTGACTTATGGCGTATGACGTAATTTTAATTGTATGTAAGTATATCATTAGCCACAATGGGGTTAATTTGCTTTTTTGACCATTTTCCCGTATTTAAAATTTTGTAAAACTGTACTTTAAAAAATCTATTAATTTCATTATATAAATAGAACCGTAAAAGTATTTTAAAATAATCACCAGTTGTTTTATTACAATAGTACATCGTTTGTGTGGTTTATATTTGTATACCGTGTCCACGATAAAAAGGAAATTCGGATACAGAAATTGATTGTCATCACACAAACACATTGCCAACGCCGGGAATCGAATTCGTAAGAGACATACATCTGATGGCCATAAAAACTCTAAGATGCTACGCGCCGTAGCGCGCTACGAAAATTTACTAGTTTTTAGAACTCTTCGGTGACCCAGTTCGTGCGCATGCGCATTGTGTAGAGCAGTAGGTTATATCAACCGTATATTGTCCCATGTTGGTCTGAGACTTAAGAAGAATGTGCCATATGGGTTACTTCCCTAACACGTCGTAAAAGGCGACCAGTGTGATATTGGTTGTGATTGTACAGGCGATGTGCTAGCCAGCTATCACTACTTTCACAGTTTTCCATGTAAACCCAGACTTTTTGACTAAACGTGTGGTCCGTGTAGCTCGGTTTGCTTACTTCTCGGGAATTACAGGCATTGCGCTTTGTATTTTTATTTATGATAGTAATATATCATTTTTACTGCAGATATACAAATGACCGATTGTATATTTTGTAAAATTTCTATGAATTAAAGTAAGTAATAATAGTTAACCTATTTATTAAAACAAGGGACAAACATGAACCTGTTAGTCACACATTTCTTAATAGAACGGTTTATACAACGGTTTCATTCAAACGCATAACAACCACCATTGAGTACCTACAAAACCCTGTACCTACAAACCCAAAAAAGTACCTGTAAAAGGATTGAAACTGCAAACTTTCAAGATGGCGAAAATAGTGGGATATAAACGATAGTAAAGATTAATTAATTTTTATTTTTTTCGTTAAACTTCTTTAAAAGGCTGCCACGGTACGTAAGTCAACCATATCAGTAACTGCCACTTATATTCAATCTCGAAGGGCCGTCAATTATTTTTGGAAAAATCGATTGTTATCATCGTTTTCATGTCACAACTACAATTATCAATTAAAAACTAGGAATGCGTGTGGCTGTAAACCCCTGTAAGGTTCAAAAACTATTTTCATGATAAGTCCGTAAGTCTTGCTAACGAGCTACGATTATGTATAGCTTTATAAACGTACAAGTACGTATAAGTATGCTTTGAGGAAAGTTTTCAGAGGAAGGCAAACAGCCGTCAACATATTTTGTAAAATTACACTGTGCAATGACAGTTCCAGTCGATTGAGACGAAACATCAAAAGTCTGAAAACATTCCTCAGCCAAGCAGGACAGAATAGGGTGATAGTAACCACGAGTCACGGGTGCCTCACTAAGGCATTAGTGTTCGGGGTCGTCGAACGGCGTAACGAAACGGCGTCGGCGTCCGGGCCGGGAGGGGCGGCCGTTTCGGCGCGCGCTATCGATCGGGCGTACCTTCCTGCGGCCGCAGCAGAGCATCCTCCGAGCGCGCGACTGTCCGCCCGGCGAAGACTTCAACCTGGTAAGTTTCCGCCACTGCATGGGTGCAGGTTAGCGCGGCGCCGGTTGCGGCCGCGGGCCCGGCTGCTCGCGCATCGCGACGCCGCCCGCCTCAAACGCGGCCGGAGCGCGCGAGCCTTCCTCGCGGAGTGCCCGCCGCACGCGCGCGCCTGCGCCCAAACAACCTACCCTACCCCCCCTCCTTACCCCCCCCACGCGCACCTCCCACCCTTACTCCTCTCGATTAATAATTCCGGCTACGCTGCCAGTGCGTATGTGGGTTAGTTTTTTGGCGATCGATGCGATTATTTGGTGCGAGCCACTTCCGGACGCTAGACCGTGCACCCTAAGGGCAGACGACCTATTAATCGCCTTTTGACATCACTTTAAGCTTCAGCATAGTAACTGAAACATGTTTGTTTAATAGACTAGGGCGCTTTCAATTTAGACGTTTCGTGTCGGACCGCTGTCGTGCGTTTTCATATTAAACGCCAGCCGCACGACAGCCGCACGTTTGTTTTAATATGGAACGCAGTGCAAACGCACGACAGCCGCACACTTGTTTTAATATGGAACGCAGTGCAAACGCATTACAGCGGTCCGACACAAAATGCCTAATAAAGAGGCATTAATAGTTCTAAATCGTCACCAGTTTAACACCTACTTAAACAAACATAGCAAATGTTTTAATAGTTAATAAAAACGTTGTAGCAGTAATTGCTTTCCAAAGCATCGCTTACAAAATCTGTTATTTATTAATCTGGCTAAAATAAAACTCTGTCTCCGTTCATTTTATCCCAATTAGTCTAAAAAAGTATTCTGGGACGCCTCTCGAATTACGGTTGGCAATAATTACAAAGGCCAAATGTCAAATGTGGGCTGTAATAAGCAGCTACACGACGAGATTGGCCGACCGGAGACCGGAGCTGAGCCCTCGCCGACCGCGGCATGTGGGTATGTTTGACTGCCACAAACACGCCGCGTAGGAAGTAATACGGCGCTTTGATATCGTCATCCCATCCCGCACCGCATCCCGGTTTTCTATTCACAAGCGAATTAAGTTTTGTTCTCTTTAGTTAGTTACCTTTTTACTGAACAAGTAGGTTTCACATGACAAGTTTTTATGCTAAATGTCGATGCGTAGGTAGGTAGGATATAAGTTTAAGTACCTAATTAATGATCATTACAATTCAGTAGATTTTTGGGTATTTTTGTGACATTGTGGTCGGTAGGTATTTGCGAGAGCAGTCTGTTCCAGCAATTTTAGAATTACGATTTAAAATTTTAGGTTTACCCACATTTTATTTTTATTAACATTTAAGTAGGTATAATAGTTCATATTTACTTAGTTTAATTATTGTATTTTCTCACATAAGTAAATACAATTCTTTTTGAGAACTAAACATTTTCAAACGTCTTTTTTGATAATCCTAATGATTTGGAACACAATATCCATTTGGGGAATTGTAGGGCTGCGCCGAACGTGCATAAGTAATATAAACAAATTTGCATAAAGCCGACAGAGCTCTTAATTCTCAGATTGCGTGGTGTCCCCTCCGTCACAAAAAAAGGATACTGCAGAATGTAAGGTTCGTACCTACAAACCACGCAGTTCTTCCAAATAATATTAAAATAAAACACCAAAACAATGTTTGTCTCTTTCCAATGTATACTATAGTGAAGCGAACGACACGACGAACAGATCTAATGCACACACGTGAATGAATTGATTGTCAAAAACAAACTGTCAGTATTATGCTACACTGTAGGTGCTGTCATATTTGCGGTGTGCGGTTTTTAAATTAATTTATAAGACTGATTATGTACGTAATAAAGGATGTTTTATAATTATAAAAATAAAACAACAAATAAATTAAAATATAAGACCTTTTATTTTGCTTTTAATGATTACTATGAATTTTCATATTTATTTTGCAAACTTACATCAACTTTTACAGATGTCACAGATTAAATAATTTATGATATTCTTATGAGTTGTTTGAATTAGTTTCAAATTATTTTTTATTACAGAAAATTTTATGGCCATTCCAAATATATAACTATATGCTAGGGTATTCACACAAATTCATGTCTAAATCGACGTTTAAACGCAGCACCTCAATTTAGATTCGCACAAAAAAATTGCACATGGCGCTTAACGACTTTGTCAAGTTTGGACCTCGGACAGTCCGAGGTCCGAGGTCCGAAATTCCGTGTCCGTTGCTCGTGCGCGGATTGCATTATTATTAAGATTACTTTCTGGAGATTCCTTATTTTATGCCTCCGTCCGAATTGATTACGGCAATTTGATAAATTATTTTTATTTTTATTACCCCCACCACCGCCCGGCGCGAAAATACTTGCTGAAAGCATTTATGTACAGATAGGAGACTTGATAAATAACCATTTCTTGAACCGATGACTGTTCTATTTTTATTTCTTTATTCCTTACAAGCAAGCACTTGACATTCATCTCACCTGATGTTAAGTGATGATAGGCCGAAGGTGGAAGCGCACTTCACCCAAAATCTTAAACTAGTGAGGAACTATCTATCTTATCTCTAGCTGCCGGAACTCAACAATGCTACCAAGATTGATGTTTTGACGGCATATTTAGATAAGTAAGATAGTGGAAGCTAGCTAACCACCAATCAAACCGAGCACTCAAACGTGTACACACGACGGCAGATCAACCTACCCAAAACTGTCAAATTTCTACAATCAATTTTGAACTTCATCGTTTGGATATTTAAGAATCAATATTCATTGGAGAAATTTCACAGGTTTGGGTAGGTTGATCTGCCGCCATGTGCAAAATAGTTCAACTATAAACTGTCAATCTGTTGTACCTATCACTCAAGAAAATTACATTTATAATTTAATGGTCAACTTAAAATGTCGTTTAGTTTATCTTCTAATTCTTTTCATAATTAATTTATCAATACCGGCTTGATTGAGATGGTTACGACATTTTAAAGAGTAAGTATTTGTACCTTTTCACTGCCCAACTATCCTGCACGCGATGTCCCGCTGTACGCCAACGTATAAATGTATTTTGATAAAGTAGGTACAAAGAAGAACTTCTATAGAAGTGTTGGCGTGGATGGAACGAAAATCTCGAACTTCTATAGAAGTTGTTGGCGGTGAAAAGGTTAAATTATGTTCCTTAGGTGTAATTTATGTGATCTGTGAAAGAACCAACGAGCTCGGTGACGCAGTGGTTAAGCAGCTTGGTCTGCAATGGGTGACCAAAAATTTGTCATCTCCAACTCATACTTTGGAAGGCATGTAAAGCCGTTATGCCCGGCTTAACAATTAGCAGTCGTTACCAACCATCCGCACTAGGCCAGCGTAGTGTTTTATGGCCCGTCCTCCTTTGTGCTGTTTCTATCCATAGAGAAGGTACTAGCAATTTATTTATTTATTTATTTATTTTATTAGCTACACAAAACGGAATTGCAGCGTTTACAAAGTAATTTTCAGCTAGTGCAAACATTGGTAGACTACACTTCCAAAGTATGTGCAGACAGCATGCATAAAACACATCAAGATCAAAAAGAATACAGCATAAAACATTATTTCAAAAATAGTTACATAAAATCACATTAACCTTTTTACCGCCAACAACTTCTATAGAAGTTCAAGATTTTCGTGCCGTCCACGCCAGCACTTCTATAGAAGTTCTTCTTTGTACCTACTTTATTAAAATACATTTATACGTTGGCGTACAGCGGGACATCGCGTGCAGGATAGTTGGGCGGTGAAAAGGTTAATAATTGCTAATTCAAAATTAATTACAAAGGGGACGTACTATGAGCTGATGATGTAAAGAGTGTAAAGCAACAATAGTTATTATTATTATTATATTATATTACACAAGTTTTGACACATTCGTTGGTTTCCGAGTTGCGTATGGTGCCTGGGTTGCACCAGCAGTCGCAGTAATGCCGCCGGTGCGAGTGCATGCTGCGGGTGGCGCAGATTTCTTCGAAGGTACAGTCCGGGCCCGGGTTGTACTCCCCGGGGGGGCAGTCAGCTAAAAGAAACATAATTATATATAAATGAATATATGTATATAATCCACGTTACCGCTGGAGGGACGAAGTTCAAAAGGACTTAAGAAAGCTTTACGTCGACAACTGGCAGGAAGCAGTTCAGAACCTAAAGGCCAAAGCTAACTTGGGGTTACAGCGCCAGGATAGTAAGTAAATATATTGATTTCAATAATGGAGCCTTTGCCCAGCTGTGTCCTCGTTTTCTATGCTGCTAACACTAATACTTACTGTTTTAACCGCTCATGGTAAGGCCCTCAAACGCTAAAATTTAGCAGACCAGTGCCACAGTCCTGAAATGCAACGGAGGAAACCCCGAAAGGGCTTTAGCTGTGGTTTTAGTAGGATCCCAGAGCGCTCTGGGAAAGGGGATGAGCGAGTCGCATTTCCCTACAGTAAAAAACCGAACAAGTGCGAGTCGGATTCGCCCACCGAGGGTTCCGTTCAAATTTATGGGTAGGTACATATTATATAGTTCAGGAATCGAGTCCTGAACTTTTCCCGAAATTCAGTTTCCAAGGTATTTCTTTTTCATTCTTCGTCTTAAATCAAAAACTATACATCATAAAAATAATTTATAATCTGTTTAGGCTTGTGCAAATAAAGCCCTTTCATACAATACCTACTTCACATGACACGGTTAACTTACTTCGAAATTTGAACCCCCGTTCCTTGCATTAAGACCCTGTTTTTTTGTAATTTAATGAAATATGTATAGTTTTTAGATTTTTCCTTGTACTTGTAGTATAAGACGATATTATTTGCAAAATTTCATAGTTCTAGGTCAACGACAGGTACCCTATGAATTTTGATTCCCTTGAGAGTGTCGAAATATACGTTTTTTGCGACATAAACGGCCGTATCTTTTTTTTTCGTTAACTTAGAAGTTTGATTTTTTCACAGCTTTAAGGGACCGCAGACCTCAGTATGTGGTTTTAATTTCAACTCGATACCTCCACGCGTAAAGGGTCTTGACAGACAGACTGACGGACAGATGGACAACAAAGTGATCCTATAAGGGTTCCGTTTTTTCTTTTTGAGGTACGGAACCCGAAAAAAGAGATAAGATGGAAGTTTTCATAAGTCTTTCGGGATCACGGGGTACGGATGATGATGCGGGCGAAGCCACGAGAACTAAATTAAGCGTTTTAGCGCTGGATAATTAGGTATGATGACTTAGATAAAAAAAAATGATTTATTAGTATTTCTTAAAGATTTGAACAAAATCATTCAGCTGGGTATCTGGCCACACTTTGGGTCATACAAACTAGAGACCTAGATTATCTAGGTCACTAAGCTAGTTAATATACATTTTTTTTTAATATAAAATAGATTTAAGACAACCAAATCTTTTCAAAATCACTCACCCGTAGTAGCAGTCACCACCAAAACGGCAATAAACATAACAAAAATACAAATCTTTATCATTTCTACAACGGCAGCGTCCTCCAACAACAAAGTAATGATTTAAATGAACAGACGCCGCTCTTTAAATAGGCCTCGTTTACATACCTATCTATTGGCCTTATCTATAACTTTATTAATTCTACGAGTAATAGAAAATTAACAGGCAGGAAAACATCAAGTAGATGATTAAAAACTTCATTTATTATAACCACAGAGGTTAGATAGACTGTCTTTATAACAGGTCTGTGGTTATAACCAAGAAATTCCTGAAATTATTATTTTTATTTGTTATAATATTATTAAATATTAATATTAGTAATCAATATTAGTAAATTATTCTTTTCCCTGCACGCTGGATGCAAGCAGCACAAAATAGTCACAGTGGAAATTCTTGGGGCTTGGGGAAGGCCTTTATCCAGCAGTGGATGTCTTTCGGCTAATATGATGATTCAATTATTTTGATTGGGTTTTTTAATATTGTTTATGTTCTCTACCTCTGGATTTCTTCGGAAAGGAGTTTTATGCCGTTATCTGCTTCACAGTTTCAACCATTTCGTTTTTTTAATGCAAAAAATGCAATGCTTTGCAAACTCGCGGGCTTGGCACAACCCGTAAGTTATGTGGGACTCTCCCCCTGCTCACTGCCCAACTCCAAGAATTTCGACGGGGCGCAGAGGGGCATACCCAGTACGTCCTACTGCGTCCACGCAGGCGTCTGCAGCAATTGGCTCGGGTCCCCGAACAACAGGCACTGAGTAAGCGGATGGCATCATATTTAGTATATGGATGGCATCGTGCTCTATGTAAACATTACAGGTACCTTTAACCATTATTTTATATATTTTTATAGGAACATTTTTTTTCTTTAATTTCTTTATGGGTAGACATAAAAAATAATGCTAATGCAAAAAGTGGATCGGTGAACAACTAATTTTATTAATTGATATGATTTATCAACTAGGTACAATAATATACATGCTTGAATTTTTTACTTTGTCAATTTTTATTTTACCTGTGTGTGATTGTTTTGATATAAGTAGATATTAGTAATTGTTTCAATAATGTAACATTGTGGCCTTAATATCTTATAATTATTATCTAACACGTTTTGACACATTCGTTTGTTTCCGAGTTGCGTGTAGTGCCAGGGTTGCACCAGCAGTCGCAGTAATGCCGCCGGTACGAGTGAGAGCTGCGAGTGGCGCAGATGGGTTCGAAGGAACAGTCTGGACCCGGGTTGTATTCTCCAGGAGGGCAGTCAGCTGAAAAAATAATATTTTAAATATGTAAACATTAAATGAATTACTTGGTTGCATGGCGTTCGATACGTGATTGAGAAAGCTTAAGTTTCACCATATCGAATCCCTGGATGGATGAACAAGGTCAACCCGCTATACACTACTTTAAAGTTTATACTGACATGACACCCCCTACCAACCTATGCGGTTACAAAGTAGGTGTCAGACATCCTCACGCAAGCCCAAGGGACCATCTACGTCAGGTCATAACGCCAGATCAGAACACGCCGGTACGCATCCTTCATCCAGTACTTTTAAGACTAGTGTCTCAAGCTAGTCGCCCAGTCGCTTGTCGGATGAACAAGGTCAATTGATTATCTTAAAACGACACCATGATTTGTGAACATTCAAAAAGGCTTATCCTTACGCTGTCATAAGGTCGAAAATACGTAGCGCCTGCGACAATTGAGACCGCAAATTAACAGAATCTAAAAAAGTCTTTTTTTAAATAGGTACCTATTGGTTTTAGTTATTAAAATATGCAGTTAAAAAATCACGAATATTGATGTTACCGATGTATTTGAGTGGTTTCCAAGCATATCAATTAAGTAATTTTGTTGTAATTTCAACAATAGTAATTTTTTGTGGTGCTTTTAAAAATAATTATACAATCGTGTATTTGAGCTAGCAAATTCAAGATAAAGACATGAATTTACCTAGGTATATCAACATTTCAGATTTGTTAGTCATCATCATCATCATCATCTCAGCCAATAGACGTCCACTGCTGGACAAAGGCCTCCCCCAAGGGGTATTTGCCGTTATCGCCACGCTTGGCAGGCGGGTTGGTTGAGGGTAACCTCAGAGAGTTGCTGCTGCCCATCCTCTGGAATGGTCCCTTAGTCGGCTTTTACGACACCCACGGGAAGAGATGGGATGGTGCAATTCTTTATCCCCGGCACCACACAGGGTAATTATTATAGTTAGTCATATTAGCCCTAAACTAATTCGACGAATATTGGTGCATTTTTTCAGTGTGTCGCCTTAACACATTGACTGCCTCAATTTAGAAGGCGCTTAGGCTTCTTTGTGTTACGGAAGTCATGTCATGGGGGGTGTCGAACCCAAAACCCTGGGCCAGCGACGATTGATTTAACCGAAAGACCACATAGGCAGACAAGTAGGTGCTATCGTATGCACGGTACCTACCGTAAAGATACACCTAAGTAAATAAAAAATGAAAAAGCAGTACAATGCTAGTTGAGTCTTTGAAAAAGTTAGAATTCATCAATAAAAAATGTAGATTATGAATTTATAATGAGACGACCAACAGCAAACGCGCAAACGCGTGTTCGCGCAAACTTACTTGAAATTTTTCCTTTTTTCCTATTTAAAATCCCAAAATCACTCACCCGTAGAAGTCACCGCCAAAACGGCAAGAAACATAACAAAAATACAAATCTTCATAATTTTTACAGCGTCGTCTTACATGTGAACAACAAAATAATAAGAAACCAATGCCGCCGTTCTATTTATACAAGACCTCTGACTCACCTTATCTATAGTTGCTATAGTTATATAAATCTGAGATATAAATGTAGAAAATTCAAAAGCAGCATAACATCAAACTGATGCTTGATAAAAACACAAATGTTGAAAAAATTTCCACGAGCAGGATTTGAACCTGCACACTTCTGACATACGGGGTCAGGTGCTCTTCTGGTTAGAACCACGATAGCTCAATCGGGAGAGCACCTGACTCAGTATGTCAGAAGGGTGCAGGTTCAAATCCTGCTCGTGGAAATTTTTTCAACATTTGTGTTTTTGTAATTTGTTCGCAACAAAATTTGCGTTATAAACTATAAAAACAAAACAAAAACATTTTGATGCTTGATTATTAACTTTACATGTACCAAGAAATGTCCAGCAGTGAACTAGTATAGGCTGATGATGATGAAGTATAACTCGCACTACGTCTCTTGGGGGACCAGCCGGCGGCATTAGTAGATATCAATAACCACCAATCTGCGCTAGTTTTCCGCATCGAGTTTCCATAGGGAAGGTTGATGCTCCAGCAGTGGACATAAAGCCTCGTGAGCGAGTTGTTCGGCTGAGGACAGATTCTGTTTAGGTCAGATTCAGTTTAGGACAGATTATGTTTAAGAGCGTTTACGCCGCACACTAGCGCCGCTAATGAAAAAATAAACATATCTAGTAATTAGAGATAGAAAATCAAATTATGCTCAACAAACTATCTGAATGAAGTAATTTAGTATTTTTACGTCACCTAATGAACACCAGACATGTTATGGTTTAGTTAATTATGGCGTTATAGTTAAAAGTGGCCGTAACGTCTTATTTAACTAAACCACAACATGTGAGGTGTTCATTAGGTGACGTAAAAATGCTAAATTACTTCATTCAAATAGTTTGTTGAGCATAATTTGATTTTCTATCTCTAATTAGTAGATATGTTTTTTTTTCATTAGTGGCGCTAGTGTGCGGCGTAAACGCTCATAAGACATATTTTGTACTGTTACGAGAAACTATGTAAGTTGACTTATTTTTTGTTTGTATTGCTAGTAAGGCAAGTTTTATTGGTTAGTTAGATTTATGTTAGGCTGACACCAGGAGACTTGAGATGTGTATGTAGGTACAGGATAAGAGAGATTTATTTTATCCGCTACGAAAAACGTCTGCCTTTCATCGCACCTATAGGTCTGTGACGATATGGCCGATGATAGCGTACTTCACTTTATTATGGATATCACAACTAATATGGCTCAATGCCGTGCACTTGGAGAGTGCATCTAGCAGTGGAGTAATATGAAGGCTGATTATGATTATAATGATGATGGAACTAGCTATGATATCCACACAAACATGCTACACCAACATTTCGATTAATGATTTGGTGGCCCTACCACCAACCAAACAGAATATGGGACATATTCCGCACAGCCTGTATCTGCATATAAACTTAAACTTCCCTACACTCACACCAATTATCTAGCCCAAGAGAACGAAGCTTTCGTTATGAAACTCGTTAAATGGTTAAACATACATCGCCTACGGATAGACATACTTTAAATACTTAAATACATACCTACTTATTATACATAGAAAACACCCAGACCCCGAGAGAATTAAGAAAAACAAAAATTTCTAAATTGACCCGACTGGGGATCATACCCGGGGCCTCAGAGCTGGCGACACCATGAAAACCGGTGAACAAATCACTTGACCAAGGAGGTCGTCACTATATCTACAACAAAAAAATGGATTCTGGCGGAGCTATACTCAGAAATTATGCTTGATTTATACCTTATTTTTAGTTTATACGAAAACCGAAACACGGGTCGAATATTTTCATTTAAAGAATCAGGTACAAAAAATATTAAAATAATATCCTGAAAACTCACGAAGTTAAAAGCTTTTTGTGCTGCCCCGTTGTGTGTTTTTAGTAGGGTATAATTTATTTGAGATTTTGTGAATATTATTTGGTCAAAATGTAACATGGTATAAAAAATATTGAAATCGATTCTATTACTGATTCTGAACAAACGGTTTTCAAGTTTCGTATAAACTAAAAATAACATTGTGTATAATGTATTTTTTTTATTTTTTTTTGACGACCTCCTTGGTCGAGTGGTTTGTACACCGGTTGTCATGGTTTCGCCATCTCTGAGGTCCCGGGTTCGATCCCCGGTCGGGTCAATTTAGAAATTATTGTATTTCTAAATTGTCTCGGGTCTGGGTGTTTTCTAATAAGTATGTATTTAAGTATTTTAAGTATGTTTATCCGTTGTCTAGTAACCATTTTAACGAGTTTCATAACGAAGGTTCTCTTGGGCTGGATAATTGGTGTGAGTGTAGGAAAGTTTATTATTTATTTATATAATTTTTAGCAGTGGCGTCTTCTTGTGTCTCTCGCCAAGATCCACTTCGGGTCACTGAGCCAGCGGTGTATTATTAATTTTTCATTTGTTTTTAGACAAAATCATAGTAGGTACGCGGAAAGACTATAAGCGCCATAATTATGTCCGACAAACAATTGAATATCTATTGTTTGTACTTAATCAATGAGTACTAGGTATAAGATAGTTTATAATATTGTCATTTTTTTTGTATCCTGCTCAACACAGCAATCTGTCATAGACATTTATCTGTTTTTTTTGTGTAAACTTTGTTCTGTGTACCTATTAGGATTTCTTTTATAAGTAGTGAGGGATTCTTATTGATCACACTCACTATTGTTTGCTGAAGCGATTTATAAGATTTGGAATGCTATTCCTTCTCAGTCTTGTGTAAGTAGTACTTCCAGAACCACTTAACTTCGCAGCTAAAGCATTTACATGTAATGTTAGTTTTTGTTGGTAGTTATGGCTACGGGCAGCAATTTCCTGTTTTACAGTGTTGAGTCAGGATATATTTGTTGTGAATATATTTTTGTATGTTGAACATGGATCGAATAACTTTTTGGTCTGAAATCTTTTTAATATTTCTATATTATTTACTAATACTTGCTGTACCCTAGAGCTCTAATGTCCAAACCGGCTTCAGTATGGTTTTGTATACCTACTGCCATTTTGCTTTTATTGGTTAAGTAAGATTTTTACCAATCAGCCAATACATGGATCTAAGTTTGGTGTCTAAAGCTTTTCTTTTGCCCCAGATCCAGATATGCTTTTGCCAAGTTAGCCTTCTGTCTAGATGCATAGGTACCTAAATATTTCGCGGTGGTCTCGTGCGGGATTTTTTTATTCAATGTGATTGGCGGACAGTCGCCTTTTCTCAGAGTGAAGGTAAAGGTAACGTGAACTGATTTGCTTTGATTAGCCTATATTCGCGAAACTTTCAACCATTTTTCAATTTGAGAAATGTGTGTTTGTAGATTTGCACATGCAGTACCTGGGTCGGCGTTTACTGATAATACAGCTGTATAATCGGCGTATGTGGCAATGGAAGTATTGCTATCTACTGGGACGTCAGCAGTGAAAATGAGATATAATACTGGCCCCAAAATGCTTCGCTGGGGTGTTCCTGATCGTATTTCGAATAATTCCGATGTAACATTATTAAGTTTGACCTCAAAGCATCTTTTGTATAGGTAGTTTTTCAGTAAAAAATAGAAACTGTGAGGCAGGTATGTTTTGATCTTAAATAAGAGGCCGTCGTGCTAGACCCTGTCGAAAGCCTGGCTAATATCTAAAACCACAGCGGTGCAGTATTTCTTGTTTTCCAGAGCGCAGCTGATGGTATCAATCAATCTATGAACCTGCTCAATAGTTCCATGCTTTTGCCTGAATACAAATTGGTGGTCAGGAAGAATAGTCGTCAGGTGAGCTTGCATTCTCTTAAGGATAATTTTTTCAAGCAGTTTGCCAAGTGGTGATAGGAGACTGATTGGTCTGTAGGATGTCACTCCCTCTGGTTGCTTTCCAGGTATAAGGATTAAAACCATCTGAGCAAGTTTCCGTTGGCATGGATAATGAGAGAGTCGTAGGCATGAGTTGAAAAGATTTACCAGGAATATTGTGCCTTTCTTTGGAAGATTGTTTAGCAGTACGGAATCTATTAGATCATAGCCCGGTGCTTTGTTGGATGGTAGAGATTTTATCTGTTGGGATATTTTATTTAGACTTACTGCTTTTATGAAAAATCTAGTTGATTAGGCGACTGCAAAAAGGAAGCTATTTCCTCATCTTTGTTGAGGTCGATACAAGGTAGTGGTGTAAAGACTTGTTCAAGATGTTCTGCGAATGCTGTTGCTTTCTCAATATCCGTTCTAGCCCAGCTCTTATCTTGTCTTCTTAATGGTGGGGTATGGCTTTTGGGTCACTTGAGAGTCTTTGTTGCACGCCATAGTGAATAATCAGTATCCTTGTTTGCAGTAAGATGAGACGGGTGATTTTGTAGGCATTGATTTTCATGCTCTTTTATCATGTCTTTCAATTCTTGAAGCTCTGTTTAACTTAGTTTTGTCGCAAGGATATTTAGCATTCTGCTATTCTTTTCTTAACTTTCATACTTTTAACTTTCTCCATTATGTCTTTCGGGTATTTCTTTTTTTTATTTTCTGTTTGTATAATTTTAGGGGTGGAGACAGTGGCAGCAAAGTGTACAGATGTTGCCTAAATTTTTTTCATTGTGTACGGTTCAAGAACATAATGCTTAATATTATTTTTCAGTATTACTGCAGTAGGTACCGCCCGCCATGGGAGTTACCAGAGGGGTGATCGGTACTATAGATTTTGAAACTCATGATTTTTATATTTAATCTGGGTGTGAGTCTTGTTTCGGATATCAGAGCAACATCGATATTTTCAGTATTCATGAAGAGCTCTAATTCATTCCTTCTGTCGGTCAGTCCATTAGCATTCCAGGTTACGATGCGTATATTTAGGCCCTATCTGTGCTGTTAACGCTTAACTGAGTCCTCGCCCTTTACTTCGTCCGTAAGCCCTTTCACTTTTGAGTTTGTAGGTATAATTGTTGACATTGTTTTCTACTATATAAATGTACCCCATACCACCGAATAAAAGGTATCGAACATAGTTAATATGCATCTACGACAACGCTTTTTAATGAGACAATGTTATTTGACTACATTGATGACTGCATTGAAACAGCGCTTCTGATGAACAAATGAGTAAAGACAAAGTTTTGCCATACATCGCATTGTCTGAGGGTCTTACCACTAGACCACAGAGATGGTAATATGTTATTGTTGACTTTACATTTTAATAGTGAAGAAAACACACATCACACCAGGTGAGTTAAATGACAAGCTTTACCTCATTGTGAAATAAAATACAATAACTGGGTTAGTTTGGTGGGCTACAACTCAATCTCCCTTTGTGATATTATTGAAGTAGGAAAACTCAAGCTTAGCTATATGATTTTTATAATTATGTTAATAACTGAATGTTAAGCATAATAGAAATTAACAAATTTAAGCTTAAACTTATATAATTATAATTTATAACATTAAAAATATCAGTCAATGTTACAGCATAACAATTTCAAAAGATTCTAAATAGTTATCAGCATGACCACTCTTCAACTGCCTTAGAATAAGGATGTGGCCTATAAGACTGTTTTTTAGTAGTTCCCTTTCTTTTGTTTTTTCGTTAGTCAATTGTTTTTCTGTCGTAGCTTAGCCCATGGGTCTTGTAGCATGGACGGGTGAAGGTATGCATCAATACTAGTCTTGCTATCTTGGCTGTAGCTGCTGTTTGAGTCACTCTGGAAAAATAATAATGTATTGATTACTTAAAGAAAAGTTTACACTAGCAATGCTAACATTATGTTGATTCAAATATATCCAACACATAGGTTTTCCATCCACATCAAGATGTTTTTAATTTTTACCTTGGGTTTCAAAATTAATATAATTATGTGAGTTATTAAACAAACTCACATAGTTAATTATATTAATTACACAAATAGTTTTTAAAAAAAAAACAATGGTTGAAAGTTATTGAAATTGTACAATTAATTTTTTCACTTAAGAGCCATATTACATTTATGCATAAAACGGCCAATTTTGGCGTTCTTGATCTCAGAAACAAAATACATTAACAATTTTGACTTATTGAATAATGTAGAATAGCTATTGGCATAGTTCTTAGCGGCCTCGCTTTTTGTTTAACTTTTTAATTAAACCCAAAATTGCAGAGAAAGATTTTCATATAATTTGCGAAGGCACTTTTTTGAGCTCCTTTAAAGAACTACTGAACTGAAACTTTAGAAAAGTGCTTTTGAATCGCCCAAACATTTTTTTACCTACTACCCATTCAGGATGTCTATTTTTTAGCTGTGGAGAAGAATGGGCGCAAAAGACATCACAGCTTTAATATAAATAAGGTCATTTACAAAATGATATGTCGTTACCTACCAAGTTATACAAGTTTACAATAACAATATTTTAAATTAGAAATACCTGCTGGAGTGATTGGAGCATTTTAAACCCATGCTATTTTGTCTTCAATTTAATCAGACAATAAGCTCTTTTCTTTAATGGTGATTTTAAATTTAATATTTTTAAATCAAGTTTTTGAATATTACTAGGATTTTTATTGTAAAAACGTGTACATTTGTGTTTGTGTTTGTGTACCTGTGTGTACACAGGCCTCTAAATTAATTATTTAGGTACTTTATGGAGCCTAGTATAAGGT
This sequence comes from Eudonia lacustrata, assembly GCA_947562085.1. Classification (NCBI taxonomy): domain Eukaryota; kingdom Metazoa; phylum Arthropoda; class Insecta; order Lepidoptera; family Crambidae; genus Eudonia; species Eudonia lacustrata. The sequence goes on along the minus strand of OX387313.1, from coordinate 18,603,974 downwards.
ACTGCTAGTTTGTTTTTATTTTTGGTGTTTACTTACATTGAATAATATTACTGTTTTTAGAAAAAGTTTCAATATTTTTATAAATATATATTAGGTTCTCGTAAATATATTGTGATGCCACTGTCATTATATTAATATCTTTAAATCTCTCCCTAAGAGAAGTATCAGCATTTAGGTTATAAATTGCTCGAATAGCCCGCTTCTGCAGCACAGTTATTTTGAATGTCGGCAGCATTGCCCCACAGTAAAATGCCGTACGACATTACGTTAGGGAAATAACTAAAGTAAACAAGTGTAGCTGTTTCAATGTCAGTGATCTGACGAATTTTCATTACTAAGCTGCAGAGCTCAGTCTACTCTACTCGACAATTTATCTATATGTGGGCCCCACTGTAGCTTTGCATCCAACGTAATGCCTAGAAACACTGTGTTTTGATACAGACTTACTATCCTGTGGATAAAGGTTAAATGAAGATAGGTAGCGATATTAAAATTAATTAAACTGAACTTACACCATAGCTGCTATTCCGTTGAGAATTGTTGCCCCATCTGTTTTGGTTGGAGCCTCCTCTTCGCAGACCATTCTGCTGGTATCGATTGTTCTGGTATCTTTGGTTCTGGTTTTGATTTCTGTTTTGCCAATTTCCACGTACTGGTGTACTTTGATTTAGTGGTATAAAATCGTCAGACATTATATAATATTTAATATTGCGACTTACAAACACAAACACAACTGGGACCCTAAAATGATATAGAATTTCGTAACTACTCGTAATTATTGTCAGAATAATAACTATTATAACTATTATTCTGAGGTTCAAACATTTATTTATTCAATCAAAGGTTCGATCTTGTTGTTTGCAATAAATTCATAGAAAGTATTAAATAGATAAACTTTAGACTAGGTACCAAAAATAAATTGCAATTACCTGTGTTTAATTCAATTTCATGAAGGATGGCTCTCGCTTCCGTTTAAAAAAAAGTACTTTGTGCTCTCGCTCGCCCATAGAGAAAAGTAATACTAGGGGAATAGAGAGCCATCTCACGGATAATTTTTGCCAATCTGTTTGAACCTAGTGACCTCTGGTGGTGTTGTTCCGAAACTTTGATGGCTTCGTGCGATTAGCTCATTTAGCCTTTCTTTTTTTGGCAATAAAAAATATCTTATCTTAACTTAACGAGACCCCCACCGATGACGTAATAGGCAAAATGGCGATTACCTCGATTACCTAACGTCGATAATCACAAAAATAATGAATATGTTGCAACCAGATCATATTTTATCATTCTGTAAACGACAATTCACTAATTGAGGTATTTCCTCCAGCAGGTATCAAAATAAATGTGATTACCGAAATAGTTTAATAGTTCTACATATCCACTCTCACGTCCAACGACACACCTGTCAATGCACGCTTACGCAGGGTTGCCAACACAATACCACAAATAGGTGCTAAATGACATCTGAAAAAGTGCTAGTTATATATGGATTTTCAAAAATAGTGCTAGTTTTTTTAGACTTGAAATAAAATTATTATATATTTTATAATTAATAAAATGACATAATGTAAAATGAAAAAAAAAATTATAAGCAAAATGTAGCTGTAATAATTATTTTAAATCTATATCCAGTCATCTTCACTGTCATCTGTATCCGCTGCCGTGTTTTCTTCTCCTTGTACTGCCGCCGTTGAAGTGGATGGTTGCTCACGATGACTTTCAGCAGACTTTTTTAATTGAAATGTCTACATTTTTTTTTGCCTATTTTATTAATAATATCTCGGGGAATTCGTATGTATGGCAAGTCTTGTAAAAAATTTTAAGCCCTGTTCGGAAATGAATAATCGAATTTAAAAAGTCCAAGTACATTTTATTCCTTAGTTTATTAAAAATATCTACATTTTGTGCCCTGTCCCTAAATACGAACGACAAAGGCGCCACGGTGCTTTTTAGAATAACTTAAAACGTTTTTTCATCACTTTTTGGACACCCAAGTGTTTCCTGACGTTTGAGTGGATGACTACCTACTATTTAGTGCTAGATCTAGTGCTAGGTGCTGTATGCTGTTGTTTCGTGCTGGACTCATGAAAATAGTGCTAAATCTAGCACCGAAAGTGCTAAGTTGGCAACACTGCGCTTACGTCACGCGGCAAAAGTGTCATATTACGCGCCCGAAATTATTTTTTATTTATTTATATCTTCCGAAAAAAAAATTTGTAAAAAAAATAATTATAAGAACTTGATCAAACTAAAAATATCACTGTTTTGCCTATTAGATACACAATATAATTATTTTAAAGTATATGCATTAAACCCAGCCCTAAATACTCAAAACAAATTAAGAACTTAAAAAAATAGGCATTTTTTTCACCTATTTCGTCATTATTTATTTTTAATTATGGCGCAAACAAAATTATGCTTTACCTTAGTTGTTATACATCACTGACACGGGTAAATCCTAAGGAACATGTTAATATTATTGTAGATATATGTGTAAATTGAATATATCCTTACCCTTGTGCGTGGTGTATAATGTATTATCAAAACGTCTCTGCTTGGGATCCTTCTTAATAAAACCTTTTTCTTTTTATAATAGTACCATCATTTATTTATTACCTTTCTTCTAAACATTTCTAATAAACAATTCTCCAAGACTATATATAAAACATTATGTAAACAAACCAATTTCAATCAAAAGACAATAGCAACTAACATTTTCCACAAGACGACAACTTCAAACTATTTCAAAATGTTCCATACATATATTTATTTTAACTCAAATAACTTCCAGCCAGTAAACTACCATAGACATAAAATTCTATAAAACCTATATTCCAACATCCCCTCTGAATTTTATGTTTAATACAATTAAAATAATAACTCTTATAAATCCCATCAACTCCTTTAAAACTCAACTTAACTAACCCACATAATACTAAAAACAACAAACAAACTTTTGAATTAATTAATCTAAATACCTTACATAACTAACTTAAAAATTAAATTTCAAATTAATTCTCAAACAACCTTATATCTTAATAAACCTACATAACTCATCACATCAACGAGTGTCCTTTATGTATCACTCACTATACACTGTTTAAGTCTCAAAAACTTTGTTCTGTCCAGTGGTTTAGTCAAAATATCTGCTTAATTATTTTTAGTTGAACAATAATAAATTTCTAATAAATTTTTATCTATCTTTTCTTTAATGAAATGATACTTAACATCAATATGTTTACTCCTTCTATTCAAAATTCCATTTTTAATCAAAACTAAAGCTGATTGGTTATCAACAAACAATTGCGTTTTCGGTAACTTATCTGTAAACTCGTAAATCAGACTCTGAATGTATAATAGGTCTTTAATGCATTCGGCTGCAGAAATATATTCAGCCTCAGTACTGGAAAGAGCAGTAACTGACTGTTTGCGTGAACACCAATGTATTGGACCACCACCATAAAATATTACAAAGCCAGTCGTACTTTTCCTAGTATCAGGATCACCTGCAAAGTCTGCATCACAATACGCTTTTAAAATTAAGTCGTTACCACGAACATATTGTATACCACTGCTAACTGTATTTTTAATATATCTAAAAAGATTCTTTATATTTGCAAAATCATTCAAGTTAGGATGCTCTTGATGCCTACTACAATAACCAACATGAAAAGCTAAATCTAATCTAGTTTTATTAACCAAATACAACAATGAGCCAATCAATTGTCTATATCGATGCACATCATCAACTCCTACTTTCCCCTCTTGTGTGTATCAACTAAAATATCTGGATGACCACTATCTTTTAAGTTTTCATATTTAAACTTTTCCAAAATTTGATTTATATAACTTTCCTGATAAATTTTTATAAAATTTTCCCCTACTTTTACATCAAACCCTATAAACATTTCAGTTTTATCAAATTTCCGCATTTCAAATTCTGTTTCTAATTTATTTATAATTTTATTCAAATCTATCTCATTTTTCCCAATTAAAATACCATCATCTACATAAATAGCCAAGTATATTTCTTTGTCTTTATTAACAAACACACATGGATCTGATTTCAATTGTAAAAACCCCATTTTCTTTAAAAACTCAGTTAACCTCTTGTTCCACATAAGCGGTGCTTGTTTCAATCCATACAAGCTCTTTTTTAATTTACAAACTTTATTCTCTTTGTCTTTTATATCATACCCTAAAGGTATTTCCATAAAGATTTCCTCATTTAATTCTCCATATAAAAATGCTGTCTTTACATCAAATTGTTTAATTTTAAAACCTTTTTGAGCTGCAATCGCCAACAACAATCTAACACTAGTAGTGTTTACCACTGGACTATATGTCTCCTTATAATCAATGTTATATTTTTGTAGAAAACCTCTCGCCACTAATCTAGCCTTATATCTTCCACCAGGATTTATAGTGAATATCCATTTACATGAAATTATTTTCCTATTTCTTGCTTCACACTTATTAACAATTTCCCAAGTTTTGTTTCTCTCTAAGGAATCTTTTTCCTCATTCATTGCTCTTTTCCATAAATCTTTATCAAAACTATTAAAAACATCTGTATAAGTTAAAACCGAACTCTCTAAATCATAATCTTTCAGCCTAGATGGCAATTTCCTTTCTCTATTCGGTAAAATCCTCAATCCATCATTAATAACTGGATCAATTTCATCAACAAATTCATCATTATCTTCAACTACTGTATTTTCTCTTACTTCCCCTCTCAAAGAATTATTATTCTCTTCAATATTATCATCAAAATTCTCATTATTTTCATCACCAACTCCAATATCCTCACTACAGTCTTCAAAATTTTCAGTGTCTTCAGCACCAACTCCAACTCCTTCAATGCTGTCTTCAAAAATTTCAGCATTTTCAACACCATTTTCAAAAATATCTCCATCAACAACAGCTCCATCACCAGCTTCACCACCAAAAACATCATCATTAACTATATCATCATTAACTATATCATTATTTAATTCACGCATGCAGTTCATACAGTTTATTTTATGATAACAGTCTGTATGTCTATGTCCAACCTTCAAGCATTTGTAACATTGAGATATGTTATTAAATGTCTTATTGTCTTGCTTGAATGTTTGATTATTAGGTGGTCTGCAGTTTCTCGCAATATGCCCCTTCTTGCCACATTTGAAACAGCTTTTTACATAAAAGGTGTTTTCCGGTTGTCTCTCTGGCTCAACAGATGTTGTTGGTCTTGAATCCATTTGTGTTTCAGATCCTTCTTGCCTCATCTTGAGTTCAAGATTAATTCTTGAAATTAAATTAATCAGAGTCTTGTCGGCTAATGATGTTGACTCCCATGCAGTCCTAAAATACATGAGTCTATCTGGTAGACTTGAAAGAATTTTAACCATTATTTGTTTGTCATCCAAATCATATCCAAGCCCTCTTATTCTTGTAGCTTTGTTTTCTACTTCAGCTATATCTAACATAACGTCATTTTGTATAAATTTAAATTTGTAATATTCTTCTAAAAGTTGTGAAATTTGTCTCTGAGTCTCCTTATGGCCAAGAAATAATGTATCAAATTTTTCTATAATTTTCTTTGTTGTTTCGCAATTTATAGCGTAAACAATATATTTGTCACATAAAGAACTGATGATTATATATTTTGCTTTTGCATCTTTTTTAAAGAAATCTTTCTTCGTATCTGCATCTTCCTCCAGAACAGAATCAAGTTCTTTCGCTGCCAATAATAATTTTAATTTCTGTTTCATTTCAGCATAAATTTTCTGTGAATGTTTGGGCTGGAATGATTGATGATCTTTTAATTGGACCGTTTATTTTACCGGCGACATTGAATGGCCCAAGATTTTTGGAATTCCTGCAAACTCAGTTCCAAGACGCACTACTGGATTTACCGTTGTCCTACAGAGCTGGTATGATATTACAATTAGACGGCGCCCCGGCACACTTTGCAGTAAATGTCCGAAATTTTTTAAACGAACAATTTACGACGTGAATTGGACGCGGTGGAACGATCGCTTGGCCACCGCGTTCACCCGACTTAACGCCACTCGATTTTTTTTTGTGGGGTACTATGAAGCAGAGAGTGTACGTAGACGTGCCAAACACACGAGAAGAGTTGGAACAGAAAATAATTGATGTCGGTAATGATTTGAGAAGAGACAGGGAGATGATACGACGCTCGGCCAGTCATGTATCATTAAGAGCCACTGCATGTCTTCAGTACCACGGAAATCACATTGAGCAGTTGCTGTTATAAAAAATATTAAAATGAAAATTCTTTATGTGAATGATTAAAATGTTATTATCATTAGTTACCAGCTTTTCTTTTTATTTCTACTTTCCTACAAAATTGAACTATTTAAATGGTCATGTTCAAACTGTTATAAATCCTAAACTATCTAAGTTAGGTCTAATATTTTAGTGTCTGCCTTTAGCACATACCTTGTACTACTTATTTAAAACATAAAAAATGTAGTTCAATGACCTAATTTGTTTTTTAAAACATAATAACTAAAAAAAACTCGTTCTTTTGTTCTTTTTTTTTCATAAAAAAGTTTATGTTGTATTTTTATGAACTGTTGTGATAACATTCTTAGCATCAGTTCCTTACCTAGCTTTTTAGCTTTCTAATGACACCTCGTTTGTAAACGTAGGACCTCTAGAAGAGTAGATATGGTCAAACTTGTACGCACACCTACTTTTCGGTAAAATAAATAATTAAAAGTCTGCCATTTCATTATGGTTAGAGAAAACCTACATATAAGGGGTGCTTTATCAATAAAGTTGACCATATTTTATGATATTTAAAGCTCCGACACCGGTGACCGGACAGATTGTATATAAAACATTATGTAAACAAACCAATTTCAATCAAAAGACAATAGCAACTAACATTTTCCACAAGACGACAACTTCAAACTATTTCAAAATGTTCCATACATATATTTATTTTAACTCAAATAACCAGTGTTTCCACTTTAATGATTTCTTTTCCCCACGCCTCAATTGAAATTTCCCCTTCTCAGGACTTTTTTCCCCTCAAAAATTATTCCGCTATAGTTTTAGCACTAGTAACTAGTAGTAAAAATCTGGGTTAAAATTTAGAAATCACCCCCCACCAATTTCGTTTTTTTTTTATAAAAAAATTTTCTACCTCACCTCAAAATGTATTTTGCACTAAGAGAATTAAAAAACTTGAGACTTCTGAGTGTCTTCGGCACTGCGGGAAGTGCAGCCCCTCCGCCCTTGCGTGGCAAACCGCAGGCACTTCACTGTCTGTGCTGTGGTTTGTCACAGCGGGCGGGGGCTGCCCTCCCTCTGTGCCTCCAGCTTTATATATACACTAGTACTGCCTTACAAATAAACAAAGAATAAGCTCCGAATAGTTGTTCCGTGTTTTGTTCCTATCATGTAAACGTCATTTCAAATTAGAGCGAAAGAGACAAAACACGGAATAACTATTTGAACCTTATTCTTTGTTTATTTGTAAGGCACTAGGGGTAGGGCAGACTAATACCACGTGGAGTCGGGGTTGACATGCAATTCTGTCACTATTTGTCATAAATATAATAATAATCAGTGTCCAGAAAATGTAGCCAAGTCGTAGAAAATAAACAAAAAGAAACAGCAGGGCCCATTCACATAAATTTGAACGGAATGACGCAATTTGACGCTGTCAAAAATGTCAAAGCTACGTTCAAAATGGCGGATTGGCGTATCGTTTCACGCGTTTTAATAGGTACTTCAAAAATTTCAAAAACATAGCTTAGACTAAAAAAGTATCGAAAATACGTTTTGTTTCACGCATTCACAGTACATTTCATATGAATTTTAAAAATTAATTCAATCGTAACTCCGGCAGCCGAAATTGTTTTACGGGATCTTTGACGAGCTTTCCTGAGCGCCCATACATATTCAGTTTCCTCAGATTCAGGCGACTTATTTCTAAATCCAACCCAAAATCTGCTCAATGGTCACTCATATCATAAAGATTATCGTATCATTTTTATTTGTCTTATCTTGTTCCATGCATACTAATAATCTGCCTACCTACATCCGTAGTCTGTGGTTCGCTCATTGTTCCGTTAGATTTGAAATTAAAATCAGTTTGAAATACCACACCTCAAGTTTGTACAGGATAAATGCAACTGCAAGCAAATCCAAAAAAATTAGACTAAGCATAAATAAAGTATAATTCAACATTCGTATTCTTATTTATAGCCTGACCAGTTATATATTAAATCTGCATTGGTGTCGCCACTGTATCTTTTTTTTTAACACATAGTATTCCACACAGAAATTAATTCCGAAATTTTCCGCCTTATGGCGAGGCATTTTTATTTTTTTGGTTAGGCTTTACCTTAGAGCATTAAGCCATGATTTCCCCTTTTCATCTCTTTCCCCTTTTTCTTCCCCTCTGGACCCTAATTTCCCCTCAAAAGGGAAATTTCCCCTCATTGTGGAAACACTGCAAATAACTTCCAGCCTGTAAACTACCATAGACATAAAATTCTATAAAACCTATATTCCAACAAATATATTACACTATAACCTTTAAGTAACGTTAAAAGAGTAATTACGACATAATTGCGGAGTAACGCACAACTGACAGATGAAAAACGCACTGACTAAAGTCAAACTGAGGTAGAGATGCAGTTTACAAAAAATAATATACGTTTCGTATTGTAACGCCATCTACATTTTACGCTTTAAACTAAGATTTTCTTGTTGGTTATGGAGAAGGGTTTCCACGCTTTATGTAATTTAAGATTATAAGGGTCTTTTGAATTTAGAAATGAGCGGGTTTTCGTTTTTTTTACTGTCTAAAATTGCAAATTTCGATGGTTGATGTTTAATAATGATAGCTTATTAATCTTCAAAGTGTCGTCAAAGTGTATGTTTTAGTATGATAATAATTTATGATCCAAACATGATTTTGAAAACAAATTAAAAAATCATTAGTTTAGGGATTTAGGGGTTTGCTGGGATTTGAACCTGCGACCTCACAGTGTGAGTCAAGCATTCTTCCAACTAGGCTACCACGACTCACAATATTATAAAATAAAAATATTTAGTTGGACCTTTACCGTATTTGGAATGAAAAGGATAGATTTTACTTTATGTGTATTTTATTACTGTACAGGATGCCTTAGGATGAATCTGTTGCTGAAAAGTAAAAAGAAATTATACCTGGCAAAATAACCAAAACGTCAGTTGTATGTAACTTACATTTTAAAGATGAAGATTTTGTCAACGAACTCGTTGACAAAATCTTCTTCACGGTAATGCGTTGCCTTTTAATCGTTTTTTGAACTCAAAAAACGATTAAAAGGCAACGCAGTACCGTCAATATTTCCAAACCACGCTCTTACCAAAGTCCAACATTTTCCGTTATAGAGCAAGGCTTACAATGATTGGCCCTATATAAAGTTCATGGAATTTGAATATTTCTTCTTTAAAATAAGCATAAAAATCACAAAACAATGTATACTTATTGAATTCCTAATAAATTTTTGTCATTATTTTCTTTCTTTATTTCCTTTGCCAATTACATTGCTTGCTCCGATTCGATTCTAAACGAGTCTACTAATAATTAAAGAAGGTAAAGTCATCGGCAGTACCGGTACTGGCACTTCAACCTACCGATCTACACTAAAGCATCGATTAGACAGGATTAGACCATCCGATAAACAGGACACTAACTCACTTAGGATCCTGAATTAGGATGGTGTAATCGCTGTTAGTCAGTTATTGTCCTTATTAAGGATGATCGGGAGAGCCCGACCGTCCTATCTCCTAACTAGTGTCCTAATTAGGATAGTGTAATCGCAGTAAGGAAGTAAGGACGCTCACAGTCGCCGCGCGGTATTGCATACGAGAGGGTGTCGTGTCGTCTGTCGCAGAGTACCTACCTACCTTCTTTGTATCGAAAATGTCCTCCAATAAAGAGAAAGAAATATTGCTAAATATGTTGGACCTTTATAAGGCCATGTCGCATTTATGGAACAAAAACCATACCGATTATATAGACAAATCGCTGAGACATGAGGGGTATTGGGTGCTATTAGTAATATCCAAAAATTTTGACTCAAACCTCAAAATAATAACTAAAGTTATTGTTCTGAGACTCAAACGCAAACAATAAACAATTTTTTTATATATACATACAACCTTATTTTTAGTTTATACGAAAATCGAAACACGGGTCAAATATTTTCATTTAAAGAATCAGGACAAAAAAAGTTAAAATAATATCTTGAAAACTCACAAAAATACAAGCTTTTTGTGCTGTCTCGTTGTGTTTTTTAGTAGGTTGTACTTTTTTTGAGATTTTGTTAATATTATTTGGTCAAAATGTAACATGGTACAAAAAATATTGAAATCGATTCTATTACTGATTCTGAACAAATAGTTTTAGGTTTCGTATAAACTAAAAATAACGTTGTATAATATTAGACAACATCACAAAGGTACATTGTTCTAATTGCAAGGTAAGTAGCTAAAGCACTCGTTTTATGGAAATCAGAAGCAACGACGGTACCACAACCACCCAGACCCGACACAATATCGAAAAGTACGTTTTCGACATTGACCCGACCTAGAATCGAACCCGGGACCTCAGAGTTAGCGCCGCCCAAAGTCCGGTGTGCAAGCCGCTCGGCTACAGAGATCGTCAAAAAATATTTTTAATCTTATTTGACTCTGTATAGTCGACAATGAAATTGCTTTACCACCTTAAAAGTGAATTTTGTTTTTAACAGCTAAAATGCCCGTGTCGACCTAGCGGCGACATGACAACACACTCCAAAATGCCCGTGTCGCCGCTGAGGCGACATGAGTTTGTTTCCTCCGCGACCGCTTATTTTATTGAGATATACCATATTTCTATTTAACTAAGGTCTATTTTCATATGTTCATTTCGTTCTCTATAAAATTGTGTACTAAAGTTGAGCAACAGCGACAATCCAAAGCCTAAAGGAATATTAAAAAAAAGAAGTTGTCAAACGGTAGTGTGTTGCGTCACTGCGTTCGTTTCGTTTCGTTTCATGCAAAATGAAAGGGCTGTAAATAAATTATTTTGTATTGACAGGTGTATGGTTTTATTTTTTATCCTAATGTATATATAATAAACTTTGTAATTTACAATAAAAAACCCTATGTCATCGCTTTAATTTTTGAGGTACGATCGCTTAAAGTGAAGTCGCGCTTAAAAACGCACTATCTCTGTGTTCAGCGTGTTGTAATTCTGCACCATAGTCGAATACTAATAAACAAAACACTAAAATAAATAGCTTCATTCATACTAAACATAAAAAAACAACACGTGACAGCGCTCCGATAACAACTTGAGGCACAATGAATGGTTTTGTGTAACCCGAGCCGCGCGCTCACGCTCGGCGTTGGGAGCAAAAAATTGGCGGGGCACTTTAAGGGGCACATTTCGAGCGCGCCGGGCACTCAAGCGGGTATATAATAAAACAACAAGTTCTATTTTTGTTTAAAAGACCAAGTGACAGATACGTTGTCATTATTGACAATGAGCCTTAGCGAAATTTTATTGTAATGGAAGTTTTTCTCAAAAGTGATAAAGCAATTTCATTGTCGACTATACCTACTACCTACGTAAACTTGACAAAATCGTGACACCATTATTAAAATATAGCTGTAATAATAATTTCAAAAATCTTCTGCCTCTAAAAGATCTAAAATATTAATGTTAGATAGTTTGTTTCTTAGTAGTAGATAGGTACCCACCTAGTTTCTAGCCCAACACTTTTTTTAATTTATGCCCGCTGTTAGCTAGCGCTATGCCAATTTTTTGAAATTATGATAGCGCGGGTGCCATGTTCAACGTTCCGTATCCGACTGAGTTATAGTTCCGATTTAGGACAGTGTAATCAGCTCATCATCATCTCAGCCAAAAGACGTCCACTGCTGGACAAAGGCCTCCCCCAAGGATATGAGGGGTATTTGCCGTAATCGCCACGCTTGGCAGGCGGGTTGGCGATCGCAGTAGGTTGAGGGTAACCTCAGAGAGATGCTGCTGCCCATCCTCTGGAATGGTCCCTTAGTCGGCTTTTACGACACCCACGGGAAGAGATGGGGTGGTGCAATTCTTTATCCCCGGCACCACACAGGGAACACCACACAGGGAACACCACACAGGGAACACACAGTGTAAACAGGTCGCTTTTACTGCCGTCCTAACTAGTCTCCCGACTTAGTGTCCTGTTTATCGGATAGTCTAATCGATGCTTAACTCCTCTATTTCACAGTAATAAAGAACTTACCTAATTCAACAAAGTTATATAGCATGCATGGGCTAGCAAGTGACTAAAATTGCGTAAAATCCGCTTCAGATAGTTTTTAATACAGTAAGTACTGTAAGGCTATCCGAGAAGATAATATTTTATGGACACCTTATTAGAAAAGGACGCACATCTACTTTCGAACCTCTCTTTCAGCTCGTTTTTTTTTAGATAATGCGCAGTCCAGCTAAAGTGTAGGTTCTTCATGGGTGAGTCTGATGTAATGAATTAAAAATGCTTTACATTATTTTAACTTCACTTTTATATAAAGAAACAAAACTCTTAGTCATATAATATTACATAGAGTAGCACATCTGAAAATCGCCATATTGCCAGACAGAGACAGAACACATATAGTGCTGCCAATATAAAAGTAAAATAAATAATATTATAACACTAAAACGTAGTGAAACTGAATTAGTCTTGTAAGAGGAGTCTGTAGTCTGTCACACACACAGAACATGAGAACAGACTTCATGGCGGGAAAGTGAAGAGCATAGAGCATTTCTAAGGTGAAGAATCATGTCTGCGGTTTTGTTTTATTTTCTAAAATTTTTGTTATGTCGAATATTAATGTTAAATAATGTTGGATTATTAACCGTTAAGTGTTCGTAAGTGCGCATGAGTGTTGGCAAATGTAACAAAACTGTGCAACGTCACTTTTCAAATTCCCTCAAGAAGTCCGCCCGAGGAATTAGTGAAGCCCCACATTTTTACTGTATTATATATATATTTATATTCTTTTATTCACCATAAATTTATAACATTATGTGCAATAAAAAACGGAAGACTAGGCTTGATAGATTTCATCCGGAGCCGTAAATAATACAAAAAAAAATATGAGAATCTAGTCTGCTGCTGGTCTGTCATGTCAACACTCACAGGGGAGTGTAGTTTTCTTCCTAAAATTGTGCTTTTTACGATAATCTGATCTTAAATCATGGTTAATTATCAATAAATATAATATCTAAGTGTAGGTGTAGTGCTTCGTGCCTGCAATATGTGGAATCCCATAAAAACACCGAAGTTAGGAATCGGTAAGTTGATGTTCATAACTCAATCAGCAATAAGATACATCCTGCCTCTAAAAAACGGAAATGCAGTTTACACGATTAGAATTTTAAATATATAGGTATAATCTATCTGTGAATAGCTTTATTATGCCTGTTCTGATGGAAAGTAGATATTGCTGAGTAATTTCTCTTAGTTGTTTTCTTTGCTTTGTGTATATTTGTGATAGTTGTTATTATTGTCAACAATTTAAATTACAGCGCAAATAAAGTAGGTGGTTATTCATTCATGCATACATACGAACACATACCTATACAGGGCTATTCCCATGCAATAGTAAAATATTATTGATATTGACAAAACATATGTATTTAAATTAATATTTATTGTTGCTTGGTGATTTATGATTTCACTTTATTTAATAATAACCCACTTGATCTCAAGAAGAATAATAGGCTATAGTTTGTCTTGAATCATACTAAAAAACAATGATGGGTTGGCATTAGTATTACGCATCTCGAATTAGGAATTGATAAGGGTTGATTTTTATAGGGGTTGGTTGCCCCTTTCAATCGACACCCCCCCACCCCACGGAGATGCGTGTTTTTTTTACACATGTTTGAAGTTATGTGTAGTGGAACATTATTTTACATTACAGTACCTAATTACTTTTAGGTTGTTGTAAGCCTTATTTTTATTATTTTATATTTATTTACTAATATTCCAATTTTAATACAGAAATCATTACTGTTGGTTAGGTTGAGTGATTTTTTTTTTCCCGATTGAAGAGCAGTGTAGCAAGGGCCAGTCATGGAAGGGGGGAGCGCAGTCACGGAAGGGTGAAGCGGCATAAGATTATGGTGTCTAGTGCTCAAAACCAATAATTTTAAATACTATTTCTTTTTAAAAAAATATTTTGTCAATTTTGTTTACTTAACAGGTTGTACATGGAGGGTCCCAGACACAATAGAAATTCAATTGTTTGTCGGACATGTTAAACATAAGAATTTATGTTTTTTATAAAGCTTCTTTTCTTGTGCCACGAATGTTGAAGGTTGGCTGTAAGCTTTTACATTTATAGTCATTAAATCATTATTTCATGTTATTTCAGCGGTCTACAACTGGAAGGGAGATGTTCGATCAGGACTGTCACTTGAAATTGGAGATGCTGTTCAAATTCTAGAGGAAAATGGAGGTAAGTGTTGACAGTCTTTTTTACCAATCCATCGCAGTTCACTGTTGGCCATTTATATCTCTCCCAGGGCACACCACTGAACCTGCAGATGCGGACCTATGTTGACCTTACCATCAATGAAATCAAGTTTCTTCAACTGCAACAATACAATGTATTATAAGGAACAAATGCATTAACCATTAAATCTATCTTGATACACATTTATAGTAAAGATAAGCAAATAGAAAAAACATTATCATTTTAAACACATCCATTGAATTTTATCAATAAGGCAACTAACATAAAACATAAAGCAGGTAATGTTATTTAGAAAAATATAGTTAATTTTTTTGCTACCTGATGCGCATTAACCAATCCGATCCGAACTGTTAGTAAATTTACCAGTAAAATGGCACCCAGGTAATAAGCATAATGTTACCTTTTTTTGTAATGGTATCTTTGTATGTCGGAAGCATCATTACCAAATTTTTTATATTTTGTTCAAAGCCCTGACGCAGGGTAACAAAAAATAAAAACAATATTGAATTTAAATATTATATGGATATTATATGGAATATTATATGAATATAAATATTATTATAGTTAAAAAAGACTCACTAACTGTATCTAGGTATGACAACACAAAATATATATCATAGTTTAGAGTTATTAATTTGTTCATCATCAGCCCGGGATTCAGTAAGCTTTGTACATAGTCATCCTCCAAAACACCTGCATATATATTTGTTACCAGCTATCTAACAATTTATAGATTTTATAAAATGTATGTCATTCTATGTGGTTTAAGGCTCCATAGTAGTTTTCCTAACATACTGTAAATATGCTTGTTAAATAAACATTTTAATATTTTCTCTGTTCTATCTTCCAGGTTGGTATCGCGGCTTCAGTACTAAGAACAGGTCCGCCTGGGGTATATTCCCTGGTTGTGTGGTGTCGATCCGGCCCTGCATCGTCAAGGGCTCAGGCGCCACAGCCATCGCGGAACTCAAAGACGACCCTCTTGTCCGGGAGATAGCTAGCGTGCTGAGAGAATGGGCTCGGCTGTGGAAGAAGCTGTATGTGGTAAGTTTAAAACCATTAAAGGGTAATATTTGTGGCCTTTTTTTAAAGAAGGAGTTTGCACTTGGCCGTCTGTGGCCTATATTGCATTACCAATTATGGTACCTAAGCTGTTTATTATTATCAAGTGTTGTAATAGAGACAGACCCAGACAGGTTCTGAATTCGTTTCCCCGTGGTCAAGTCGTTCCTTGCATATTGTTTGTGGTAGAGCTTGATTTAAATCCACTGCCTAGCTAAACTATCTTATCTAAATCAGTCCCTATTTAAAAAAAATGAAAAAATATAAAAAAATTGTTGCTATAGCAAGCATTACACAGTACATTTATTTAGCAATGTTACTTTTGCTTGAGTAGTAGTTGTATTATTAATAGCGAAAGCTAGCAGCAAAAATATGTAAGATTAGTAACTTTTAAGAAGCATTGGAACTGAAACTTCTGTCACAGCAATGCACGCGTTATCCCTTAATGTCAAAAGTGTCCGTATGCTGCAGTGATCTCTTTCCATCAGGCAGGCAGTATGCTCCTTTGCCGACTCAGTACCATAAGGAAACAAAAGACATTTTGACAACAACAATAATTTATTTCAGAACATTAACCGTATAAATTACATCACATAACCTTTCTTTAAAACATTAACCTATTTTTTAATTGACCTAATAAGTTATTAATAAACACTCAATTCAACAAAATAAAAATCTTTATTGAAAATAAATTCTTTGTTGAAATACGTTTACATCTATTCTTTACAAAGAGTTCTAAACTAATAATCTAAAATAAATTAAATGCTGTTGCCTGAGCTAGGTAAACCCTGTTCTTCAGGCGAATTAGTCTTAGTCTAAGTTTAATATAAATCAAATATAAATGAATATAACAGTTTATACGCTAAATTACAATCTAATATAAAGACATAAATAAAATAATAATAAGTTAATACACACAGAAATAAATAAACAAAGAATTACTTAACAACGGTCAATAACCCCTCTGTATCGTCGTAGGTCAATTTTTGTAGATCTTCCTGTACAACCTTTTTGCAGTTGATAGTGTTTAATGGATAAATATAACACTTAGCCTTTATTCTGTTGTACAGAAAAAAGTCATAGTTTCCATTCCAATACAATTTCTACTTTTGACAGTTGCTTTAAAGTTTCTCTATTGAATAACCAGTTAATAACCCAATTCGCTCTGCTGTGTATGATGTGATGATCCGTGATCAAAATAAGGGGGCTAAATAGTCTAAAGTAATCGAAAAGACAAGACTTAGAGGGGCCGCGCACTAGGCAGCCCGGCTGCCTAGTGCGCAGCCTATTTTTTTGACACACCCTGAAATACTTTGTTAAACGTACGTTCGTTTACCTACATTGCAAATAGCCTCAATTCTTTTGTCTCAAAGCGATCTTCTGAGTCACAATTTGTTGCGCGTAACACAAAGACATAAAAATCTGCTGTTTGTTAGCTATGTCTCATTATCTTGTAAGGTAAATAATAAAACCGTCATAGTAAATTTGCTATCTAAACCGCGCGCTCTGCAATGTTTTAATATAACTTTGACAAACATAGCATTTACTGTTGAACATGTAGAAAAGTAAATATCCTATAGGCCTATATCTTTCCTACTGCTGGGCAAACGCCTCCATCATTGAAATCAAGTTATCACTGCAATGGTAATAGCTAGGGTAGTAGCTTAATCACCACGCTCTCTTGCCAAATGCGGGTTGGTGATCACAAACTTGGGTCATTCATTGAACAATCCGAAAAACACTTTGCCCGACCGGGGAATTGAACCCGGGACCTTCGGGTATCGGGCCGAGCGCTTTACCACTCGGCCACCGAGATGTTGAATCATCATCATCATCATCAGTTCATTTTATGTCCCCACTGCTGGGGCACGAGCCTTCCCTATGGATGGATAGGGAGAACGGCCCATAAACCACCACGCGGGCCCAGTGCGGATTGGTGTTTGTTAACGACTGCTAAATGCAGCTGGGACCAACGGTTTTACGTGCCTACCGAAGCACGGAGGAGCTCGAGATGATAAATTTTTGGTCACCCATCCGATGACCGGCCTTTGCGAAAGTTGCTTAACCTCAGCATTCGCAGACCGGGTGCGTTAACCACTGCGCCATCGAGCTCCTCGTTGAATATTGAATAGGTATCATTCAAAATTGTATCATTTGAAAAATAAAAAAATAAACGTTTGACGAAGAGTTTTTTAATTCGTTAATTATTTCTTCACTGTTTTCTAAATGCTACACGAAATACTACAAACAAACATTGGGAATCGAACCTGGTATGGTACCTGGTTTGCGTAAACTAAAGTTTTTATTTAAGCGAGGCCGTTTTTAATTCGTTTCACAAAGTGTGCTACAACTAAGTCTACTAGGCTTAACCTTAGGTAGGTTTTTAATTTTAATAAAAAAAATGACAAACGTGGTTTCTACCTAAGTTGCAATTTTGCCATAGAAATTCTTGTAAATGCAATTCGATTACGTTAATGAATACGAGATTTTTTTTATCATTAAAGCTCCTGATAACAAATGATGAGAATTCGGACTCTTTCAACGAAAAAGATTTTGACAGCAAAAAATTTAAGGGCACACTGCGTTTGCTCTGCATTCCATATTAAGGCTAAGCGTATGCTGAGACGCAGGCGATGCAGCTCCGCGCAGCGCAGAGCAATGTATGGTCGTGCCGAGAGCTGCGTACGCTGCGGCGCAGGTACGTGAGACGCAGAAATGTGTCTGCCCTGCCCTGCGCCTCGTTGTAGTGCCGGCACAGATTTCTGCGCGACGAGTGCGTGTCGACACATTTAATTTACCATTTTACCGTTTTATTATAATTTTGTAATAATGACAACAACTACTTCCCTAGAGGGGCCCAACCATTACATCAGATTTGATAAACCACAAATACTCTCTAGAGAACAACGATTCATCCCTAGGATGATACGCGAGGCTATTGAAATTAAAAAATATCCTAATTTTAATAGAGAAGATGGTTGGAATCTACCATCAGCCTGGGATCCCATCATAAAAAATATTAAATCCCAGCCCCAACACCATACTGCCAGACCAAAAGATACTGTAAGCTCTTTCTGCGTACAACGGAACGCACCTGATTAAATTTTATTGAGGGTATACAAGCTACCAACTAATTATGAGACGACCAACACCTCAGTCTCCCTGTGACCACGGACCCTGCAAAGGGTTCGAAACGTTAGGATAAACATTAAATAAGTAATGTGTAAAATAAACGCGAGTAGATCCGTAAAAGTTGTTTCATTTCAATGACAACAATTTAACAGAACTCTCTCGATAGTACAAATTATCCATTATTAGAACTCCTGTAAAATAGCAACAACTCACATTATCAGACTGACATAGACATTGACAACTCATGTGTCCGTGCTGTGTCAGTTACCTGTGTCGCAGCATGCGTTCGCGGCCTATGTCTGCCCCAACTGCCCTGCCCCACAAAATCTGCATGGTGCTGTGCTGCGTCACCTGCGTCTCAGCATACGCTTAGCCTAAGACAGTCGTGCACCTGGTGTTTTATATGAAAACGCAACGTGGCAGTCCGACATATGCATTTGAAAGAGCCCTTAAAGTTTTTGCAGTCAAAATCTTTTTAGTTTACGTTATCGAATTCGAAGGGCAAATAAAACTCATATTAGCACCTACAATGGCATGCATAACGTTGAACAGACGATCTATAAACTAAAGCCTTATCGTTTTCCAGGAGCGGGAGACCTACAGATTCAGTGCTGTGGCCAAGGTGATGCGGGAACTCTTGAGCGGTCGGCGCGCTCTGCTGGCTGGAACCCTTACGCAAGACCAGACTAGAGCGCTGCGGTTGAAGCTCGTGGCTAAGCTGGACTGGGGCAACCGGTAAGTCAAGTTATATCTTAGGCTGTAAGCTGAATGAACGTTTAGATGCACAGATTTGTATCCAGCTGATCGACGGCAGCGGCGTCAAAAGAATAGCAGAAGCAAGAATAATTTGTAATTATTATATAGGAGCTATGAGGAGCTTGATGGCGCAGTGATTAACGCGCCCGGTTTGCGATTGCTAAGGTTAAGCAACTTTCGCTAAGGCCGGTCATCGGGTGGGTGACGAATAATATATCATCTTGAGCTCCTCCGTGTTAAGTAAAGTTGGTCCCGGCCGCATTAGCAGTTGTTAACAACCATCCATCCGCACTGGGCCCGCGTGGTGGTATATGGCCCGTTCTCCAAATAAATCTATAGGAAACTAGCTGACCGGCGGACTTCGTACCCCTTTGACAGTTTCTATGACAACAAAACAAACATCATTCGTCCGCTTAAGAACACCCGTAGGTATCCCATGATGGACCCCTTTAGCAGCGCCACCTACCGGGTCCAATTGTAAATCTAAACCATTCTCGAATCCACTTGAACACACACAGAAAATTTATACAAATCGGTCCAACCGTTTAGAAGGAGTTCAATTTTACACGCACGCACAGAAGATTTATAAAGGGTTTTTCATTTGAAATGAAATAAAACAACCTGTGTAAGTGATATTGCCACAACTTTTATTTTATTTTAAAGGATATTCGATGACATTATGCATGGAATATAATTTCAGCCAAATGGCCGCCGAGACTGCCGTAGGTGGTGTATCCTGGCGGGCCAATTTTGAATGACATCTTCGCATAAATGTAGCTCAATTTCACGAAGGACGCGAGTTATGTTGGCCTTCAGGGCGGCAATTGACTGGTTTGTTTGCATAAACCAGAGATTTCACGTAGCCCCCACAGAGAGTAGTCGAGCGGAGTTAAGTCACACGATCTCGGTGGCCAGTTGATGTCGCCACGACGCGAGATGACGAAGCCCTCGAACTTCTCATTCAATGAATTTAATGTTTAATAAATAAATAAATTTAAATTTAATACATTTTAACAATTTCTACGCGTTGTGGAAGCGTGTAGCGTTCCATGGTGAATTGTCACCACTGAATATACAGGGTGTTTGGAAGGTCGGTGCAAAGCCTTAAGGGGATGTTAGTATGGTCCATCTAGAACATTTTGAGCCACACTTGTTTTAGACCAAGTCTGTTATTATTATTATTTTTTGTTGACCTGCGATTTTAGTGCCAAAAATCCAAAATTTGCTAATTAATTGCTAACAACATTCAGTTTAAGTTAAAAAGTCTATTTTTTACAATTTATTTTGTTAGTGTAATGTGTCCCTAATCGTATCGAAGCATTTTTGAAGCACCATTGTTACCAAAAAATAAAGTTACAGGCCATTCAAAAGTGATAGAAAGTTTGGAAAAATAATTTTTCGACTTTAAATGTCAATTTAAAAAATAAAGAAAATAGCTGCAGATGTTCAAACACATTTAAAAACATGCTAGGTTAATGCCCTTTCTTTTGAGATATCACTTACGCAGATATCATACCATTTCTTGAAATTATGGTGCTTAAACCAGTTAAGAGTGATAATATCGATTTTTAAGAAGATTAAAAAAACATCATTTTTGGTGATCTAACTCTCTAGCCTTCCCGGTAGCATAGCGGTCAGTGCAGCCGCCCAGATTGCGGAAGACCCAGGTTCGATTCCTGGCTGGGTCGGGTAGGCGTTTAATTTTTTCACTGTATTTTGTAAATTTTTAATGAGCTAACTTTAATTTTCATGTTCAAAATGTCGTCTACCATTACGAATACATGCTCGAGCACGTTTTCTGACTTCAGTCATGCTGATTTTTAGCATTATTTCTTGTTTCATCCGTTCAAACAGAATGGATTCTCTCCAATAAGTCCTCCTTCGTAGAAATTTCCGTCATGTAGACAAGTTCCTTTGCCCGTCCTCATACAAAAAAATCTACCGGGGTTAAGTCAGGCGATCTTGAGGGCCAAGGAATTGGCTCATCTCTGCCGATCCAGCTCTCTGGAAAACAATTATTGAGGTGTTCTCGTACTGTTAAGGTCCAATGCGTTTCATAAAGGAGGGTTGGTCAACCCTCCTTCATGAAGCGGAAATACCAATACTGGATACTGACAGGAGAATCATGTTCCAACAAGATGGATGCCCAGCGCATTGGACTTAACTGTACGAGAATACCTCAATAATTGTGTTCCAGAGAGCTGGATCGGAAGAGATGGGCCAATTCCTTGGCCCGCAAGATCGCCTGACTTAACCCCGGTAGATTTTTTTGTATGGGGACGGGCAAAGGAACTTGTCTACACGACGGAAATTTCTGGAAAGGATGACTTATTGGAGAGAATCCATTCTGCGTTTGAACGGACGAAACAAGAAATGATGCTAAAAATCAGCATGACTGAAGTCAGAAAACGTGCTCGAGCATGTATTCGTAATGGTGGACGACATTTTGAACATGAAAATTAAAGTTAAATCACCAAAAATGAAGTTTTTTTAATTATCTTAAAAATCGATATTATCACTCTTAACTGGTTTAAGCACCATAATTTCAAGAAATGGTATGATATCTGCATAAGTGATATCTCAAAAGAAAGGGCATTAACCTAGCATGTTTTTAAATGTGTTTGAACATCTGCAGCTATTTTCTTTATTTTTTAAATTGACATTTAAAGTCGAAAAATTATTTTTTGCAAACTTTCTATCACTTTTGAATGGCCTGTAACTTTATTTTTTGGTGACAATGGTGCTTCAAAAATGCTTTGATACGATTAGGGACACATTACACTAACAAAATAAATTGTAAAAAATAGACATTTTAACTTAAACTGAATGTTGTTAGCAATTAATTAGCAAATTTTGGATTTTTGGCACTAAAATCGCAGGTCAACAAAAAATAATAATAATAACAGACTTGGTCTAAGACAAGTGTGGCTCAAAATGTTCTAGATGGACCATACTAACATCCCCTTAAGGCTTTGCACCGAGCTTCCAAACACCCTGTATATTCATGTCAAATTTGACAGCTATCGCTTTACCAAGATGACCGCTATACCAGAGTGAACGAGAGTGCGGCAACTTCACACAAGCGCTCCGAAACGCACGCACACAAACTCGTAGTTCACCTACATTAGCACACGGAAAAAAGCATGGGAAAGGAGTACCCGATGACGCGGCTGTCATCGCAAACGCGGATCGGGCAGCGTATGTTGCTGTAGTAACGGAGAATAACAAGTATGTCATTGAGCGCTGCCGATCTTATTTGAACCTTGTTTCTTATATTGGAAATAGAAACATTTATTACATAAGTATTCAAAACTAGCCAAAACTATTTTTGATAATATATTATGTCCGACCTTAAATATGTACCTCCATGTAAATGCTTTCCAATAATATATTTAAAAAAAATATACATTGGCATTTGGCATGCGGATATATTACGTTATTAAATTTAATAACGCAGCTTTCAAAACTGGCCGAGCGAGGCGTAAATATTTTGTTGTGTCCAATTTGTAAATTAATATTTGAATACGATTGTACTTTATAATGATATAAGTATTTTATAGTGTACACCTAAATTGTGTGTTTCATTTATAATATAGAAGACACCCAAATTCACACAATAATAAATTAACTATGTGTGGCTCACTCAACCCTAGCCGCTAGCTACAGCTCGTACGTCAATTCAAGATCACGGCACTGTTGCCGCACTTTCGTTCACTCTGGCTGTACGCTGTCAAAGTTCGAGCGTCCCTATTGAAAAACCCTTTATATTATAAAGATAAGGCTCGTGCCCTAGTAGTGGGAACATAAAATAACCTAGTGATAGCAGGAGTTCGATGGCGCAGCGGCTTGCGCGTTCGGATTGCGATCCTACAAATTTAGTGTAATCCGCAATGCCGGGTCACCTACTGGGGCGGGAAATCAAAATATCTCGCAACTCCTCCGTGCTTCGGCAAGCGCGCTATGCTGTTGGTTCTGGTTGTTGTCGTAAGATGGTAGTCGTTAAACCACCATCTCTCCATGTGCTACTCATGTGGAATTTTATAACAGAAATAAAACCATATTATGCATTTTATACGCATACTATTAGCGGGTTTGGGGCAGCCCGCGAGTAATGTGAGGCTTTCAACGTTGCACCCTTCCCAACTCCGAGGAGTACCATCCCAGCACTTGCAAAAGTGTCTCGGGACCACGAACTACTGGCACCAAATACCGCGGCAACTAGGCCCGCCGTAGCCCACCCGCGGTCATGTTCACAGGCAGATGATGGTGATGATTTTAGCAGTGTGTGTGGTATAGCGTACGCGCTCCACCCACAACCTATCACGATATAGTGCGTTTTAACGACTGCCCTCTAGTGACTATTAAGAACAGCCACGAACGCAAGCGGTTAGCGGTGCGGCGCGCGAATACTTTGTTAATTGCGTTTTTAGGGCATTTCTGACTTATACTTACGTAGTACAACGCGCAATCATAGTAAAATTCGCTTTCCGCGTCGCAGTCCGACTGCGTTTATGGCTTAGGCTCAGTGCTGCCATTTTTTTTTAGCTCAAGAATTGCTGCTGCATTGGTAAGTCTTATTTTCATGCAACTTTTTATGCGCTTACAAAGATCTTACTATTATATTTAATTTAAAACTAATTTTTAGACCTTGATTCCTTAGCACAGTCGACAGCACATCAAATCTTGACGGTTTGACCTTGACGCTGCCCTTATCTCGTTATTAAAGGAAGCAGTGTTTGCAATGTGTTACATTTAATATGCTGTAAAATAGTTCTTAAACAGTTTAGTGTAGGATACATAATTATTGTAATAATTTATACAATCACGAGTAAGCTCTCTCTTTGTGTAGTATTTTCATTATTAATTATACCAATTGTCTAAGCAAGGTGTTGTCCGATTCTTACAAAATAAAATACATTAATTTATTTGAATTGTTTAATTCCAAGAAAATATAACCAAACTATCTCAATTATTGTCACAATAGCAGTCTTCCTAATTGTACAAAGTGGGTACATACACTCATTACAGGAATGATACATATCATGGTTATGTAAAATACTACTAATTATCTAAATATTAACAAGATTGTCACAGGCATACTGCAAATTGGCGTATATTAAAACTATTACTTTATATTATGCTAGCGTAAATACGGAAAACGTAGGTCGTTAGGAGATTCCGTTGTTGAACATGATATTTAATGAGTGAAATAACTTATTGTACAACTTATTGAGATATTAAAATGAGACGAATTTCTGAAGAAGACTTAAAACTTCATTAAAAGTGAACATTTCTATTGAATACTCCACGTACCGAATAATATAAAACACTGTTACAATGGCACAATATTTGATGAGTACAATAGTACTTTACTATTTGCACCAAGTTCTATCTAACGTTATAATTAAAAATAATACGAATTGAAACACTAAGGTAAATGGAACTTTACCATTTATTTTCTCCTTTCTTATGCCCTTTTTATATAAGGGCATTCCTCTTTTTAAAATGAGCTGGCATAATGTCTTTTATGTAATAAAAATATAATCAATTATCGAGTAAGAAAAGTAATCAGTACATACTAAAACATGTAGCTACATTTAGGTGATATGTCTTTTTTACAATTGAGATAAAGTCTATCTTTCAATTAAATGTACGTCGTCAACTTATGCTAACAAAGGAAGTAAAAAGTAGAAAATATACTATTAAAATGTAATATTATCTGCAAGTATCGCTTGTAAAACTATAATTCACAGCAGTAGCATAATTTCATCTAGACTGCTCACTTAATAACTATATACTAACTATAAAATAATTTTATGAAGGTTTCAAATGACTACAACAGTCTTACCGAAATAACAAAACACATCGATATTAAACTACGAGCTGTCTATTCAATACCATTCACATTTATCATATTTTAAAATATTCTCCACAACATTTTTGACTTCTTATTTATACACAAACATTTTCACAATTATTATTTCATCTTGTTATATTCACTAAACTTTATTGAGACCCAAATTTAAAGCTAGAGCTTATAGAAAATTTTATTGTGGCAGAATATTAACCTAATTGCGTCTAAATTAATAATAAAAAGGAATGTCATGATGTACGTTGTTTAGTTGCACACTGAAGTTTCTTTCCCAAAACTAAACATCATCTTTGATATGAGTATAGCAACCATTATGGTCGTAATCGAAATAAAAGGAGCAGCACACTAAATATGTCAGAACTATAACCAGTCTTTGATATTAACCCTAATTTGTAACAAATATACATTTTGAATAATCATAAGACACGACACAAGTAAGATGTTTGATTTGCTTCACTAAAAGACAAATGATATTCGGTCAATATGTAAGACATCTCTTTTAACAATAATTTTGGTTAGTGTAATGCTCATTTTTATGGATTAAATGGACCTGAAGGCAGGTAGGCGTGGATGCAAGATTTTTACAAAGCTCACTTCAAGTCAAACGCTTGACACATTCCAACAAAACGACTACTACGCTTACCCGCCTCATCGCGGACCAACTACCTTCGTTGCTTACGTTTCAGTCTCTTTGGAGAATTTGTCAATGTCAGGATATATGGGGGCCATTTCCAACGTGGACGGCGCCGACGGTGGGTTCGATCCGAGGTGCAACCTTCGAGACAACTCGTCTAATACTTCGCCGAATACTCTCAGCGACATGTTTTGACCCAGAAGATGAAGAAGTAGGAAATCACCAACCTAAAACATAGATATAATGAGAACCATTAGCTTTCATAACCTATTCTGAATGAGTATTCTATTTACCTTGTGTTGAATAGTTTTAAGGCTACAAGTAACTATGCTTATAGAAATCCATACCTGAGTCTTTCTAACTAAAGCTTCCACTCCATTGGGGGTGCCGAAACGGAATCTCCTCTTGAGAATGGTCTCGCGCGTTCTAGGCATTAATATCACAGCCGCGGAGTAAACAATGGCCAATCCGGACACCACTGACAGGATGATGAACCTGCAACATACGTTACGTTGTTGTTTTATGCCTTCATAACAAATAATTGATCAATGATCGTTGACAGTTTTTAAAGCTTTTAAATTAATAATATAACCCACACACACACTTTGAATTTATGAAATCAAAGGTTCCCTTACCAAATAATATCTTGAAACAAACATTCAAGATAACGTGTCTTGAAATACTAAACAAGAAACTACTATAGTGTGACAAAAATTTTCCAAGTGACTTTGTTAAATGTTTTGAAATGACAAGATTATTTTGAATAACAATATTTTTAGCTGTTAACTGTTTAAATGTTAACTATTCTTACCAGAACCACAGGAATATGAAGATTTTCTCGTTTAGAATGTTCAGCGCAAGCACGCAGAGCGCATCGTGTTTCTGGATCGTTCCAGAGGCACCGAACTTGTGGAATGTACACTTGGTTATTCTCGGGAACACCTCGATCTGAAAACCAATTATACTTTAGCTGATTCATTAACAACGGTAGCGGTAACAGTATACGTACGTACATACGGTTTTTAAGTAATAATTTTTAAGTTATGAAACTTACCATAGGATCTGTCCGGTCTTCCTGGTTCCTATTCGAAAATTTCACTACATCTGTACCGTAGGTTAAGAAAGCTCCGCCGAGGAAAGTATCCAGGAAGAAAATATTTCCGACCTAGAAAAAATACCACATATTAGACATTTAAAGTCAGAAATCAAAAGACATCAAAAGGGACAATTCTAAGTGTGAATTATAGGTCATCGAAAATTAATCTTATATTGTACATACCACGTTGACGAAATTCAGACATTCGCAGAAGAAATAGCCGAATGAGTAAGCGTTGTGCATGTGCAGAGTTTCCATCAAGTATTGAACGAGGCGACTCTGAAAACCAAAGTTTAACGATAAAGAACATTCTTTGTAAACTGGTCCAAAACAAAATTGCGTTGCGATATTTGGAGATTGATCCATACATTTGGATACCTTTGCCTGATGTCCTTGCAAAAGTTAAAGACAGAATAGTTTCGAATGCTAGTAATCTTTCTATTTGGGCTTAATCTAAAACTTTTTTAAACATTGCAAATAAATAATTCCTTCAAGGCCTTCCCGGTGAATAAACTCCATTGTATGTTAATTGCACATATGACGGATGCCGTGCTGAAGATCGTTTCACTCTTCTAATTAAGGACGGTCATCAAGACTTGTTAATTTAATCCTTGTCTCAATTGTTCCATAATTTCCAGTAGGTATCTGTTACTTGTTATTGTTACCTACCTTTCGGTCCAATACCTTAGTATTACATCATGTGCTTATAACCGATGGTATTTATGAGTGGGAATTCCATCAGATTGTAGCTATAGCTGGGTCAATTAAATATATTAAAATGACCTCTTTATCAAAGATGATGGACATTGCCGAACGTTATCTAACGTAATTGAAGTCACGAGTTTCGTACGTAGGCGTTATTACGAGAGACGTCTTGACTTTTGCATGATGGTTTCAATAATTAGAATGGGAGTTTTTAATATCGTCCTTTTTGAATCTTATTTCGGGGTCAGCGTAACACCATACACAATCACTTTGCCTTAATCTCGATCGCATTGCCGTTGATTTCTTTTCCGTCTTGAAAAACTATTAGAATATCGAATACCTATAAATCTTTACCAGTATAATGACGAGACTTGATTCACACACCTACACATCAACCTACCACAGATTGTCATATTTCCTCAATAGACATTGAAGTTTATGTGTATAAAATGTTTTTGTTTTGTTTATATAATTTTTAACGCAAATTTTGTCAATTGGGAGAGCACATGACCCGGTATGTCAGAAGGGTGCAGGTTCAAATCCTGCTCGTGGTTTGTAACATTTGTGTTTTTGTAATTAGTTCGCAACAAAATTTGCGTTAAAAATTATCTAAACAAAACAAAACACTTTATAAATAGCTTGCCTACTTCTTAACTGATCTTTAGTATTTGTAAAAATATTATGATTGGATGCTAATGACGGTAGTAGTTGACATTGAACGGGCGCATTTGGCTTTCAAAGTAAAAAAGTAAATAGTGTTGAATAACTTCGGCGGGCTGGTTAGAACCACGATAGCTCAATTGGGAGAGCACCTGACCCGGTATGCCAGAAGGGTGCAGGTTCAAATCCTGCTCGTGGAATTTTTTTCAACATTGTGTTTTTTTATGTGTATAGCATATGGCTGAATATTTATTGAAGAAATTTGATAGCTTTTGATAGGTTGATATGCAGGCGTCTCTATGATGAAATATCATCGTCTTACAAATATTTAAATTCGTTACCTGGCGATTGTTTTTGTCGTCGGCGATGTTAGCAGTAGTGCCACGGATACCGTCTGAGATCATACGGACTTTCCCCTCTTCCCAGTTCTTCCAAATCCAATGGGGCATATAAAATAGAATACCCTGTAACAAGAAACAAGTACAATGTTATTTCAACTGCCTTGACCTACAAACACTATTATTCTAGTTCTATTACTATAAGTTTTTAACTGTTCTGTATCCGCTAATGATGACTTATCTTTAGTCACCGTGTAAATAGTCATAAATTCTGTTAGACTTATCTTTAAAAGGTTGTTTATAACTATGTCTTTGTCACGCTCAGTCATAGTTAACATAAGTAGGAAATTATTTGAGATTCTTTTAAAAGTTTTTTGTAATGAAACATTATTTACTGTTTATTACACTAAAACTTTTCAATAAATGGGTTTATAGTAACCAAATGTTTCAACATCAGTTCATTTAGCAAATAGGATATGAAAGTACTACAGTAACAGTACTAACAATTTTGTACTGGACAAAATCTACTTAAATTAAATGTACTAAGAGAAGAACCTTGGTGCTGTGGTCTCGCAAGTTTTTTTGCTACGGATCACCGACTGTGACCTGTGTTATTTGATTAAACCAACAACGACCTACATAGAGGCGATACGTTGGATTATTGTACTCGGTTTGGTTTCTGGTAAAGTTCGTCCAAAATCAGCCCGGCTAACGTCACTATTACAACAAATAGTAGCATCTAGTTGCAAGTATTTGCAGTTGTGAAAACGAGACGCGTCTATGTACGCCGCTACACACGTCCCTTTTTCACAACCGCAACAACACTGCAGCTACAGTACTACATTATGAGCTCATTGTAAGTCACTAGATGACATGAAGGCTTCTCTTCTATAATGTAACTAGCTGTGCTCGCGACTGCGTCCTTTCGGCAGCATTTTTAATTTTTTAGGCTCTTGTTTCCGTTTTTGCAACATTTTTCACTGATGCTTCGCTCCTATTGGTCGCAGCGTGATGTTATACAGCCTAAAGCCTTCCTCAATAAATGGACTATCCAACACAAACATAATTTTTCAATTCGAGCCAGTAGTTTCTGAGATTAGCGCGTTTAAACAAACAAACTCTTCAGCTTTATAATATTACTAGCTGTGCTCGCGACTTCGTCCGCGTGGAATAGTGACTTTCGGCAGCATTTTTAATTTTTTAGGCTCTTTTCCCGTTTTTGCAACATTTTTCACTGATTCTTCGCTCCTATTGGTCGCAGCGTGATGTTATATAGCCTAAAGCCTTCCTCGATAAATGGACTATCCAACACAAAAAGAATTATTCAATTCGAACCAGTAGTTCCTGAGATTAGCGCGTTCAAACAAACAAACAAACAAACAAACTCTTCAGCTTTATATATTAGTATAGATAATATAGATTCAATCATGGCTAACCTGGAAGAACAGCATGAACGGCACCCACTGGTAGTAGGCGTGGATGCGTTTCTCCTCGTCGTAGTCGTTGCCGAGCCCTGGGTGCGCTATGGCCTTCGAGTCGGAGTTGGGGAGCGTGAACGTGTACGTTATCCAACAGTATGTGTTCAGCACGTGTCCTGGTATCGCGCCGTCGTTGATACACGATATTGGTTCACCTGAAATGGAAAAGCGAGGATTTAAGGATCTGTTTTACATGCGCTCATTTGCATTGGACTGTTATTCTAGTTTGGGAAGTTGTACATAAGATTTTCCCAGCGACAAGACAGAGACAAGTTTATGCACGTGAAGATACAAGAAAATAAGTCTCTTCTTAGCATTTACTTTACATGCATCTTATAAAGCCCAATAAGCTACTAACAAATTGAAATTACTAGAACGAGAGGCCCTTGCCTAGCTATGACTAGTTAGTCAGGTAAATTTAGTAACTCTGTTCTGCACTTATCTGTGGACAATCTTAAAAGAGCTCGTTGGCACAGCGTATAGCTACCGTCTTTGGGTTGCAACCTTGCAAGTTTTCGCTTTGCCAGGTCTCCATATCTCAAGATATGGAGACCTGGCAAAGCGGAAGCACGAAGAAGCTAGCTTCTTCGTGCTTCCGAAGGCACTTTAAATCGTTGGTCCCGGTTGCATTGTAAGATGACAGTCGTTAAACTCTACCAATCCGCATTAGGCCAGCATAGTGGAAAGGCCTGAACGCAGTAGGAGGATATTAGTCTGCTGTTGTTTTTTAAAACGCTTAGCAAGATTTCCGCCATTTTTATTATAAACCGCCTGTTGTGTGTCCCACTTATTTTATTTTGCGCATCGACCTTGACATTGCATCGCTCTGCGGATGACGCTAATATCGAGTAATGGTGCTGCAGCTGTCCCCAACCTGTCGCAATTGTGCCGACCGTGACTCGATTCACCTTGCCCGTACTTAGGGTACCTAGATGTGTGCGCAGTTAATACATTTTGTTACCTAGCTGATCGTTATCGGCTATAGTCACGTGAATTGGTACCTCAACAGGTTCTGCATCAAGGCAACTATCGTATCTTATAAGTTTTGCAAATAACAGATCTTATAGTCTTGTATCTATTTATGGGTCTATGGTTATTCAATGGTTTTGTACAGGCAAAAGCTTGCTTATTTACTCGAATATCCATCCAGTCATACAAACATAGATATTCTTATAAATACTATTGGCCTGCTTGCGACTTCGTCTGCTAGAAAACAACCGTACCCCATGATGGAGCCCTATTGCAGCGCCACCTTCCGGGTCCAATTGTAAATCTAAACCATTCTTGAACACACAAAAAAATTCATCCAATTCGGTCCAGCCGTTTAGAAGGAGTTCAATTACAAACACACGCACAGAAGAAATATATATATAAAGATGACACAGTGGTGAACTCCTCGACCAAGGCATATAGCCCAAATCTAGGTCTAGAAACATGAAATTTTGTGCAGGACTATGAAATAAATTAAAAGAGGAGGACCGGGGAAAGTTTGTATGGAAGGCTCGATATACTTATAAAATTTGGCTGACAATGGTAAAAATGTCATTCTAAAACAGGACTATACATAAAAAAAAATTGCAACTGATTCTGTTTCTTTTTAATAATAAGTAGGTATTTCACCATAACTCAAAGTATTTAGGTACTATCGTTGCAACATTGAAATGTTTCAAAGCTTTATGATTCTTTATTTAACTTTGGGTTGGGTTTTATCTTTACTTGTGAAAATTTACTTTACTATATCTCTTACATGTTTATAAAGGAAAAGGCACAAAACTACTACTGCTAGAAAATGACACATTCAATGATGCAGTATTATGTTAAATGAGCTTTATGCTCTTTTATGCTCCAACTGGGTTGGTCAGCTTTAAACTGCATTACAACATACAGTACACACGCGCAATAAAGTATCGAACATTACGTCACATACCAAACTAAAATGAGCTACCGAAATGACAGTTTTAGGTAGGTATACTTTTTTGTATAAATCTACATTATTGGTCTTTTGGGTTTTGGACATACATTTTTAGTATGCTATTCGCGTTACGCGAATAGCATACTAAAAATGTATGTCACGTTCGATTTAATTATTAACGGGATTTGTACCATGTTTTTTTGTCCTCTTTGAGTATCCGATATTTTGGCACTACTAAGATGTAGGTGTATACTATCTAGAATAAGTACAACTGTGATCGATAATGAGAATTGTTACCCAAAGAACAAAATGGCAATAATCCCGTTAATAATTACTCCAATGTTAGTGAACATAACAGTTTCAAAAGTGTACGAAATCGATAGCTTTTCAGAACATAAGCACATTTATAAAATGTTTTTGTTTTGTTTATATAATTTTTAACGCAAATTTTGTTGCGAACAAATTACAAAAACACAAATGTTGAAGAAAATTCTACGAGCAGGATTTGAACCTGCACCCTTCTGACATACCGGGTCAGATGCTCTCCCAATTGAGCTATCGTGGTTCTAACCAGCCCGCCGAAATTATTCAACACTATTTACTTTTTTACTTTGAAAGTCAAAGGCGCCCATTCGATGTCAACAACTACCCTCATTAACATCCAATTATAATATTTTTACAAATACTAAAGATCAATTAGAAAATAGGCAAGCTGTTAAGTAAGCTGTTAAGTGGTATGTCAGAAAGGTGCAGGTTCAAATTCTGCTCGTGAAAATTTTTTCATCATTGTTTTTATAAGCATATTTTCTTTTGCGACGGTAAATGAACGTAATATTCTCGAACAGAATCTTATAGAAGATATCTTTCATAAGTGACGCTATTATTGCATATCTTTGAGTCATCCTGAGAGTATCTTAGGTGTCAAATTGTCTACAGTCTCACGATAATTGTCCCATAAATGGCACTTAGGATTGTTAGAGCGTTTAACGTAATCACGATCAATTTGTTGTTCTCGAGTTACCTATCTATCTATATCTACTGAGCATCGAGATCGGCGAATAGTTGACATTGCCCGTTAAAGTGAAATCTAAACGGTGCTGTGTCAAGGGCAAGCTGTAAATTAATGACAAAAAGTTGTTTTTTATAATATCTTAACGGTTATTCAAGCCAATGTAAGTTAATAAGCCTTCATAAAAACTATTAACCTAATGAAAAAACTGCTGAAAGTACTAATAGTTTGGATTTTGGGAGAACCTTCAATCGAGAAGAGCTGGTAAAAAAAATTAAGGGGCTTTTCTCTCTTCATCTTTCCAACCAAACTACAATGAAGTTCAAAATACAATTTTAGTACGAGTACAATGCTAAAGCAGTTATAATTCATTGATTGAACATGTTACATATCAAATTGCTATACGAGTAGACTATACTAGTCAGACTAATAGTTTTAGCAGAACAATGATTATCCTTGAAGCATTTACTAATATTCGATGATCGTGCGTAAATTGACCATATGTGCACATTCAACACATGTCTCTATGCAAGGTGTGGGAACGCAAAATCAGGTTTTGCCGTTTATGGTAATCTTATATAAGCAAGCACTTGGTGGAAACGAGTTTGATAAGAGTTTGACCCGATACCTACCTGTGTCGGGTGTTCGTTATCGACAGAAAGTACGCTGCAGGCTGTTGCTACTTTGATTATTGAAAGTTTTGGTACATTTTGGTATCAACTTAAAAAACCTAACAAACGCATACGTTAAATAAGCGAGGAGGAGCAGCTCGATGGCGCAGTGGTTTACGTTCCCGGTCTGCGATTGCTAAGGTTAAGCAACTTTTGCATAGGCCGGTCATCGGATGGACTACCAAATGTTTATCATCTCTTACGAGCTCTTTCGTGCTTTGAAAATCTAGAACATCGGCGTAGGGTGGCTCGTCTGTCGGTCTTCTACAGGATTCATTTCGGGGAGTGCGCGAAGGAGTTGCACGACCTAATCCCACCATCCACTTTCCGCATTCGGAGCGCGAGGCGCGAGTTCCATCCCTATGTTGTAGATATGCCACCTTGTCGCACGAGCCGATTCGGTTCAACTTTCTTAGTGCGTACAGCTAGGGAATGGAACGCGCTGCCTGCGAATGTGTTCCCTGAAAGGTATAATCTGGACCTCTTCAAGGCTAGAGTGAATAGGCTATTTCTAGGCAGGCATGTTCCATCCTCGACCGCACCGTCACTTAACATCAGGTGAGGTGTAGTCAAATGCCTGCCTATAACCAATAAAAAAAAAAAAAAAAAAAAAAGGCACGGTAAGCCGTTGGTCCCGGCTGCATTAGATGTCGTTAAAACCACCAATCCTCACTGGTTATGACCCGTTCTCCCTATCCAGGGAAGGCTTGTGCCCCAGGTAGTAGGGAGATAAAATGAACTGGTTGTAATGATGTGATGAAACGTTCTGGTAAAAGGTTGTCTACTAACAGATATCTGTATTTTCCTTCAGCATAGAAACTATAATTAGATTTTAATGTTTGTA
Source organism: Eudonia lacustrata (assembly GCA_947562085.1). Classification (NCBI taxonomy): domain Eukaryota; kingdom Metazoa; phylum Arthropoda; class Insecta; order Lepidoptera; family Crambidae; genus Eudonia; species Eudonia lacustrata. The sequence goes on along the minus strand of OX387313.1, from coordinate 18,569,264 downwards.
TGGGATACCTTCTTTCTTTCTTTATTCTTTATTCTTTATACCTGAATGCGAGTGTTTAGTTAGCCTCTCCGCAGTCGATGCAACACCTCCTGAACTGTACCTTATACTATGGACTACCGACCTACTTCCAGCACTATGGACGATTTCGGTCGAGGCTGACCACAGGGCTGCTGACGTGGCAGCTTTTAGGTCGGGAATAATATATTTATGAAGTGTCGATACGACAAGGCTCTTCAACTATTTTGTAGTCTTGCGGTAAAATAGTTTTTTTATTAATTTTTGTTTTAATATTAATTATCATTTACCTGCTATTGTGAACGTTGTGACCGAATTATGATTCATTGTTACTGTTAATGTCAAAGGTACGGCGCTGTAAAACAATATGACGACACATCAGGACAATTGCAACATAGACGCTGCGCCGCCGGTTTGGTGGTATTTCGCAGTAATTATGTGTGACAATATATAGGTCACGTATGTTTCTATGGCTATTGTGTTTGTATCTAAAGGTGTTATAAATATACTTTCCTAGATACAAAAAGCGAACCTGACTGACTGATCGATCAAGGCATAACCCGACCCTGGGTCTAGAAACTTATTTTTTACAGGATTGCCTTAAAAAGATTAAATGGGGGAAATACGTTTGTATGGAAATCAGTCATTTTATAAATGTACAAATTGGTATGTAACTTGAGCCCAAAAGTAAAGGCAAAATATCCGTAACTGGATAAATAGAGGATTCAGTTTTGAGAAACATACAATGGTAAGCAAGAAAGTATTCATAAAAAAACGTTGTATGTATACGCATTACCCGTACACATTTTAAACATCAATATATTTTTTTTCACCATAAATAAATAAAATAATACATTTATTTACATTATGACTTATGATTGCGATGAGATGAAAGCCAGAAAGTGGTCTCACAATATTCTTTTAAAAAACGAGGTGCTATTAAATCTTAAGTCGATGTACAGTGGCCCAAGAAAGTGGTGTACCAGTTTTGATTTAGTTTTCTAGTCATCGAAAATTACAACAACGTTCATACTAGTATCACTGAAAGAGATGGATAATAATGACGTAAACCTAATTGATAAGTATTTATACGTCGTAGGTCACTTATAAGTGCATGTCATTTTAACCTTTATTACAAATGGATAAGACATTAATTACTGTAAAGAAAATATAAATTTTCTAAACAAAAAAAAAAACCGACTCCAAAAAAGTAGACTGATAAAATTGCACTAAAAAGTAAAAAATAAGCGTTAGACTCATATAGACAATAATTTTATTAGGAAAACATATAGGTACAATTATTGTTATTTTTGGAGCCGGTGCCAGCCAACGAAGTTTTTGAAGCCGGTGCCAGTCTGCGTTTGTGGTCAATATTTCATGCTTAAGATTGAATGTACTATTATGATTTTAATATATAGTATGTCGTTAAATGTTTATGTTAAAGTTACCTTGGCTGGCACCGACTCCAAAATAACAATAATTGTACCTATATGTTTTCCTAATAAAATTATTGTCTATATAAGTTTAACGCTTATTTTTTACTTTTTAGTGCAATTTTATCAGTACTTTTTTGGAGTCGGTTTTTTTTTTGTTAAAATTTTTGTTTATTTCTCTCTTTTTAGTGAATTGTTTCGATCTATTTATCAAAAGCGAATATAGGTAGACCTACTAAACGCGCTGCTTGTAATATGAGACAGCGCCGTTTAAATGAGACAAGCGAAGAAAACGAGAAACGCCTATCTCAAAGTAGGAAATCAAAAACTGAGTTCCAGTGCCTGCCTTCTTTTGCTTCGTCATAGTCGCTTAACTATCTTAATCGAGATATTTTATCGCCACCCGTGAAATACTTTTCATTGAGGAGTTCCGATGGCAATCTGTGGTCTTTTTCAGCAGTTACACTTCATCAAATAATACTTTCTGAATGCAAATGCTTGACTTATTTCTGAAAATACCAAAATCGCTATAGGTATGCATACAATATTTGAGGAGTTCCCTCAATTCCTTAAGGATTCCACCATCAGAACTGAACCAAATTAAAATGGGACCACATAGGAAGCACCACCTTTTAAATAAAGAAAGAATCATAAAAATCGGTTCACCCAGTCGAAAGTTCTGAGGTAACAAACATAAAAAAAAAAAAAATACAGTCGAATTGATAACCTCCTCCTTTTTATGAAGTCGGTTAAAAAGTAATAAAAACTATTTATATTATACAACCAAATTCTATTTGATAAAAAGAAAACTGACAATTGACATTTTGTCAAAACAACAGTAATCTAATCAAACAAAGATGGCAATAGAAGTTGTCAGATCGATCTGCAAGCAAAACTAATCTTTATCGCCTATGAATCTGCCATGCGACATTCAACCTTAGGGTGGTAAACCAATTTTGGGCGACTGTACATCGGTAAGAATAATGTAGTAGCTCATGTTTGTACTACTTCCATAGGTTCGCAACATTATTGGCCTGGCAACGCTTATCACACGTTTATACCATTAACTCCTCTGAATGTTTTGATTGGCAACACCTGAGCTAACGTACATTGGCTCCATTATTATGATGCACTAGCGCTACGTTGCAATTTACCGGTGTGCTGACTAATGGTTCGTAAGCTCGACATTAAAACGTGACCTAGTCTAAACCGAAATAGGTGATGTACAATGGGGTATTTGACAGGTTTTAGAAAAATATGTCTAATGGTTCATTATAGCCTAATATATTTGCAATTTGATTAATTCGTTATGAATTTCTTTATTTTTTATAAAAAAACGCCATTAAAATTCAAATTAATAAAATAGCCGCCAAAATATTTTAAAATTTTGTGCTGTCTAAATTAGTTTAAGAACATGTTTACTATTAAGTTAACAACAGTTTGATCAATATTTTCATTGTAGTCAAATACCCTATTCTTCGGGCAGCTTCGATTGAGGCATCATGGGTCCAAGTTTCTGAGGTCTTTAATAAGCTCTATGTAGCTAGTTCTGTTCTTGCTCGGGTATCATTTAAGTTTATGTATTGTTTGTCGTATTATATTGTGTATACCTAAATATAAGTGTTAATGTTTGTAGTTACATTATTTATTGTTTTTCAATGGCATTTACTTTGCACTTTGTTCACATGCGCACTTTATGTGCTTTAAATTGAATAACACATTTATATTTTTACGCAAATATTGTTACGAACAAATTATAGTTCGGATTCGATAATAGCTCTTTTCAAACACACTGAATCAGAATGCTTCTGATTCAGTGTGTTTGAAAAGTTTGAGTTCCGTAAGTGGAATTTTCTTTTAAGTAGGTAGCACTTTTCCTAATACATTATTTTATTTTCTAATTAGTCATACATATCGTAGCATTTATGAACACCAAACTTCATTAAAGTGTGTTTAAAGTATGTTTTTGGCTTATCAACTTTATGTGTTTTGCAAAAGCACAAAACTTTGGCATTTGAAAACTTATTTTACTTAAGTATAATAATATTTGAATCCACCATCTAGTATACTTAACTCGATCGATTTGATGCTAACTGTGCTATACTAAATAAGTCCTATCAATTGTGTGACTGTATTAGCCGGTTCGCTGATAATGCTTTGCCCTTGATGCGAACTTGAATCACACGGAAAGTTAGTAGATTACGAAGTTAGCCGTTTAGGATTATTGAGTCGCTATTGGCTTATTCATTTTGTATTTGCATACTTTTTGCTATGGTAATTTATACTAAAAATAAGTTTGGTAAACTTAACTTTTTTGCATTACCTACTTACCTACTAGTTTTCTACCCGTGTTTTGCGCATGGATAGCTATGTCAATGTCAATTGTTATCTCTAGACGAACAATTTCGCCAATCCGTAGCGACTTATTGAGCATGAAAAACGTCTCTTAATCCCTCTCCCGTCTATAAAACATATAAAAGTAGGTAAGTAGAGTAAGTTACGCATTCAGGTTAGGTTACGATGAGGTTGACATGTCTATGAAAGACAAAAGCCTAAATAAAATAAGGTAGGAAAAGAACAAACAAAAGCGAGTGTGAGTGATTAGTGTTGATTTGTTTAAATACAGCATTTTAAATCCTATTTGTTTAAAATTCATAAATACTGATTAGCGTTAAGCCAAACTTGAATTAAAATCTAGATTTAAGATTTTGCGCTTACGCTCGTTTTCACCAATGGCCTCTTAGTTTTAGGTATATCAGCCATGTTAGGTGGTTGTCGGAGTACAACCATCAAATAATACAAAGCTTAGGTACATATTACCTAAAACTTATAGGTCTTTAATACCAGTCAATCCCGTTGTCAGGGCGAACTACGACAAGCTAACGAGAAACGATTGCTTTGAGCATTGGTTATTGGTTAATGTACAAGTGGATCAAGTAGCTGGTTTGTTTACGTTGTAGGTCATAATGAGCAGCACGCGATAACACTTAACTCGACATTGTAGGTAGGTATGGAATCTTCAGAGAGCGCCATACAGAGTTATGTGTGGGTACACTCGTTAATGTCACTGGTTTTCCTAATTCACGTTTGTCATAACGATGACTCGGGTAGAGTTATTTATTGGAATTTTAGGAGGTGTAAACCTGCAAGCACGTATGATGCACTTTCTGTGATAAAACTGATCCGTCATTACCATGACGAAACATTAAAAGGAAAAACATTACATGTATAGGTACTTAATACTGTTTTCATAATTCTGAAACACCAAGCAAGTCGAATTTTTATTAAAGTTATTATCTATCTACCGTTAGAAACGTGTTAAACTTTCTAGATTTTACCATTTTCAAATGGGTTAGTGCTAAGTCCATTTAGTATTAACGTAGCATGTTTCCGAAGCGTTATTTTTATGTTCCTCATGTCGCCGCACACTTGTTGCCGTCCACCATTTATGGATGCAACAGGTTCACTGACCGATTTGCTCCACCGAATTGAGTCTTATCATGTACACGTATTGCGTGTATTAGTTTGTACTACCAATTTGTCATGACGTCTCAATTTGGGTAACTGTTACACACGGGCAGGTAACGCTACACGCTACAGCGCGACTGACCTGAAAATGACTCATTTGCACGACTTTCCTGTGTCTCGCACAGATTCTAGCAACAACGTCATTTTAATGTTCTCACTGTTCTCTAGGTCAGCCCGGATAGGCTTTCGACTAGCTGATTCATATTTTGTAATTAACAGCGTTTTAATTTAATTAATTTACTTTCACTGAAAGTTGAACTTTTAGAGCAGAATTGTAATGTATCTTACAGATAAGTGATTCTATTTTATCTACTCATTCCACTTTATCTAACTGAAGGTAAAGCAGGCTACAGAGGTAACTGAGGTTAATCATATGCAAAGCAGCTGGTCTATTAACATGGCGTCATGGCAAACGGTAATTTGGTTCCGTCCCGTGTTATTTATAAACTAAATGTCTATAAATAATTTATTGGTTTATTATACTATTAGTAAAATTAATATTGGCCATTAATTAGGGAAACAATATTAAATTATTTCTATAATTGAATTAACTTCTAAATAAAAGTATAGAGAATTTAAGTTACTCCATTACGCTATTTCCGTTTTGTTATCAAAATGTTAGGGTTATGATTTGTAAACTTAATCACCGCGAATTGCATTATAAAATTATAATGCTCTGGTCTTGGGCATTCTTCTAATAAGCTTGATACCTTTAGTGTTGTAAACGTCCATATGCTTCGGTAACCGCTTCCATCAGACGGGCGGTATGTCTGTTTGTCACATTAGTGGCCTGCACATCAGCTACTACAAACCGTTTAAACCCTTCAACAGACTTTGAACTTTATTTCCATCACTTAAGGTTGAATATTTATCAAAGAAATTTACCAGTTTTGGATAGTCCGATGTGCAGGCATCTGTACTAAAAAGTCAAGTCGCTTACCGATAAGGTTATTGGCTGTGACGAGTATACAGCATAGGAACAGTATGGCGGAGGTGATGCGGTAGTGCATCCTGAAGACCATGTTGTCGATGACAGCCTTGTCGATCAGGTAGCGAACCTTCACGAAGCCCGCCACAGACGACACCAAGCCGAACACAGTCATCTTGTCTTATCGTTGTATCTGAAAAAGAAGGATCACTCATCAGGCACATATTCATTCGCCACATGATTGATTTCTTAGAATCTTTTTACCTATTTGACTTCTAAATAATTCTAGACAGGTAACAAATAAATAAGGATAAAATAATTTTGAACTTTCAATAATCAATTTGAGCTTTGTGGTTTTCTAATAATGACTAAATTAATGTGTTAGTCGTAATTTAGTTTCAATAAGCTAGTTGCCTTATGAAATCCTAGAATTGTATTATTTATTGATGTTGAAAAAGCACAAATAGGGGGAATACACTATTAATAAACAGACGCAACGCCGTGACAAGTGGCATACGATGCCGATACTAAATTAGAACGTAAACGGTACGCTTTATTACTGTTTTGATTCGACCAATGTGTGTAGCAGCTGTAGATTCCTTGTTTACTGCCGACGATGTCTTCATTTCGTGTGATTATTGTAACACGTCTTTATTGATTCGAAACGTCCGGACCTACAATGTGTGAGTTTTGGAAGATTCAAAGAACCGCTATTCGTATCTGTGGTTCACAGAAACCAGGGTCTCAATCAATGACCTCACACATAATTTAAAGATGCGTCTACCTCACACCCACGCTCGACGTTTGGACTTACTTTAGAATTAAGAAACGTGCAGTTCCTTTTTTTTTCTAGTTTGCATTTAAATATTGTTTACACACGTTTATACTGTGTACGATGAAAATGGTACAGGATTCCATCGTGTACGTACATGTAACTGGTTTAATATTCCTGTAAGACGAGAACAAGTGGATGAGTACAACAATAAGAGGAGACACAATTCATCACAAATAGATCCAACCTTGACAACTTCTTGATCCCGTTCCTAAGCGGTGTCGCGCGCCAGCATCTGTTATTTAGGTCGCTAACAGGCACTGCGTAATAGATGGAAATTTATTCTTCATAAGTACAATGGGTCTTTTGACTGTTATCAATCGACGATGTACAGGACAGGACCTCATTTCGAATCATTGGTTTTAATTGAACTCAAATCGACACTCTTTCTTGTTACGAAATCAATAGTATCGAATTATTAGCCAGTGGAGCCAAAACATTGTGAACATTGATGTCTTCACCACGAATTAGCTCTGCACGAACTATTTAAACTAACTCGTCCGCTGTAGATTTTTTGTACTGTAGTATGCTTGTTAGAAGCTTACTTAGTCATTGGGTTTTTATAAATTCTGCCAACATAATCTTGTAATCGTGTTAGGATCAACGGTGGAGGCGAATGTTGCGCCGGCGCAGGGCATGTGGCGGGTCGTCGACCGGCCGCTGCTCGTGCGCCTCCTGCGCTTCCAACCGCCCCCGCACCTCCCCTCGCTGCTTTACCTTCCCCGACCCTGGCTGATGCACCGCTTGGCAACGCGAATTTTACGCGGAAACCAGTTTTCACGACGACGACAATCTCCGCCGGAATTTAAACATCGAGATCTGAACGATTGATTGGTTTTCGGTAAAGAACTTTCTAAAGTTTAAGATTGCGAATTGCACAATACTATTAAATTAGATTCGATTTTGCTTTTTGGTCTGCAATAATTATTGTTGTGATGAAATATTTAAACTTCTCTATTAATGATACATTTGTCTTTGTCAAATCGTGAGTGCTGAGATGAATCATTTAAGATTTTTTTGTTAACTACCGTAACAACTGATAAATGAGGATAAGACAGGAGAGGCGCGGCCACATTCCATCTTTTATGACAGTGCTTGTGTTGAACTACGTTTCTGGCCCTTTATAGAACTTTAATGTCTGGTTGTTTCGCTCGTATTTATTTGATCATTATATGATCGAGACTCGAGTATAGTTCGTGCTGTGATTCGCGTGGCTCAATAATGGTTGCCCGATTAGAGAATTGTGACCAGAAGCTTGTATGCTTCTTTCACAATAATGAAGTCCGGTGTGCATTTAAGCCAACAACCTTAACTATGTATTAAGAACTGTACTTATTTAAATTGGTCGGCACGCGTCGACTCGCGTTGAATGGGCACTAATTGCGCTGGATGCGTGCCGTCTCCGCTGAGCATTATCCAGACATGATATAACACTTACAACCTGTTTGTGGGAAAGGAATCTGTCCAGCTCTCCAGCTATTGTACAATGAGTATCTGAAGCCTTTGAGCGTGTCTCATGACACGAATCGACCGGTTTCGGTTCAGTTAGGTAACTCAGATCTGCGCGCTGCTAGTGAGCGGCACGTCTGTCGCCTCTGTTGTAATTTACGTGGCTCAGATCACGCTTGCGGCAACACGAGTAAATAATATATTCTCCTGTTCCCATCAGAATCAATTCACGTCGCGCATTGAACATCGTGGGAGTGTAAATAATTCGAACATCCCATGTCCCATGTAAACGTTTTTGGAACTGTTACAACGTTCTCTTTGTTTGTTATTGCTTGCTACAGTACCTACAGATGTTCAAATAATTTGAATTTCATTTACTGTTCTAATGCCTATTCAACGAAACTTTTTACTTCGTAATATTACCACAGAATAACTAATAGTATCTACTACCATATTACAGAAAGACGTGTGTTATTTTTTTGTTTGTTCGGTTAACTGTTGATAGATAAGATGGAGCGGATATTGGTCATTGTATGTTGTCGGGCTGGGGACTGGTTTCTGTCATCGACATAGTATCTAGTGATACGGAAACGCTCTATACCCTGCGGTTATCACAACCTATGAGGTTCGAATTTCATATAGGTTAAGTTAATTTATTAGCGCTATCTTAATATTATATTTAGACAAAGAATTTGAGACAATCTTGTATCTTCAGTGTCAGGTCAAATGCTTACTGGCAAAATACTCGGTGGAAGAAACTTACTGTAACAAAAACGCGCTGTAAATCGATTATGGGTTAACTGACACTACTGTACGTAATGTGAATGCAATGAGCCCCTTATCACGTTGTTGCGATGTAGTGTTCAATGCTGCTGCGGGCATACCCAGGGCACATATTCAGATCAACATATAGGTCATAATGTCACCAAGCACATGTGTGACACTGATAATAGTAATTATATAGATTTACTTATTTGCATGTTTATCAGCTGTTATATCAGCTATCAGTATTAGTTTGACTGTCAAACATGTTTCAATTCTATAATAAAGTTATTTCATATCTTTTTTGCTTTCAGCCGGATTAACATACTTAACAGTTTTTCTATAATTTTTTTTATTGCAACCTTATTTCCCCATATAAAGCAATGTAGAATTGTAGACATATAAAATATAAGTACAACAAAAGTATGCATTTATGCCAAATCGGTTATCTCTAGATTGATATTAGTAGGGTAAAGGGCACTCTTATTACGTTTCCATGTGGGTCACGTTTATTATCTATTATTTATTATTATATTTATTTAGTTTTGACTATGTCACTGACCGTCAGTTCAGATGGCTACATCTGGAGTCATTTTACCAGGACGACCGGCAAGAAAATCAGCAATGGCGTTTCTTTCTTTCTTTCTTTGAAAACCTCAAACAATTGGAAATGACTGGTCACTTATTATTTTACAAAAAATACAGTTTGCACGATCATCTGTGCTAACGTTCAGACCAGAAAGATCGTCAAGGAACTCTGATTTTCTTTTCCTTTTACTTTTCCAATTTATTGAACAACTAGCTGTGCTCGCGTCTTCGTCCGCGTGGAATAGTGACTTTCGGCAGCATTTTTAATTTTTTAGGCACTTGTTCCCGTTTTTGCAACATTTTTCACTGATGCTTCGCTCCTATTGGTCGCAGCGTGATTTTATATAGCCTAAAGCCTTCCTCGATAAATGGACTATCGAACACAAAAATAATTTTTCAATTCGAACCAGTAGTTCCTGAGATTAGCGCGTTCAAACAAACAAACTCTTCAGCTTTATAATATTAATATAGATATCCTCTATATCATACAAGGTCCATTTATGACCATCCATCTACTATCAAAAAAATACAGTTTGCAAAGTAACCTGTGCTAGCATAAGGCCATCGCCAGGCGCCTCGGGATCACCGATGCAGGTGGCGTAAACCACGCTCCGTGACGGGAATCCAATGAATGTGTTTGCCGTCTTTTTGTTTGCCCTAGAACTCTCACACTGCGTTCACCAAGAACCCGTAATATAACTCGTGTTTAGCATGCGATTTGAAATTTAAATGAGCCCCTGTTAGGAAGACAGGTCCGAAATGGAATGGTTGCTTCTATGTTTTTTTTTGTCTTTTGTAATCAATTGATTTGTAATCAATTCTGCATTTTAAAAAGCGACGATGGCATAGATTATTAATAAATCAAAAACATGTTGACACAACTTGACACGCAGACTGTAATTTTGTACAAAATGCTGGATAGTGACAATAATGATGTCAACTTCACTTTCTAAATATGAAAACCTGTAACCTGTACCTATCTGAATTACAGTGAATTTATTACTTACTTACCGCCTCCGACTTCGTTCATATAAACACCCATATCCCGTTTCTCCAAGGGATTTGAAAGAAATCCGTTTTAGCGGATGTCTGGTGTTCTATAAAGGACGGAGTATTTAAATTTCACACAAATGTTTGAGTAAAAGCTCCAGCGTTTCGTGTTATACACTTATCGATAAGCCTAAAACTTACATAGCCATAACTATTTTAAGTTATCGTTGTCAGATAGATGCTATTAGATATGTTTAAAGACAAATGTTGCTATATTTGTAGACCTTATCAACATGATGAACATGAAATGAATATGAATATGAAATTCTTACTGCAGTGCACCTGTTTCATATGACCTACAAATGAACCATATAACTGTTGCATTTCATAACTATCAAGTCGTTACATTATGTAAATACCCATTAAGCAGTACCAAACACATTGTCAATACATGACAGTGAGTACAGTTTATTCATTATCAGATAATGAGTTTCGTTTGTATTTATTTCGAGCAATAGTTTTCACTTCCAGGTGCAGCAAATAAGGAAATTATTATTTTTATGTTGCAGAAATGGAATAATTTAATTCTGTTGCGTCCGGGTTGGTTGGTCAAGTAATTAGCAAATTATATTTATCATGTTCGTGTCCTTGGTAGGATCTTCAATGAAAGTCTGTGGACCGTGAAATCATCACGTGCTTTGTAACAAGGAATGTTTTTTTTGTTTGTACAAAACAAAAGACATAATTTTACACTAACCCGCATAAAATAATAGAAATGTAATATTGCTAGCGTGAGAACCAAATGTATTTCAAAAATGTGGTAATTATTTTGTATATCGTCGAAATACTTCCATTGTTATTACTGTGTTGCGTCTTTCCATTCTATTCAAATATTATTCCTGGTAGCGTGAAGCGTCCCTTCCCCTTTGGCCGCTTCTCAGGTAAATGGATATACCGTCGCCAACTCCTACCTGTGAGAACTTTTCTGCCGATCATGGACCTCATTTTTGTTTTATTATGATCGCTATTCTTCCTATATTTTCATACGTTCGTGTCATACATCGATGGCCATTACTCACAGAAAGCAGGCAGAATAAAAAAGAGATACGATGAGTGTATGCACAAGGCTTTTGTTCCCGCACATGTATGCTGTCAGACGGCATTCCTCAGCCCGTCGATATGACTTAAGCGCGTCTCGATTCATCCCAAAGCTGAGCTTTTGTGACACAACTTACCTTTTTAAGCCTAACAGTTATTTTTTGAGCGCCTCCGGTTTCTCTAAATTTTTACGATCCCACGCTTTGTCTTTGTACACAACACAATAAACACAGCCTCACTTTTGAACTTGAATAAGCGTAAAAATAATTCTACGTCATGATATGATTGTGGTACCAGTTAACAATCAAATGATTGGTGTAAAACGAGTGGCACTGTGGGCCCGGCAGCGCGCGACACACCAGCTGCCCGTGGGTCGGAAACACAAACTGGAAAGCGTATTCGGCCGACCTCCTGCATGCCGAGTTGCGCGCGTGTTCACTACCGAACTTAGCTAGCTGCGTATGCGCATCTATCTTTGTCTCTTTCCATCTGCCGTGCTTCCGTTGCGCAGCTGTCTCGCTCGACATACAAGTAACTGCACGGTAGTCAGTAGCAAAGAGAATTCGTCGTTGAACGAGTTCTGTGCGAGGGTCTTGACTTTTCGTCTCGTGTTTTCTCCGTGGGCTATACTTTGAGCTTCATATGCCAATTTTTTAGAGGAGATTATGATGGCTGGTTTTAACGAGTGGGAATCGCCTCCGGCTGTTAATTAACACATTGTCGGTTGCCGTAATTTGTTAATGTACTATTAAAATGATTGCTGTCGCATGTGTCTTTATTTATGTATTTTTAATAAATGGCGTAATATGGTGGCTTGATTTATAAGTATTACTAACTTCCGCCCGCGGCTTTGTCGACGTGAAATTCGGACTGTACAAAGGTTTATATTGTGTTGTGTGCCCTCAAGAACATTTGTATTTGACCGATAAATAGAACTCCTGGGCCCTCCAATTACGCAAAACTTACGACGATACGTTGATTTTACAGTAGGACCAATATAGGCTAACTACTTTACATTTTACTTTGGAAACCTTTCTGCTTGACTAAGATGTTTGTTTATTATGGATTACAAATAGGATTTGCTCAATAACAGTAAATTCTGTTTTTATAGCTTTGATTAAAGACTACTAAAGTTCATTCAATTTTTACGACCTATTTATGTAAAGGTGTGTATGTCACAAATGTACATTACATTAATGTACATTTGCGACTGGTTTACCTTGCATATAAATAAATTGAATTAAATTTTAAATGACTTGGTCAAAAGAGCCGGTTGGAATATAATGAAGGTTTATTAATTAATTATAATGCTGATTGAGTTCTTATAAAAAAAAAGTTTTTGTGCTATGTACCTAGCTGCTAATTGTTTTCGATTATGGTAGTGATCTGCAGGGCATTATTAGCAACATTCAATGAAACGTAAACGTAAACGTATTTGTTGTAGAAAGATAAGGTTTATGAAATTTTGATTTGGTAATTTTTAGTATAGGTATATGTTGAAATTTTACTGTGTAGATTACTGTAAATGTTATTAAAAAAATAATTGATTGATTTATTGTCGAATAAGTACCGACACATGGATCATTAAAGTACGAAAATGCGAACTAGATCACAGAATCTAGAATTTGGAGTCTTCTTTTATCTATGAGTTTTATGGGTTTAAGCAACCGTTACAGTTGGCTTAACTAGAGTGATTAATTACCCTAGTTTCTTTCTAGTGGCCACTAGAAAATAAATTTCTTATTGTTTTACTTTCAGTGTTTGCTTAAAATTAAACAAAATTCTAACTCTTTGTTTATTTAAAAATAATAGAAACGAGAAAGGGCTAGTAGGTATTACAAACAGCATAAGTTGTGCCCTATGATCCTTCACCAGAGTAGAATCCACAAACGTCTCAATTAAATCTTGTTCTTGTCAGAGTGTTCAGTACGTATATTTTTGTCAACTCGGAACCATTTTATTTTATATTGGTAGGTAGGTATGCATTTTTGTACCTGATGTAATGGTGCTGCATACAGTAGACTCGGGTTTGATTCCCTAAAGGCACGTGGTTTGTGATTTCACGCCATATAAACAGACATATGATGTCGCTATATAATTGAAAAGTTCACCTTAAATAAACCACTTCAAGAGGTCATTGTACAGCTTAACAAAAGCATGATCAAGTGTAAGAATTGCATCATTCATGTTCTTTTCAAAAAAAAAACTGGTAATTCATTAGTTCCGGTTAGATTTTATAAAGTCATCACACAATTTACGTCACGTGCAAATTACCTACAACAAAATAAGCTTTGCACCCCTTGAACTTTGCACTCGCCTGTGTATTTGTTCCTCCGTGATATTCGCCTTGTAAGCGTTACACTTGATCAATGCGTCATTGATTTTGTACATAAAGTAAGCGTTCGATAACCGTTTAGAAATTTTAATGTCTGCCTTCTTTGTGGAGATTTAAAACCTGAAGTTCTACGACCAAAAACTTATGCCTAACTGGATTTACCAGTTCAGGCCACGCGTGAGCGATGCTATCATGGCTATGTATTTTGCTTTTGTTTTTGCATTTTCAAGTTATTAGTATTGATTATCGATTTGATTTGGTTGATATGTAAAATATATATTGTGGTAATATCTAGGTAGGTATATTGTGTGTGTCTACGTGTAACTATGACTGCCTCAAAACCACACATAATCAAAAATTAATTGTTTGTTGGTCACTGATAACTATTTTTTTTGGTATATTATTATAAAACATTTTGTAATTTTTTGACGACACATTCGTCGTTGTTATTATAGTTTTCATCATTAATTATTCAAGACACTTACTTAAATTAGACGATCTGTCAAAACTATAGTAAGTATCAAAATATCGCAGTGTTTACAGTAAGACCAACCAGGGCTTGAAATCTAGGTCCACGCAGCAGCAGCAAGAAGCGAGACAGGCAGACGTCATGTCTTCAAAACTGTTAACTGCATTGTATAAGTATTTCCAGCTTCTTAACATGAAATGACTTCATCAGAATTAATAGCGAGCACAAACCTTCGATTGGTCGCTGATATCGAAATGGTTGTATTCTCAACTTTGTGTTGTGTGGCGGATGACTAATGTGTACATTCACAGCTAGCAATCTCGAGGACAAACCCCGAAGTCAAAGTTCGTTGACTATTTTAATAAATTGTGATGCAACTTTTTTCACAATCTTTTTAAAATTTTATAGGTACAAATAGTCACCTAGTTAAGTTAATAGGATAGACATGATAGGAACGTTCTTTGTTGGTTTTAACAAGAAAATACCATTATTATGAAGTGCCAATTAATCTCAATAATAAATATAGCCATTATGAACAGAAAGTAGACATTTAAGATCGATGGCATCGGGTGGTAACACGCCACAGGCGTTGCCAGACATCGCCGGTGTCGCTCGGATAACTGGTTTGGCGACCTTTTGCCTGCACAAAGCGGATCGCACCATCATCGGTCAATTCCAGCCTAAAATACACGTCAGCGCAGCGTCGCGTCGTCCAATAGGGAATTATTGTCTATTATTGCGCTCACGCAGCATTCCTTGTTCGAATCATGAAAGGAATGTGAAATGAAAAAAAATCTGAAACTTTTTAAAAATATTTTAGTTTGTTTAGGTGTCTTCTATCGTTATTATTCATTATTTATTTTATTTTTGTTAGGTATTATATTTTGTATATTTTAAGAAGAAGCCTAGCTTTTTAAATATTTACCTAATATTATTTCTTGCCTGGTGCGTCCAATATCGATGCATTGTTCTGTACAAGAAGGATATGCTAAAGAATTTTCTAAATAAGTCATTTATAGGTTTAGATTCCAAAATTTGATGATATAAATTTTACAAAGAATAATTTAACTTTTTGCATAGTTTCCAAAAATCTGATGCGTTCAAACAGACATGCATGACATAACTTGGTGAAGGTTGAGAACGCATTGTGGTTGTGGCGGCGATATAAAGTGAATTGATCATGAAGTCACGTATTTGCAAGTGTGTAGTTAGCACAATGCACCATCAAACGGCATCTATTTTGATTTGTGAGCTATTGAAATTGCTTGCTAAGCTAAAATTGCTTGTGACGTATTCTTTGATAGATGATACAGACGTTTATTGCTTGGTTGTATTCGAGACTCATCCGAGATATAAATAGCAACGCTATTTATAAAGACTTTTTGGAATATTTTGTTTTTTTAATAATTTTTTAAATAAAATATTATTAAAAGAACAAAATATTCCAAAAAGAAAATTAGTAGAAAATTTAATAAAAATACGCAGCTCTTAAAATACCTATTTATAGCTGACAAACCCATTGCTTGGTGTAATAAATTAAAGGGCGATAAACGACGTTAAGGTAATACTGTGACGTTATGGCGGTTGCTAACCTAATAATAAAAAGACCAGACTTAGAAAAAATAATAGTTAAATAAAATAAATTATTTTCATCGTCATTATCATCATCGCCATCAGTCTTTAAACATTCCACTACTGGTATTTGGCTTCTACATGCTTAAGGGATAGTGCAATTAGAACCTAACGCATTATGTTGGCCCAATGTGGGTGAACAAATAATATGATTTTTATAGCTTCTTTTCTTCTGGTAGATAAAACTAAGTTTGTATAAAAAAAAATTATATAATCGGGAAAAAACCTCTTAAACATAATTATGATGAACGGAGATGTATACATGTGCAATGCATTTTCACTGGGTATTTCACTGGGTATTTCACTGGGTATTTCACTCATTAGTAATCAATCATTTACGTTATTCATTGATTTTTACTGTCTAGCGTATGAACAGTTTGTTTTTTTTCCTCATTAATTGTTCAACCCGCAAAAGGAAAATTAAACTTTTACCTGGACCGCATGAATGAGTAATTATTTCTGTTATATGTGACTAAATCGTTACACTTTGTGGTTTACGGTAATAAATTATTTGTAAACAAATTAATGTAACCTTGATTTTTATATTTTTTTTATAAACTAGCAATTACAATATTTAATGTATTTTAAGTTTGATCCGAATATCACAACGAAACATTGTTAATATTGTTAGTTTCTAAAGGCATTGTTTTGGCAATTGTTTTGAAAACCAATAATCTTTACTTACTTTTCATTAATAATACTGACGTGACTTAGATAACATCCTCTTATAGCAATACTGTGCTGTGCATAACTTCAAATAAAAACACAGTACCTACAGTCGAATTGATAACCTCCTTTTTTGAAGCCGGTTAAAAATTAAATTACAATGAAATTAAGTTATTTATTTCAGATCTACAATTAAAATTTAAATAAAACATGTGGTCCTTTTTTGAGAATAATTAATTAATTTTTTTTGCGATTTTATTTGTCTGACCTAATCCTAGTCGAATTTAATTTATATTTTTATTTTTGTGTCCAATTTTATAAAATCTATCGTTTTAATCTGTTCTAAAAATTAATTTGTTGTATTTACTGACGCAATGGACATGTGGCTTGCATTCCTCGAAAGTTGTACGAAACCTTTAGCGGAATCCAAGTATAAGCAACTCTTGTGTAATATGATTTCTTTCTTTATGCAGAATTATAACGTTATCATTATCTTTACACAATTTTATTCCCTAACGTCTACTGAACGCTTACGGTTCTTTTTTGCATTAATTACAAGTTGCAAGAAATGCCTCGCTTGAACGTGGTTTGATTGAAAGCTCAGGCTACAACGTCGGTTACGTGACCGATTATCCGTCATCTAATTTGGCTTTTAAAACAGTCTCTCTAACGTGTGTTATTATTATATATTCGCGGTGTTAGCCGCTTTAATTTTAAGCCTGATCGACAAGAAGATTAGAAGTGTTTATATACGAAATTGGGCAAATTCAAGTTCACTTTGTAAATTCAAGGTTTTGATAGAACTTTTAGAATTGTTTATTTCAAATTAGCTAATTATTACTTAGGACGCGGACTTTCCTACAAAACCGTCGAAATACATGTTAAAATAAGAGGGGTTCCCCTTAACATAACTCAGAAAACTTACTTTAATTTATCCTGTTTACTTGCATTAGTAAATTCAATTTAAGTTTGTTTTAGTTTAAGTTGTTCTTAAAAATTGTTTCGTTGATTTAAAATATTTGTCTTTGGCTAAATCAAGATAAATATGTCGATATATGTTACAGGAAATCAAACAAGTGATCACGGAACATGCGCTCATAGCTTTTTTCTTCCATTTTGTGCTTTTGAAAAAGCGTCCACGTCAAATCTGTTGAATGCCGCACTATGATGTCTATTGTCTAAAATAAACAAATCTAGTTTTAACCACAAAAGATAATGCGCTAAAGTTATAAGGACTCTTTTGTTTCATCTAAAGAAAAATACAAAATAGCGTTTTCGTTGTTTTTCTCTTTGTAGTAGGCAAGACTCGTTCGCGCAGGTAATTCCCGGAATGCTTTGAAAGTGATTCACAATATTTACACGCAGTGACTATTTGCATGCCTTTTTTTTCGTGGAACTCGGTTTCGAGACCCCTTCGGTTTTGCAAAGAACATTCTCCTGTTGCGGTTTTATTGATTCATTTGTAGTCTTACTTCACCGACTGTTTTTTGTAATGATGACGTTATGGCTTTTGATTCAGCCTCAGACTTTAATACGAAATATCGGTGTTTATATTTAAAAAAAAATAGATTAGAGGCCGGAAATAGGTTCACTAATTTGAGATCAGTAAATAAATTGTCATGCATTTAAAAACAAAATTTAGCATTTATTGATAAAAAATGAATGAGAGAAACTTTTTCAGTGATATAAAATAACAAGATTTACAAAAAAATTTGGTGGTTTATTGTATTTCTTCCCCGTTCTAAACAAATCATCCGATAGCCATACATTATATGTATGTATATACCTAAGATTTTGAAATAAATTAATGAAGAGCATGTATTTTATGCAAATACTAACTTGCACAAACACACATACCTAAAAAAGATTAAAAGTTTACTATTACTTAACTATGACTTACTTGCAAGTTTAGAAGTTTAATATAATGCTCCTAGCTTTTTAAATACATTTACTTGGGTGGCAACTTGTACCAGTATAGTTCTGGCTGTTGTTTTATAATTAGAAAAAGTCATTACAATAGTAAAGTGAATAGCCTGTCACTGCCCCACTGCTGGGCAAATAAATATTATGAATAAACTGAATCGTGAAGGCATGACAGCCCGGATAAGTAGAAGATTCAATGCGAACGTTGAATATTTATGTTACGGTTTACTTGTTTCAGAAAACTTGGTCTGGAGTTGGTGCCGAGAAGTGGCGCTGCTGCGGTGGAACCCGAAGACATAAGCCTGGTGGAGCTATACAGAGTCCACGTGGAAAGTGCCGAGCGAGCTGCAGCAGTAAGACTGCCTTGTTTTTTACCTGCGGAAATTCGCACCCGATTCATCCTGCATGGTGGCTAATATACACGTGGTGGTGGTACGAAGGGTTGAGCGATGCTCTGCCCGATCCACTAAAACCGCAGGACACCCATCAAATGCGATGTCGGAACCCCGAGAAATGTCCAGTAGTTTCACGGTCCCGTCAGACACTCCACTCTACGGAGGCGCTAAACTCCCCGGGTGCGCACGCAGGGGTCGCCTCCGCTCCTCGGAGAAGGTCAGCGAGGAGTGTGGGCAAACGCTAAGACTGCTAGAAATACCCTGAGGATTTATAATAATATGTCCATTAAGAGACGTCCGCTGCGTCAAGCGGGAGCCAGGTTCGATTCCTGGCTGGGTCGGGTAGGCATTTAATTTTTTCGCTGTATTTTATAAATATTTAATTCAGCTTCAGTGCAGCAAATTAGCACTTAAAAATAACAAGTAATAGACGAAAATTATATAAAAAAAAACGTTTATTTGACTGTTTATTGACTGTTGTTGTTTGGCGAATATGGCTTTTGACAATTCTCGTAATAATTAAAGGAACCAATAGCATGCCTGCATACTGTGACTTATTTCTGCGCATATGCTTGACCACGCTGTTGGCATTTAATGACGATTTCCAGTATGTAATATTAACCTCATTTAGTTCCATTGCCTCACCTCCGCTCAACATATTGGCCGAACACGTTGTTTTAAGAGTATGTACCGTTGTTTGTAAGTCAAGCGTTTATGTATTATATCAATAAATAATGCCAACTACTTCTCCTATAAGTAGCGCATCGATACCGTAAATAGATGTGTGATAATTATGTGGTTACTTGTTGTTGACTTTGGTTTATATTAGTACTGGGTTCTAGATTCTTTCAATACGCATGAATCATATTATTATGCTTCTTAATAAATACTATAAGCGCGTTAAAGTATACTTGTTCTATTTCCAATCCGTTTGTAAAAAAGTAAATTGAAGACACTGACTCACTGCAGACTAGTAAATAGTTTATTTTTTATTATAAAAGCTATAATTAGATATAAGTATGTGAAATCATTATTCCCCACGTTGTTATTCATTTTGCTTTCCAATTGGGTTTTCGTTTTAGTATATTCGTATTGATAAGACTTTAATTAAACCCACATTAAACACCAAAGATTTAGTGTGGAACTTGGAAACATTGTTTTTGTGTATTTAATAATATAATAGGTATTTTATAAAAGCATATTTTATTTTGTTAGTCATTTTATTTATATTTTATTAGGTATATTTTGGTCACATCAAATTACCTAAATATGAACAATTCCCCACTTGTAAGTAATACGATAAGTAAATGAAGCATTCTGGTCAACAACATATTTTTTCCAATTATTTCTACTTTGTTACTTTACTGACCTTTATTTAGGTATTCTATACAAACTTTAAAGTTTAAATTTCGAACCATGATGGAACCTGATGTTTTGCAATTTGAAATTTTCATTGCATAAAGTTTTCTATTAAAAAGGTACTGTGTATTTTGCTTATGCTTCGATTTTTTAAATTGAATTTAAAATTTTCTTAGCTCAGCACATAATTTCTTATGTAAAACTTTTCTTTTCTTAACAAGAATGCAATGAATATACCCGTACATTGAAATGGAACAACTTTTACGGATCTACGTGCGTTTATTTTATACATTTGTTTTAATGAATGTTTATCCTGACGTTTCGAACCTTGGTCCCATGAGTAGATCCGTAAAAGTGGTTTCATTTCAATGTGTAGTGTTCGCGTAAACTTTAGATAACAATAATAATAATATACTTAAACTCCAGTTAAAACCTGTTTTGTTTGCAGTGGCGTGGTACACTCAGACGCGCTGGTGGCTCGGGCAGCAGCTTCAACTCCGGCACCCTTACAAATGGCGCGACCACCATCCCCACCACATCCCAGTCCCATCACCTCATGTGCAGTATGCGGGACTTCGGTCATACAGCCGGCGGAGACGAGGCGGAACTCCTCCTGTGGCTGCACGACGCAAGGAGAGCCCAGCCACTGTCGGAACGTTTTCGAGTTCGGATAGCGAGAGACGGCTTCTCAAACTATGTGGATCGGTTGCACGCTAATAGCACCTTGTTTGCTGTAAGTATTCTTGGAGTTGTCATTATCAGGTTATAGATGTAACGGAGGGACGCGTACACGCACTAACGCATGAACAGACATACAAACTATATAATGTAAACATAGATTTCATTATTCGACAATCAATATTGATGTCGAGAAGATATAACCATCCTGCCAAAAGTTGTTTGTTTTCACCACCTTTACCCAAACGTATGTGGTTGCACACTTTGTTTCATTTTCCTTCAAGTAATATGGGGTTTACCTCAATTGATGGGTAAATGTGTATTATATAAAATATTCTCAAATGCTTTGTTATTCACCTTTTGAGGCACTTTATTATTGCTGTATGTTTGAAACGGACAAAACGGCCTACTTGCTAATATCTTATTTCTATAAAACCTCAATAATTTCTTTACCTTACTTAAATCAGACGGTCACATTCTTGTGACTAATAATTTAAAATGCCATTACCATTAATTAATGATCCTTCTAGCTAATTTTCCTCGGATAACCGTTTTGAAATTACACTGTCTTGCAATCACGAAACATCAGAATTTCTCCATCGGTATATAAAGCAGCTCAGCTTGACGACAACCTAATAGATCTTGTTTGCTATACGTTTCCTATTACGGCGAGATGTGAGTTTTTATAGTGTCTAGTAGTAAACTACACGTTCTGTAATTGGAGAAAACGATGGAGCAAGTGCCACTTACCTGACGTCGAGTCCTGTAGTTGCCATTTTGAAATCTCAGTTGAAAGCGGGTCGAAGACCGGCTATCTTGTTGAACGGAAAAGAACATTTTTTATGGGCGTTGCATTATTGTTTTTCCGATCCAATTGTTTTAATTGCCACTTAAACTTGTTTATTTCTTAATAACGTGTGAAAGTTTATGATAGAATCAACTAATAAGTTACAACAATGTACTTACTACAAACTGTAGATAAAACTTGTGTAACGTTTTTACCGTTTAAGGCGGAAAAATCAGACAAAAAAAACGTTTATTATGCCAGCGTCGTCGTCTTTACACGACAAACCTATATTTTGTATAGTTTGATTTTTCTATTCATAACGTCATTCTCATTCATTCCCTGTGTGGTGCCGGGGATAAAGAATTGCACCACTCCATCTCTTCCCGTGGGTGTCGTAAAAGCCGACTAAGGGACCATTCCAGAGGATGGGCAGCAGCATCTCTCTGAAGTTACCCTCAACCTACTGCGATCGCCAACCCGCCTGCCAAGCGTGGCGATTACGGCAAATACCCCTCATATCCTTGGGGGAGGCCTTTGTCCAGCAGTGGACGTCTTTTGGCTGAGATGATGATGATGATGATGAACGTCATTCTATACAACAAACATATTCTATAAACATTATTCTGTATTCTATTCTAGTATAAAAAGATAAGTAAATTTTTATTTCTATAGTTACACTTCTCCGGTATCTCTGAACGACAGATATATCGGAGATATATTTTCTTTTGCAAGAAGTGTTAAGACTTCAGTATCCTTCAATTTATCTCCCGCAAGAAGTGTTAAAGAGTTTTAAGTATCTTTAAATTTATCATCGTCTATAGATATGACAAAAGAGGAGATCAGAAAAGATAGCTTTTCACTGTTCCAGGATCTCTCTACAACAGTTCTCTCTCGCAAGAATGGTTGAAGACTTTTCAGCTTCCCTAAAATATCATCATTTATATTTTCCCACTGTTTCAGGACCTTTCAACGACAGATCTCTCCCGCGAGCTATGGCTGGTCGCGTGGGTGGTGCGGGTGGGTCGGTGGGCTGGCGCGGGCGGGGGCAGCGGTACGGGGGAACGGCGGGGACCTGTCGCGAGGAGACCTTTGGGGGCGGGAGTCCTACCGCTGTCGGAGTTCTTGAGGCAACCCGGGCAGCATGCCAGCGAAAAGGAGTATACGTTTAAGGTTTGTTCATCTCATAACAGCTTGACGATTCTGATCCGAAGCCCTCGGTGAATTTAGTAGGAAGCGGAGACACGCTTGATGCCATCGCTTCTCCCTCTGAGGATCTTAAATCAATACAGCTTGATAAACCTATAGAGTCTCAGTCACTCTAAAAAGTCTATAAAAGCCATAAACGGCAAACAAAAAATATTTTCTAAAATAAATATCAATCGACTAGCTGATTTGTTTGCCGTTCTCGATCTAGCTAAAACAAATAAATAATTGCTATTGATTGCCCATGGCCTATATACTCGTCATATGGTGTTCCAGGTGCGGTTCAATCAACTTAAAAACTTAGCTACCTAGAAAAATTGGCTTTTTGAAATACAGATTGAAATTTTGTATTTTTGCAATCTTTACCTGATTAATTGGTCTGAACATGATTGACTATAAGTAGCAAGCTTAGGAAGTAGAATAAATTTAAAGTAAATTGAATTAATGTTAAAAGTAATGGCTTATAATTATTTTAACATTTCAGGTATATCAATGTGAAGAAAAAGATTTCCATCAACTACACGATATGTTAATAAGGAAACAAACGAATAAGTGCAATATATTACCTGGCCAACCAAACTACGGTAATCACATTATTATTTATTTATTTATCTATTTATTTATTTTAAACTTTTGCAACAATATATTACATGGCGGATTATTAATGGCCTTACATAGTTTTAGTTTTTAAATTCTAAAATCTAAATCAGGTAAACGTTCGGCTTTTATCTCACTTAATGGTAAATGTCGATTGCGGCATAAGATAGACGCATACTTCCACCAAAATATTTAAACATTGAAGTGTTTACTACATTTGACATAAATAATGAATGTTTTAAAAATAATAATATACTGAACACTGATCAATTTCCAGGAATCGTAGTCGCCCTCCGTCTTTTAACCCATTCGGGTAGCATAACAGAGGCAGTGTCTTCAGGCGCTACCATAACAGCCAAACGAGGCTTCCCTGACGTCATCATGCCCGGTGACGTCAGAAACGATCTGTACTTGACGTTGGAAAGGGCGGAGTTCGAAAGAGGAGGCAAGAGCACCGCCAAGAATGTCCTGGCGACCGTCAGCGTTCATGACAATACTGGACAAGTTATTAGTGTGAGTATCTGAAGTTTTTTAGGTTAGCGCGGTTAGCCAATTTTATCAGATGTCGGAAGGGGCGGGCTTAAATCACGCTCGTAGATAAGAATCCTGAAAAACGGAACTGGAGATTGCTTTAAATACATTTATCTACACATTACGACAAAGCATTATGCCACTTATTTGTAAACTATGAATCGGTCGTAGAGTCACGAGCATTACCATGGCATGGCATTACCACTTTTGACTAGTTTTGACGTTTATTTCATTGAAAATGAAAATGAAAAATGTTTTTAGTGCAACGAACACCAATTTACAAATTAATTTAGCCCTGGCTTCAGTAAAAAAGTAAACTTATGGAACGGAAGCCATTGTATTAAGAGTAACATTGTTTACATGTTCATGCTTGTGACTGTACATCTTAATCTTTGTTGTTCATATCTTAGGTTTTTACTTATTTACTATGACAGCAGAAATATCTTTATATACACATAATTAAGATAAATAATTGTGCCACTTATGTTTGTAAATTGTAAACCGGTCTGTCCTTACTTTTTGTTGTCCATATTCCAGATTTTTACTTATTAATTGTGAAACCAAACCAGCAATTTATCGCATTATTTTATTTCTTAGTGTTGTCCGTAAAAGTTCTTGAGTTTAGTGTAGTTTAAAACATACCTAGCTTTGCGTATAAAGACAAGATCTCATAACTTCTGCTTGTTATCTTCACGTGAGCAAGTAATTACTACGTTTTAAGAGTCGGCACTTTCTAACTAGCCGTTTTCACAAGTTATGTACGTAGTTTCTACCAACCTAATAAATAAAATCGTACCACCAACATGAACAGGAAATGTCAAAAGAATAGTGAAGTACCTTGCCAACTGAGCATGATATCGATATCGATAAAAAATTCTTCGTGGCGTCTATACTCATTAACCTCATATGTTGGAAATTAAAGCAGGCAACAAATCCCAACACAACATGCCAGCAAAATACATATTTGTCTAAAAATAATCTAGACTTTTTCTCCTGATGACATGCGGTGATTGCATTATCGCTTGTCTTTTTTAAATAAAAAAGGGCAAGAATGAATTTATTTATTCAGCAACAAAAAAAACAACATTAACTACTTCATTGTGAAAAATATACTTAGAACATCAATGAAAAGGAAAATTCTTATACCCTTTAATTACTTTGCTGAAATTTTCTTCGCATTGGCGTTAATTTCTTCGGCCTTTATGAAGTCATAATTATATATTTGACATTGTCTTCGAATCAAAATTTTCACAATTTTCTGTATGTTGTAGATTTTGATTATCTTGTTTTTGCGAGGTGTTATTTCGAAATTCCTGTATCCATTGACTATATCGTCTGTAAAATAGTAATGAAAAAGTCAAATTCATAGAACGAAGCTTGGCAAAGTACTTGGTAAACTTGGAAAACTAAAATCACCTGGCATATTTTCATAATGAGTACTCGCTTTAGAAGTCGATGCTGGACAATCCATTCCATCCAATATCTGCAAGAAATGTATAGCAATATTTAGACCAAACAAACTAACAACAGACTTAAAACTAACTTTTTAACTTCTGTATGGGTATATAGACAAAATCCTCATTACCTGTATATTTAACCTATAATTTACATCTAAAATAAATAAAAAATATCTTTAACTTGAGCATAGCACTAGGACAATGTAAAGATTATAAGGAATTAAAAAATAACCCAAATTTTCTTCTAAATGTTACTTAGACACAAATATTTACCGATATTACCACTATTTTAACACTCTGTTTTTACTCAAATTTACTTAAAACTTGGCATTACCTGTCAACTTACGGGTCAAGCGGAAATCTAGCCAAAAATATAATTATCCTTACTCAACTTTCTCACTTTTTGAACACCACAAATTTCACATTTTCGCAAAGATTTGCCACCCATAATGTAATTTTACCACGTTTTTTACAGCTTTTAAACTTCTTATGAAGTGTCGACCCCCTGGTTGTCTTTACCGTTCGACCCATTGTCTTTTATACTGGTTTTCCTCGCTGGGCCACGGTAAATAAGTGCCAAATCGCTTGGCCCGATACGTTAAGTGTGTTTCGGATTTCTCGATGCATAGCCTGGTTTTATGATCACCAACCTGCATTTGGGAAGCGTAGTGATTAAGCCAATACCCATCAACTCTAGTGATGACTTAATTTCAATGATGGAGGTCTTTGCCCAACAGTGGGGCAGTAAATAGGCTATTTATTTTTTAATTTATTGGTTTTTCTTATAGGAATGCGTATGGGGCGCCAGTGGTACCGGGTCTACGTCATACGAGTCGCTGGTACTATACCACAACAACAGTCCGCTGTGGGCCGAGCAGCTACGGCTTACTGTGCCATTGGACACCTTCACTCAAGCGCATGTGCGAATCGAGTTCCGCCACTGCTCCAGTAAGTATAGTATAGTACACCCCTCCCGACCATCCAAACACTACAAACCGAAACACACTAGCATAAGCCCGAGACACCGAACTCGTAGAACAAGAGTACGAGGACCCGGTCACCCTAAGCCGTGGTTCTAGCTATTAAAGGCGCCCTCGGTTTCTTCCGCTTACGAGCTGATCTGAACGCCTCGGAGAATCTAGTAAGGAATGGGGACACTTCTATTATATTGTATTCTATTAAAGTGCGTGTCCCCGTGCCCTACTAGATTCTCCGAAGGGTTCGGATCGGATCGGGGAGCGGAACAACCCGAGGGCGCCTCTAAAGGCTCGGACCTCGGCTCGGGTTGACCGGGCTGTGGCAGAGGCCGTGGTGGAGGCAAGAAGCGCCCAGGTATATATCTGTACCTGGTAAAGAGCGCGTGTGAACCGGTTCTTCGTACCCTTGTTCTACAAGTACGGTGTCTTGGGCCTAAACTGGTGTGCATGTTTAGTGTATTCTGTAAATGTGTAGTGGAATTTAAAGGATCGGGCGGGACATCTTCATTATTTAAATTAAAATGAAACACACTTAGTAATAGACTTTACACTGTCCTACTGCTAACCAAAGGCCATCATCATTGAAGTCATTGCTACAAATAATAATGATAAAAAAATGTTACAGCTCGCGACAAAAACGAGAGGAAACTGTTCGGTTTCGCGTTCGCTCGTCTGATGGAGGCGAGCGGCGCCACTCTCAGAGATGGGGCGCATGAACTCTACGTGTACAAATGTGATGACCCTACCAAGTAAGTTATATTTCATTTAGTACTAGATTTTCGAAGCGACTTTGTCTGCGTGAAAAAGTACGTCGCGCTGCGGCCTTCTAACTATATGTCTGGATCTGGACCTCGATGACATTTATGATAAGCTAAGTGGAATCATTTTGCTGTGTTATCTCTAGTTTTAAGTTATTTTGCATACATGCCGTGGCAGCCTTTGATTAAAGCAGCGCCAGTGTAATAGTTATAAGGTTTGTAATGTAAGAATGTGTTCGGTGAATAGAAAAATAAAATTAAATAGTAGGCTGCAATTCAATTAAATTATTTATTTCAAGCTGTGACTGTCCATATGTAATTTGAACAAAATTTCTGTCAGTATACTGGTACATATAAAACTTATAACCTTATGTTAGTATTATTACAAAGCACTTTCTACTTTGAATCAGGTTGTCGACTGCCAGTTACCTGTCACTGCCATCTTGCGCTAGCGACGCGACGCGACTGCCTCCCGTCAACGGCGTGGCGCCATCTTTCCAAAGGAGTTCTAAGGAGAATTGCACCATCAGCACTTTGTTGTGCTCCACAAAACTTACACAGAACGGTAAGCGGTCATTAGGAGGGTTTACGCTTTTTGGTGTACAGTCACGAGCTGTCAAATGTATAAACCAACTGTAAAAAAATGTTTAACTCTCATGTTATGTAACTCTTACTTGCTTTCTTTATTAGAGTAATAGTAGTTTATGCAACTGTCATATAATGAAGGGTATTAAAACACGAGTGTGAGTTTATGAAACGAGCGCAGCGAGTGATGAAACTAGCGTACAAATATCATCGTCGCATGCGATGAAACTAGCGTACAAATATCATCGTCGCTGTCTATTTTTAATTTTTAATTTGTATTTTAAAAACAAAACACATTGCGAAACATTAAATTCACGCGTACGTGTATTGTCACAGTGAACTTGCCGCCATTAAAATCTAACCAATGAGAGCGCAGCTGCGCGCGCAGGGCCAATCAGGTGCGAGCGCGCGCTGTTCTTTTTTTATTTAATTGGCACAAGATCTTACCAAAGAGTTTTGTGTATGTAAGTTTAGTAGTTTCGACGAAGTTTTCACGTATAACCCAACTGTTTTCAAAAGCCAGCCTAATATCAAAATTTTATACAACTTGTATGAGGATTTTGACATAAGGCTCGCCAGGTTAATTGGTCGCGTTTTATTGATGTTATAATGAGATTTTACGATATCGATGTGGATATTATACCATCATGTGAAATTGCTTAAATTGAGTGTTTTGTTGTCTGCGCTATAACAGTAGTAATTATAAGTCAAGTATTGGAAACATAAGTAGAATGTTACAACATTAGTGTAGATAAAAGTTTTTTTAAGTATCTGAACACTTCGCTGTACATACTAACTTTACAGTACTTTTGTACGTTCAAGTGTTGTCATGTCTATAAATGATTATTTGTGTTACTTAAACTTTTTATGCTTTTCAAAATACGGAGATCTTTTCTCGTCAGCGGCTTACGGGGCTGAAAGTTTTGATCACACCCAAAGTAGCTTAACTTTTACAATCGTTACGAACACCACAGCTCTGAACTATACCTATTAACGCTATGACGTGCTCTATCGCAGAGGACCTACTAGCGCTCTTGCAATGGCGCGCACACCCAGAGAAAGTTCAAGAAACGCTGCTGCGGGTACTGCGGCTCGGCGACGGACTCAGCTGCGAAGAGCTGATCAAGTTTTTAAGGGATGTCCTGGATGCACTCTTCGCACTGTTCTCTACGGAAGACGGCAATAGGTACGAATGTCAATTACGTATGGCTGGCGTTTGGCGGCTCAGCGCGGGATTTGTTTACGACACTCGTGCTTGTAGCCGAGACCTGAACTACTGTGGAGAATTTTATTCGATGCAATTCAAGTTTTCTTCTAGAGAGTACCTATGATAGTTAAAGTTTGAACCAAAATCTTATGATTACGAAATGAACGAAAGTGAACATTAAAGCAATAATTAAAATGCACAAGTGTTTTTTAGACTAAAACAACAAAAAAACTTGATTTAGTTGCAAGTAGCAACATAAATTAATTTAAACTTAAAATGTAAATTTTTATGTATTGGTTTATTATTTTTCTACTAACAAGAACTTTATCGTGCGGAAACTGGGCTCAAAGCCGCTGTCCGTATATCGAACGAGTACTGTTAGTACTATTAAGACATCTGAGATGGGCAACTAAGACCTGAGTCGCGTACATCATCTAGTTCCTATTGCCTGTTCCAGCACCCCCCACTCGGGAACAGTGTTCCTAGTATTGGTGTCGATATGCAGCCTGCTCGACGAGAGTCGCTTCCAACACTTCCGGCCCGTGCTCGACGTTTACATAGAGGAACACTTCTCCGCTGCTTTGGTTTACAAGTATGTCGTTTTTTTCTTATTTTTTCACAAATTTGGTTTTTTTATGATTTTATTGTAAGAGTAAAAAAAAGTATTTTATATAAGTAAGCTCATTTTAGGAAGCATTTTTTTCTTTTTTAGCATTTTGATTCTACCACATCATCTACGTCATCTACGTGAAGAGGTCGACAGTTTCGATAACTGTTTAAAAAAAGTATATATCAAGCTAAAATCCAAGTTCGATCCAAGCACCAAATGAAATCAAATTTTATTTGCATACTTATTCTTGTATAATTAATTGATGGTCAATCGCTATTTGGCGCTACGACTTACAGTTGTTACAGCTTGCACTTACATGACGTCATAGATGACGCTAGACTGATAAAATGTGGTAATACTCTGTCATAATATGTATAAGTTCCATCCAAGAATTTAAAAATCAGTCTTAAATTTAAATACATTGATTAGCTACAGAAATAAGCGTCAAAATCTGCTACATAATATTTTTTCTCTCATAACGCCTTCCCATCTCCAGAGGCTTGCTATCATCCGTGCAACATTGCGCTGAATGGGCGGCAGGTGCGGAAGGCCAAGAGCCAATACGCAAGTGCCTTCGTTCACTCGGCGCGGTTTTCCGGCTGGCGGTTCGCTCGCGGCGGTTGTTCGCTCGTGCCACCGGCGGACAGTATGAAGACAGCTTTAGAAGAGATGTTAGAGCTGCCTTGCACGCGTTAAAAGCGTTGGCCCAGCATCCGCATAGAGAGCATTTGCAACCTGCGCAGGTATTTGAAATAGGGTATTTACTACAATGAAAATATTGATCAAACTGTTGTTAACTTAATAGTAAACATGTTTTTAAACTAATTTACCCAGCACATAATTTTAAAATAGGTATGATTTTTATAAAAAATCATTAATAACATAATAATTTTTTTATGAATGACCACGTGATCAAAAACGCACGGGATGACGCTGAATCTGGAGTGACGTCACCAGCTTGTAAACAGTAAAATGTCAATCAAAGTTTTGTACGTTTGATTTGACAGCTAAAAGTTTGTTTACAAGTAGGTGACGTCACGACATCACGTGACCTGCATGCATGGCGTCTTCAGCGTTTTGGCGGCTATTTTATTAATTTGAATTTTAATGGCGATTTTCATAAAAAATATAGAAATTCATAACGAATTAATCAAATTGCAAATATATTATGCTATAATGAACAATTAGACATATTTTTATAAAACCTGTCAAATACCCCATTATTGATTGAATAAGAGTATTTGTATTATGTACATAAAGAACGCTAAGGACACTTTTTTTTTAGCAAATACTTGAGGAGTTATAGGTGAGATCAGTGATGCACTTTAATAAAAAGTGAACCCACAACGAACTCAAAATTCGTCATCTTCTTTAGGCCTTATTTGGGCTTCCTTGGGCGGCTCTGGCAACTGCTTCCATGCTAGAAGCGCACTATCTACATAAAAGATCGATAGACACACACACACATTTTTTAACAACATATATAGCTGAGATTAATAATACAATATATTCAAAAGTGACCACTGTTTCTTCAATAGGTGGCTCTAATAACCTCCTGGGCTAGTGTAGCCAAGGAAGTGGCTTCAGCTCTGGGTCCTGTGGAAGCGGCAAGAGTAACCGCATCTATGTTGGACGCGCCTGCTGCAAACGCCCCACCGGCTTTAGCCAAGGCAAGGCTAGCTGCCGCGCAGGAAATACTCAAAGGACCACTGGGACAAGACCCTGGTAAGCTTTTGACTTGCTTAACTTACAAGTACATTGCATAATCTCCACATACCTGCAACGGTACGGTACGTGCATAACTTCAAGAGCAACGTGTGCGCTACAGTTTTCATTAGAACAGGGGTCTCCATACTTTGAAGCCTTAGGGCCATAATAATTTTTTCGGTATGTTCCAAGGGCCAAAACAATTTCAATTTTTCAGCCCACCTAAGCAAACATAGGCTTTTTTTGCATTTCAATTACTATTGATTGTGTATTGTGACACGTAACGACATCTAGTGGCGAGTAGTGATACTATGTACTATCTATTTCAGCTACCCACTATCTTTTATCACAGCAAAAGTAACAACAGCAAATCTTGGCTGTCGTGGGCCAGATTGATGACACTAGTCTTAAGCTATCGCGGGCGGGATTGATGGCACTGGCGGGCCGGATTTGGCCCGCGGGCCGTAGTTTGGAGACCCCTGCATTAGAACATTGAGCGAACATGTCATCAAATACAAATCCAAACTTTACAGCAAACTGGTTTACCATCTCTAACATAAAACAAATATAATTTACTTGTACAGAGGCACGCAACATAGTCCTAACAACGGCTTGCCACCACCTCCGCGTGCACCTAGCTCGCCGCGACGAGTTATCCCAATGCGCCGAGATGCTCGGGGAGCTAGTCTCCTTACTGTGGAAGAAGGAAGACCCCGACCAGCCGGTGGACGACGAGGAACTGGATCCGGACGTGGACGTGCTGTGTCTGAACACTTTGGACGTGTTGGTGGAGACAGTGCTGCATCTTATTGGTGGGAACTCGCCGGTGCTGGTGAGAGATACTTCTATTTAAAGTAGACACGATGCTTTGCCATTCTGTATTTAACTTTGGCCACCCATTTGGTGACCCAGCACGACAAATTTGCTAGAGCCTTTACGCCATCGTGTTCCCATGTCTTCTCACCACATGGATTTAAATTATAAGGGGTGATTGGTTCTATAAATCGCCTATATACAGTTACAGTTAGCCTGAATTATCTCTTAGTTGGGCATAGGCTTCTCCCCATTGCCGCCACACCTCACAATATAATAATAATAATAAAAATAATAATAATATGATAATAGCCTGTTTACTTTACCACTGCTAGGCAAAACCTCGCATCATTGAAATCAAAAAGAGGTTTAATAAGCCTAAAAATAAACAAATAGTATCATCTAATATTTACATATAGCAAAACATATGCACACACGATAATTTAAAGTTTCATCAAGAGTACATCTATGTTTAGGGTTCCATGGTAGCTGGTCTACTGGGTGCGATGGAGCTGCTGAAGCCGCTGCATTACCAGCGACTGTGGAGCCATCTAGCACCCCACCCTCACGACAGGAAACCGCTCAAAGACTTCCTAATGCGCGCCTTCTTGGTGTTCAGACATTTGATTGAGCAAGATGTAAGTATATTTTTAAAAATTTAACACCTATTATGATGGTTTTATTGTAAAAAGTCTAGTAATAAAATATAAAGAAGCCCTTTGTTACATGATTGTTTAAGATAATAGTACCGTAAGTAGAATAAGTAAAACTTACTCACTTTACTTACTAATTGAATTCGCTAAGAGTAGCAATGAAGATATTGAATTGAAACTTTGAGGTTATATACAGACATGACATTGACATTGTTTTTTTTTTTGTAATATATGCATGAAATATCACATTTGCACAACTTGCATTTAAATCCCTATTACAATAGGGATTTAATATATTATCATTCACCAACAGGACTGAAGTTCTCTTCAGATTCTATCTCAATCATTTCGTTTGTATCCACAGGTTTTCCCAGCAGATTGGATGGTATTACGAGTGCAGAGTTGCAAAGTATTGCTATCCGCATTACAAGACCTCGCCAAACCACTGCTAGAGAGATTCTTGGGAGAGGAGCCACCACAGTTTGATTCACAGGTGAGCTCTGACATATTGTTACGTTACTTTCAGCAGATTAGTATTATATTTATCTTGATTTATGTAAAACATTGTGAGTGGTTCGGATCCAGGATTGATTATAATCTCGAATAAGTCAGCAAAAGCATTAGTAAATATTATTTAATTTTCATTTTTGTCTTAACTCTCAGTTTAGTACATTAAATGTTGCGAGAAAAATTACTCTTATTAGATGATCAGATGCGTGACGTTTTCAGAGAGAATGCCGATCGATTTTTAGCCGCATCTCGTAAGGATAAAATAAAACTTATCGGCGTTCTCACCACTAAGTAATTTGAACATTAATGCCCAATTCATAATTTATTGGATTATATATTGAGCAATTATGATTTACGCCGATCCGCGTGACCTGCAACCGGTAATGAACACTGAACAAGCAAGCATTGACAAGGTAGTGTAAGGGAAAAGAGATCGAACGAGCTGTGGATTTGAAGAATAACTGCGACTTTTCACCGGACAACAAGTGGTTGTTATCAGCGTAAACCTTTTTCGTTTAAAGCTCTTTTCATTATTGAAAACCATATCAAAATCCGTTGCGTGGTGGTTAGAAGCAAAGAAAGATACAAATAGCCAGAGGAATCACGGCCAATAATCCTATTAATATTATAAACGCGAAAGTTTGTTTGGATGTTTGTTACTCTTTCACGTAAAAACTACTGAATGGATTTAGATGAAATTCGGCATACAGATAGTTTATAACCAGGAAGAACACATAGGATACTTTTTATCCCGATATTCCCACGGGAACGGGAACCACGCGGGTGAAACCGTGAGCGGCCATTAGTTGTTTTATATATCCATTATATGGATTACCATTTTTTGCGTAGGTACACTCGCTTTTTACCCGTCAATGTGCGTGTATAGCAAAGGTTCAACAGGACCGTACCTTAATATATATATACCTTATACAGCCTCGAGAACCTACCCAAACCTTTTCCAATATACCATACTATATGTTTTACAATGTAAAACACCCTTTAAGTAAGACAGCACTTAGATTAAGACTTTTTCCAATGTTTCTTTTTTTTTTGTAATTTTTTTGGTGTATGTTTTGTTGGTTGTCCATAATAAATAAAATAAAATAAAATAAATGTAATAATGGGCGTATTTTGGAATCGTTCCGTTCTGTAGCTATGGTCGGGCTACATGGAGCTGGGCGTGGCGCTGGTGACGTGCGGCGCGCTGCAGCCCGAGCGCTGGGCGGGCCGCGGCCCCGACCGCCCGCGCATGCGCGCCGCCGCCGGCCGGCAGGTGCTCGCCGTCTGGAGTCGGCTGGGTGAGTCATCGTAGCACCACTAGTCTGCATATCGTCGCTTAAGGGCCCTATTA
Source organism: Eudonia lacustrata (assembly GCA_947562085.1). Classification (NCBI taxonomy): domain Eukaryota; kingdom Metazoa; phylum Arthropoda; class Insecta; order Lepidoptera; family Crambidae; genus Eudonia; species Eudonia lacustrata. Next base: position 18,534,438 of record OX387313.1, on the reverse strand, counting down.
TATCTTGACTGTGATTTTTGCGTAAAATGGCCAATTTTGGCGTTCTCGATCTCAGAAACGAAAATACATTAACAATTTTGACTTATTGAATAGTGTAGAATAGCTATTGGCATAGTTCGTAGCGGCCTCGCTTTTTGTAAATTTTGTTTAACTTTTTAATGAAAACCAAAATAGCAGAGAAACATTTTCATAAAATGCGCGAAGGCACTTTTTTGAGCTCCTAGTTTGAACTACTGTTCTAAACAAATGTCATAAAATCCGGAGCGGAATATGGAGCCAAAAGACAGTCGAGGGAACTCCTCAACGATTTACAGCAATTACATGGTGTTTGGGCTTGATTAATTTGTATTGATGAGAACTTTACATCTAGATGGGTTGTGACTGCCATTAGGGGTCTGATGATGATGACGAAGGACAGTCAAGGGAACTCCTCAACGTTTTACAGTAGCTAACTTGTGTTTGGTCTTAATACATTTCTATTGAAAAGAACTTTGCACCCATATGGGCTATAAGTGCCATTTCAGGTCTGATGATGGAGACCATAGACAGTCGAGGGAATTCCTCAACGGTTTACAGCAGTTACCTTTTGTTGGGCTTTCTTCATACAGTTCAATATGAAGGAATACCACTACCTTCCTCCGAGAAGTTTCCTCATCCGAGAAGCATCTTTGTTAGGTCTACGTCTACCCATCACTAAAAAACATAAAATAAAATATTTTTTTACAAAAAAAAAACCGACTTCAAACAACAGGAAAAGTAAAAACAGCTCTAAAAAGCAATAAATCATATTGAAATCATATTATTAATTACCTAGATACGCATGTCAGTTTAAAAAAATGTCAACTGAAGTCGGGTGGGGCTTTTACAATAAAAAAGTGGAAATAATGGAACAACTATATAAGTTTAAATGAAACAAAATTGTCCCCCAGCCGACCACCAACCACCCGACTTCAGTACCTAGACATTTTTTAAAACTGACATGCGTATCGAGGTAATTAATAATATGATTTCAATATTATTTATTGCTTTTTAGAGCTGTTTTTACTTTTTTAAGTTTCCTGTTTTTTGAAGTCGGTTTTTTTATTGTAAAAAAATATTTTTTACTTATGCGGTGTTAGAACTTAAACGACGGTATAGCTGTGATATGTATGTATGGTGTGTAAGACCATATCGGTCTTAAGAGGCGCCCTCGGTTGGACCGCTGTCTTTTCTCTCCTAGACTTTCAGGTTCTATGATCTCAATCGCGCCCATTCATGCTCGTCACTGCCGGCCCCCAGTGCTCGCCGTGTGGAGTCGTCTAGGTGAGTAACTACTGCTGGTCTCCATATGGTCTTTAGGACCTCGTTCTACGGTCTCGAATGCGCCCGCTTTTGTGTGTCGACGCTGCCGCCACCGGCTGTTTGTTGCTTGCGGTGTGGAGTCGCCTAGGTGAGTGTCTGCCATGCTGCTATTTTTTATATTCTACTTAGTCTTTAGGGGCGTCTACGGATATTTCGCCCTTATTACCCGACTTCAACTCCGCACTGTTATTGACTAACAGGTGCTTGCCGTGTGGAGCCAGTTGGGTGTGGCCTCTCGCAGCAACGTGTATTATCTTGAGATGAGTCGAGCCGTGCGTGTACACTCGTCAATCTTCGTCTTTCGTCGCGAGGTTTAGCCACCGTGTACGACTAGTATTAGACTTAAAAGGCGCGTTCTGCGCTATCGATCGCCACGTCACTGTGATGTGTCTCTAGCTAGAAAACCTACGAGCTCGATCGATCATAGCCTTGAGATTCCTCGCAAGTTTCTTTACCGCCCGTAAACGCTAAGGTGATACCATAAATTTCTATTGTGTTTAACTTTCTACTGCAGCAAACTCACCAACGACGAACCTCTGTCAAAACTACCATGTCCCGTTTTCTTTCAGGTCCAGCACAGCTGCATTTAGTACCGGGCGCGGTAGGAGCCTTACTAGAGATCACATTAGTCGGCGAGCTACGCCGAGCGGCGTTGGGAGCGCTAGTAGCGTTAATGGCTGCCGAAAGAGCCGCTACCGGATCAGCTAGAAGAACTGAAGCGGCTTTAGTCGACAAACTGGATTCGCTTGTGGCTGACAATAAGGCAGATGATCATTACAGGCGGCTTTTTGACACTGTGTAAGTGATTTTTTTTCATGATTGCTAGAAACAAAAGTTAAAAAGTGTGTATAGTGTCCATTGTCATCTCTACCACCGCCGTAGTGCGAAATAACATTAAAATAAACCTGAAATAATAGACCTGAAGAATACAATTTTTAACCGCCTCTGTGGTCTAGTGGCTAAGACCACCGGTTTAGACCCAGAGGTCCCGGGTTCGATTCCTAGCGGGGGTACATGTTTGTGTACTCGGTGGTAGGGCTTGTTAGTTCGCCTGGCTAGCTACCACCATCTTATCTAAATATGTCGCCAAAACATCAATGTTTGTAGCATTGTTGTGTTCCGGCAGCTAGAGAAAAGATCAGTCAGTGCCTCACTAGTTGAGGTTCCCGGGTGAAGTGCGCTTCCATCATTGGCCTTATCATCACTTTACATCAGGTGGGATCAAGGCACTGTGCTTACCCGTAATATATAAAAAAAAACAATAAAATCATTACAGAAAGCCGCTATATTTAATACCTGCCGAATTGTGAGGAAGTTCATGCAACTGGAAGATTCAGAAATAACCCCACACCATATACAGACATGACACCGCACCCTGTGATTACTTGGTTTATACCCGTAACTACAGAGAAAACCAGCTTATAGCTGAGAAAAAAAAACATACTTACGAATAGTAATAATAATAAATTTATTGCATAACACTTACAAATACACTTATTTTAAGCAAACATCTATATTATACCAAATAAAGAAGATATTAAGCAAATGAAGAATTTATTTATTTATTTATTATTTATATTATAATAATATTGATAACAATCATTTTACGTTACATGCTACTTTAAACAGGGAGCATTTAAGTTCAGTGTAAGTATTTGTTAATTTATTATGGTAGCAACTGATTGTTATGAAATAGCCCAAACAATTAAAAAATACTTGATATAGAATTAAGTTGACTTTAATGTGTTGTGACTTTAATCGTTTGTCTATTATTTGTTTACTAATAAACTTATTTTTATAATAGCTTTTTTTAGATTTTAGCTAAGTACTATGTTGGCTTGTTAACATCTTCAAATGTCTTCTACCTACCCTGATCTCATATTACTTGGGGTCGCCGCAAAATGTCAGTTTCTTCCTCGTACACTTTTGCTAAAGATTTGGCAAAGGATTTACGGCCGGCCGCCTGCCTGACACCTTTCCTTGGGAATTCCAGTGGTGGTTTACCCGCCACCGCGCGGGTGACCCAGGGTGCTTTTCGATATGCACGTAGTCTTAAACTCCCTTAGTCGCTTTTTACGACACCTACAGGAAGAGATAGGTTGTTGCTATTCTTTGCGTCCGACACCACGCGGACGTCTTCAAATGTACCCTTCACAATATACGCCAATGGGGTATTTGACAGGTTTTAGAAAAATATGTCTAATGGTTCATTATTGCATAATATATTTGCAATTTGATCAACTCGTTATGAATTTCTTTATTTTTTATGAAAATCGCCATTAAAATTCAAATTAATAAAATAGCCGCCAAAACGCTGAAGACGCCATGCATGCAGGTGACGTGATGTCGTCGTGACGTCACCTGCTTGTAAGCAAACTTTTAGCTGTCAAATTAAACGTACAAAACTTTGATTGACATTTACTGTAAACAAGCTGGTGACGTCACTCCAGATTCAGCGTCAACCCGTGCGTTTTTGATCACGTGGTCAATCATAAAAATTTTATTATGTTATTAATGATTTTTTATAATAACAAAACAATCTTGACCCTTCGGGTTGTACGTATCATAGTTTGTTAAGAATCGATTACAGTTTTTTTTTTAAATATGCTCTATTTCAGTCTTTACGTTTATTACTTACATGTTGTAAATCGATATTGTCTAAAATCCCACAGCCTCATGGAACGTGTCTCCACGGAGGGATGGCGCGAAGCGGGCGCCGCCTTCGTCGGCTGCGTGACCCGACTGCTGGAACGCTTACTCGACTACCGCGCCGTCATGCAGGGCGCCGAGCACCGCGACAAGCGGATGGCTGCCACCGTCAACCTACTCGTGAGTGTAGCTAACGAACCAAAACAATAGGCCACATTCTACCCATATACCCTTAGACACATCCATCATGGAGCGCGTTCGTCGGCTGCTTGAGCGCTTGCTAGACTACCGCGCCGTGATGTAGGGCGCCGAGTACCGCGATAAGCGGATGGCTGCCACCGTCAACCTACTCGTGAGTGTAGCTAACGAACCAAAACAATAGGCCACATTCTACCCATATACCCTTAGACACATCCATCATGGAGCGCGTTCGTCGGCTGCTTGAGCGCTTGCTAGACTACCGCGCCGTGATGTAGGGCGCCGAGTACCGCGATAAGCGGATGGCTGCCACCGTCAACCTACTCGTGAGTGTAGCTAACGAACCAAAACAATAGGCCACATTCTACTCATATACCCTTAGACACATCCATCATGGAGCGCGTTCGTCGGCTGCTTGAGCGCTTGCTAGACTACCGCGCCGTGATGTAGGGCGCCGAGTACCGCGATAAGCGGATGGCTGCCACCGTCAACCTACTCGTGAGTGTAGCTAACGAACCAAAACAATAGGCCACATTCTACCCATATACCCTTAGACACATCCATCATGGAGCGCGTTCGTCGGCTGCTTGAGCGCTTGCTAGACTACCGCGCCGTGATGTAGGGCGCCGAGTACCGCGATAAGCGGATGGCTGCCACCGTCAACCTACTCGTGAGTGTAGCTAACGAACCAAAACAATAGGCCACATTCTACCCATATACCCTTAGACACATCCGTCATGGAGCGCGTTCGTCGGCTGCTTGAGCGCTTGCTAGACTACCGCGCCGTGATGTAGGGCGCCGAGTACCGCGATAAGCGGATGGCTGCCACCGTCTATTTGCTATTGAGTGTAGCTAACGTGCCAGAATAACTTGGGTCCATAACATTCTTCCCACATAAGGGTATGTGGGTCACACTTACACATACACACGTCCATCATGAAACGCCTTCGTCGACTGCGTCACGCGGCTACTGGAACGTTTACTCGACTACCGTTCCGTCATGCAGGGCGCCGAGCACCGCGACAAGCGGATGACTTCTACCGTCAATCTGCTCGTGAGTATAGCTAGCCAGAACTACAGTGGTTCACAACATTCTTCCTACAGTTAACGCACATAGAAAATGGTGTGTGAGAGTGTGAGGGTATGTACCCTCACACTTACACACACCATTTTCTAAGTGCGTTAACTCGACAAACGGTTGGCCGCCACCTCTCACCGCTCGTGAGTCACTATCATTAAGTCCACCACGCGGGCCCAGTGCAGATTGGTGGTTGTTAACGACTGCTAATACAGCTGGGACCAACGACTTTGCGGGCCTTTCGAAGCACAGAAGAACTCGATACAGTTTTGGTCACCTATCTGACGACCGGTCTTTGCAAAACTTCAGCAATCGCAGACCCAGTGCGATTAACATTTCGCCAACGACCTTCTTTAATTTTTTTTATGAAAATACCAAATAAATTCACTCTTTTTCAGAACTTCTACAAAAATGAGATTGACCGCAAAGAGATGTACCTCCGTTACGTGTATAAGCTGCACGATCTTCATATAGCCTCTGACAATTTTATAGAAGCTGGATGCACACTTTTAGTAAGTTCTGTTCTTTTCTTGAATCTGTTTTTTTATATTGTTTGTATAAATTGTAAAGTGCACTTTACTATTTTTCCAATTTAAGAAAATACAAGTGTTTATTACTAGACTTCGCAATATGCTAAAACATACAATTAGACAGCATTACCCAATTAAACAGGGGCATATCACGGTGGTAGTGACTGCCGATCTATTCATTTCATAATCATCCTTTACAGCTTTACGCGGAAACCTTGAACTGGGACAGTGATCAGATCGGCGTGGATCCGGAATATCCGGAGACGCCAGAGTGGAAACGCAAGGAGACTTTGTACAATCAAGTGATGCAGTACTTTGACCGCGGGAAGGTAGGATTACCGCATTTATATCCGTATTAGATTCGATAGTTTTTAATTTTCATTATTTATGATTGAGCTTGGTAAAGAAGCGTACGGTTTGTCTGATGGAAAGCGGGCACAGCAGCTTATAAAGCTTATGTGGGTGACAATATGTAAGGCGTAAAGTGAATTTCGTCAATTCCCATTTTATAGTTAGCTTATATTCTTTTCACTTTTCTCGATTCTTGGCGGTTTGCCAGTTCTGTAAAGGCATCGAGATCATCTTGCCATCACTAACACGACTGACCCCAATGACGTCTCCTGTCTGAGGACAGGATTACTGCACTGAGATGCAGTAATTAATGTCACTATATCTCATCCTTTACTTCTAGACTAACAATTTGCAGTCGAAATTAAAAGAAAAATCAAAGGTTCAAGTGTGATTAAAACAGTTTATTTATGTATGTTACACATCCTCAACACAGATATCCTCTTTAGCATGTTCAATTAAGGCTGCAATTTTGTCTAAAACGTATGTTGTTGCTATAATCTTCTTTGTAATGTTTTTGATAAATAAACTAAATTATATAGTACTTGTTTTCTTTCTAGTGCTGGGAGAAAGGTCTGCCCCTACTCCGTGAACTAGCGACCTTATACGAAGTGAAACTGTGCGACTACGCTCGCCTCGCACATTGCCTACGAACTCACGCCACTTTCTTGGACTCTGTGCTGCAGCAGTTACGGCCTGAGCCTGAATACTTCAGGGTTGGCTTCTACGGGAAAGGATGTCCGCTGTTTGTAAGGGTAAGTGTGTTTTTGTTGAACAACAAATTATCGAGGATTTTGTGTTTAGGTTTTTATCAATGTGTTATTTTCTTTACTTTTAAGATACAAATGTATCGAAATAAACCTATCAGTCATTGTTATAACTGTTTTAACAACTTATGTAAAAAAAATGTAATTGAAAACCAACTTTAATAAATTGAGAGTTTAGTCTATGTAGGCAAAATTATAGATGCAATAAAACAATGTTATGAGTGCCAATATTATATTTAATAAGTAAATGTTAAGGCGAGACTTACTACATTACAGAAGCATAAGGTCCCGGCTCCATTAGACACGGGCTCAGTTTATGACATCAGCATAATGGTGCCTCCCTGCGCTATTTCTATCCATAGGGAAGGCTCGTGCCCCATCCCAGCAGTAGGCACGTTGAATGAGCTGGTGATGGTGAACTTCTTCTTCATATAAACTGATTAATGTGTTGCTTTGTGCGTTCAGAACAAGCTGTTCGTGTACCGGGGCCACGACTACGAGCGCATCGGCGCGTTTACGCAGCGGCTGCAGTCCGAGTACGTGTCCGCGCACATTCTCATGCGGAACACGCCGCCCGACGACTCGATCATAGCCGCTGATGGACAATGTAAGTAATATTAGGTAATTTTTTAATCTCTGTCCGTCAATAGTGTTACTTGTTGCGAAGAAAGCAAAAAACGTAGTATTAGCCAGGGAATAGTAACTGACATAGCTCGAAGGATCAGCAAGCTGAAGTGGCAGTAAGCTGGTCATATTACTCGCAGGGCCGATAAACGCTGGGTAGATGTGGTCTGCAGTGGAGACCGCGATTTGGCTTACGTAGTGTAGGCTAGGTGAAGCGATGATGTACGCAGTGGCTGGCAGCAGTAGAAAGAGAATAGCCGAACATCAGGGTCAGTGGTATGCATTAGGAGAGGCCTATGTTCAGAAGTTGACTGAAACGGGTTAATTATGATGATGCGTTTTTTTTTTGTGCTAATCTGCGATTAGTCCCAAAACTATGAGCAGATTTGTTCAGTGATTCATAGCGTTAGAAGGCTGCTCCCCAGTGGGAGGTCTCCCCAATCTTTCAGAATCGCCTCTCCAAGCCCTGTATATCATGGCGCTTGAGGCGTTTGTGGTAAGTTACTTTCGAGAGTGCTGTGGCCAGTTCATTGGGATGGTTCTCAAGTCGAGATCTGTAGTTTGAAGCGGATAATCTAATCTGATCTGAATCGGATGATGAATATGAAGTAATTTCAGTTGCTTCCGTTATTATGAAAATTTAAGGTTACTTTTGTATGTCTAATGTACGAGTAATGTATGTAAATGGTCGTTTACTTCCAGACATCCAGATCTGCAACGTGAAGCCGGTCGCCCGCCGTCGGGTATGGCCGTCGAGCGCGCCCGACGCCGTCCGCCGCTTCTACGCGTGCAACGACGTCGACACGTTCCTGTGCGACCGGCCGCTACATAAGCCACCCATCGATAAAGACAACGAGTTCAAGGTAAATATAATATATATTACCTATAAATTAACTGCCTTACAAATAAACAAATAATAAGCTCCGAATAGTTATTGCGTGCTGTGCTCCTGTCATGTAAACGTCATTTCAAATTAGAGTAAAGGAGACAACACACGGAATAACTATTCGGACCTGATTCTTTGTTTATTTGTAAGGCACTAACCGCCTTGTGTATTGTTCCTGTCATGGAAACGTCATTTCAAATTAGAGTAAAAGAGAAAAAAAACGGAATAACTGTTCAGACCTTATTCTTTGTTTATTTGTAAGGGGATAAGAGCTTACGCTTAACCCGACGCGCGCCATGTACGTACAAACTTGAAAAAGGCTGTCAGGTGGCCATCCAATTTGTATAGAATTATTATTTTTATTTTTTTCGGCTAGTCTTCCTAAATAACCTTATTACGTAATTCCTGTATGATTTATCCATAAGTGTTAAATATCATTGTAATCTGCAATAAACATCCTATCTTATGAAAATAGAATCATTACAAAAAAGACTTACATAAGAGTGCTGCTGATGATGATAAATGAGATGAATGTAATTCATCGCATCGTACCTACACAGTGACACATAAAACACATATTGCCCATACACTTTCACATAAAACTACACTAAGTCACATATTGACTGAATTATTCACAATAATATGCACCGGAGGCAAATACCTATTTACGGCCGGTTTATTATTACATTTGTCACAGCATTACATTAGTTATTTGATTGAAAATGTGATATTAATCAGTTATTTATCATGTGTCATCATCAAGACAAACTTCACACTTTTATTTATTTTACAACATAATTACGACGAAAATAAGTGCCTACTCTTAGGAAAAAATCATGACTTCAAAGTTTATTGCTTTTTTCACAAACATAAACACTGATTCTACCAATAACTATTATTTTAACACAATCTACACTGTTATTCCAGTAATAATATATATGATTTATCATATATTACTTAACGTTTCCTCCGAGAATTCATTTCCAACACTTAGTGAAAAAATCTGACATTCAATGACGCAATAATGGCAACCGAAAATATTTCACTTTTTTTTCTCATATTTTTTAAAAATTTCGGTCCGAGTCGTAGCGTTATGGTTTCAAGAAAAAAGTTGCTCCATACAAACCAAGGAACATTTAAAACAAACGAGAACGCAGCTAGCGCCAAATCAGACCGCTAAAATTCGAACGAAAGTGACTTGCGCACTTCCGTAACCTACGATGTTACCCGAATATTTGGAACCTTATTATTGACGCACACACCGTGTGAATGTTGACATTTGACGGGTTAAGGCCAGCCGCACTTTGGGATCGATTTTGTACGAATTTGACTCGTACGAACAAGTATAAATACGCATGATACATCCCGGTCCTCCGACTACTATGGTACCTCGCATACTAGGCGCGAACTAGTCTAGCGTGTACGCGCGGATAGTTCAGACTTCCGAAATCAATTCAAACTTGTTTGGATTTTTGATGCATTAGTACGAAAAAAACGCTCTGGCATTTCAACTGAGAACAACGCAACCAGTGTGCGCTTTCAATTTGTGCGTTCAATTATCGTAAGTTTACGTACGAGTAAAATTCGTACAAAAACGCATCCAAAGTTCGGCTGGCCTAAAGGTGACCCATGCTTTGAGCTTCAAAGTTCAATATTTTACTAAAGAGTTCTCTAGATCTATATCGGTATTTTCCTTGAATTTTTTCGGCTCGTCTGATGGAAAACTGCAGCCCGTGGACGATGATCACAGCCCGTATTTTAACCCTACTAATAAACGGTTTTTTTTTAATTTACAGAGTCTCTGGATTGAACGCACAACTCTAGTGACGGAAAATACACTACCAGGAATACTTCGATGGTCAGAAGTAATGTCCAGATCGGTCGAGGAAATCCCACCAGTCGAGGTTCGTTACAACAATTTGAAAAAACTTAGATACTGTAAAGATGTCTCTATATTAATTAACCTATAACACTTCTTGAAATGAAACAACTTTTACGGATCTACTCGCGTTTATTTTACACATTACTTTGTAATATAAACGCGTGTTTCATTTTAATGTGTAGTGTTCGCGTAAACTTTAGAAAACAATATATAACACTTCTTTCAAACAAAAACACAAAATCTAGTTTATATAATAAATTAGCACCTATATTTTTTATATTATAGTTTGCATGCGAAACAATGGAAGCTACGGAACGCGAGCTACGCAGCCTTATATCCCAATACACCGCCGACCCTTCACGTAACATCAACCCGTTCACCATGCGTCTACAAGGAACTATAGATGCGAACGTTCAAGGCGGCATTACGAAATACGAGCAAGCGTTCCTGACTGCGGAGTTTGGGAGGAACGCCACGCCGCGAGAGGCAGCTGCTGCGGCGAAGCTGAGAAGGCTTATCGCCGGACAGCTAGCCGTTGTAGAAGCTGGTCTAGGACTGCATGGAAGACTTGCGCCTGAGGAAGTCAAGCCGCTACACAGGTAAGAACAAATGAACGAACTAATCTTATCCACGTGATGTGTAAAGACAGCCTTTTAGATGTATGATGTTTGTGATTGCGGTTGTTTGGGAGGAACGCCATGCCACCGCGGAAAGTCACAGCTAGCTGTTGTGGACTTGAAGACTTACACCTTAAGAAATTAAAGCTTTTTACAGGTACTAATTGTGTGAAGTGTAAAGTCAACAGACTTTTAGTTGTAAGATGTTCTTGGTTGCGTTGTTTGGGAGGAACACCACGCCGTGGGAGGCAGCCGCTGCGGCTAGACTGAGGAGGCTTATCGCCGGACAGTTAGCCGTGAAGCTGGTTTAAGTCTGCATAGAAAACTTGCGCCTGAGGAAGTGAAGCCGTTGCACAGATACACATTATGAAATTTTCTATAGACTTTTAGTTGTAAGATTTTGTTGACTGCGGAATTTGGGAGAGACGTCAAGCCACAGGTAGTCACACACAGCTGTTGTGGACTTGAAGACACCTTAGGAAGTAAAGCTTTTACTTAGGTACGAATTGTGAGATGTGAACAATCTATAGACTATTAGTTGTAGTTGTACAACTTAAATACTTACGTGTACTGTTTTATTTCACAGGCGCTTGGTCGAGAGATTCAATCAACTTCGACAGAACTTGGGTCCAGGGTTAGCTCGAGCCCGGCGGCAACTGTCAGAAAGCATTGTCAAGTAAGCAGGTTTCTATGATATCTTTAATTGATAATACATACAAAATGTCAACTTAAAAAACAAAGCAAATGGTAAAAAAAAAAAGTAAATAATGTTGAATAATTTCGGCGGGCTGGTTAGAACCACGATAGCTCAATTGGAAGAGCACCTGACCCGGTATGTCAGAAGGGTGCAGGTTCAAACCCTGCTCGTGGAAATTTTTTCAACATTTGTGTTTTTGTAATTTGTTCGCAACAAAATTTGCGTTAAAAATTATATAAACATTTATAAATAGCTTGCCTACTTCTTAACTGATCTTTAGTATTTGTAAAAATATTATGATTGGATGTTAATGACGGTAGTTGTTAACATTGAATGGGCGCCTTTGGCTTTCAAAGTAAAAAGTAAATAGTGTTGAATAATTTCGGCGAGCTGGTTAGAACCACGATAGCTCAATTGGAAGAGCACCTGACCCGGTATGCCAGAAGGGTGCTCGTGGAAATTTTTTCAACATTTGTGTTTTTGTAATTTGTTCGCAACAAAATTTGCGTTAAAATTATATAAACATTTATAAATAGCTTGCCTACTTCTTAACTGATCTTTAGTATTTGTAAAAATATTATGATTAGATGTTAATGACGGTAGGTGTTAACATTGAATGGGCGCCTTTGGCTTTCAAAGTAAAAAGTAAATAGTGTTGAATAATTTTGGCGAGCTGGTTAGAACCACGATAGCTCAATTGGAAGAGCACCTGACCCGGTATGCCAGAAGGGTGCTCGTGGAAATTTTTTCAACATTTGTGTTTTTGTAATTTGTTCGCAACAAAATTTGCGTTAAAAATTATATAAACATTTATGAAGCAAATAGTGCCTTATTGCTTTGTTTACCCGACTTTCAAAATGGATCAACGAGTTTTTCGAGTGATCTACCTACCTATTATCATCATCATCAGCCTATTATAATTTACTAGTTAGCAACATTACTAAATTCCCTTAACTTTACTGACTATAAGTACTAATGCTTTAAGTCAGTCTTAAGGTGTAATTATGGTAGCTATTCTAACATATACTTAGCGGGGAAATAAGCTTTTCGGAGGAACCTTTATAAGGAGTACTAAGCGGCCGCTCGCGGTTTAACCCGCGTGGTTCCCGTTTCCGTGGGAATATCTGGAAAAAAGTATCCTATGTGTTATTCCAGGTTATAAACTATCTGTATGCCGAATTTCATCCAAATCCATCCATCCGTTGCAGCGTAAAGAAGTAACAAATATACGAACATACATACACACAAACTTTCGCATTTATAATATTAGTATAGGATGTTATTTTTTAATAAGTTTGCCAGCCAGACCCGAAATGACACTACAAACGCTCAATGTGATATTGCACTAAGTACCCTTGTTTCTACTGGTCTTACTATGCTTGACCGATTTGTTTGATTTGCCAGCACGCCGCTGCCTCCAGTGCCCTCGTTAGACAAACGGTCGCAGAGTATACAACAAAGCGACAGCTACTATGAAGACAGCCACCTTTACAACAGACCTATCGTAAGTGATTGACTATTTATACTTTCTTATTTTCAAATCAAATCAAATCAAAAAATTTATTCAGTTTCAAACAAAAATAAAATGAAAATGAAAAGGACCCCACTCAGCACATGTTGCAGCATGGACATCACCTGCAACGCTGATATTCTGCGGAGCCCTATTGTGTGTTTGTGTGTGTGTGGACCAGTATAAGCAGAAGCGGCCAGAAGCGCCTCGTTTTTACCCTTTTAAATAGTTGGTAACATTATTTATAAAATAAACTTATATTATTAATATTATACTTATATTATTAAATTTAATGACGCAAGAAGTAACAAACAAAATTGGTTGGAAATAATATTTTTTATCTTAAACTAGAACACAGTCAGTCGTCCATTACAGATTTATTTGTTGATGGAGAAAATACTTTTTAAAATTACGTTTAAATGAACAAACTGTTTACGATGCTTTTACCGGTGGCGGAATATTATTCCTGCATTTCGTGGCAGCGTAGCAAAAACTATATGTGTTCAAGACAGAATAGTTAGGTCCGTTCAGCTTCCTTATTTCGAATCACTTTCTAAAAAGTTGTTGTTGTAATGTTTTCATTTAATTTTACTTATCTGTTCATTGGATAAATATAGCATTGTTACAAACAACAAATTATAGTTACAGGCAAATATAGTCCTTATTATTATTCTTCTTACAACCAAATTTTAATATTAAAATGGTAGACAACATACATTAACCTTACCCAGTAATTTGCTAATTCTTTTTGACATTTTGTATATACAATGTGAAATGTCATTGTTCACTTCCCAGTATTCCACTGAAGACTCGACGGACCAGAGTGTGATGTCGAACAGTCTACCAATCAGCGACAATCGAGACTGCATGGACGACGCGTGTATGGTGAAGTCTGCGCCGCCGCTGCCCTCGCGGCCGAAGTCCGGCGACCCGAGGAGCCCTACCAGGCCGCCTTTGGAAAAATACCGGTGAGTCGTGTAGAGGTTTATTTATAGCTAACCTTTGTGAACAATGTACTGGATCAAGGGTCCGGACTCTGGAACAAAAATGCATCTCGAATGCCTATACATTTGAATTTCGAATAACAAAATCAAAAAAACATTGGATAGCATAAACAACTTCAGCTTACTGTAAACCTTAAATCTTAAAAATAAAGATTAAATTATGGTTGCAAAATAACGGTACTTAAATATTTACTGTCATCGCCACAAACATCAATGTGGCTCCGTGGCACCAAAGTCGCGTACCGTTTTTCAAGAGCTCATCGGGAATCTAGTTCAGGGGTTCCCAAAGTTGTCTGGCCTGCGACCCATAAAATACAAGTTTACAAACTCGGGACCCACCTCTAGTAAATTTAACCGTTACCAATATGAATAAAGGGCTGTTCAAATAATAAACAAAGCTTTACACACCAACCGCCCGGCTGTTGGCTCGGTCAACTTCAAACTACTTCAAACTACCTGGCGCAGTGAATGCCAGTTCTAGGAGCACTTTTCCGGTCATAGGTTGACATCTAATACAGTGTATGTATGTTTTTTTTTCAATTTATTTGTTACACAATAATTACAATGTTTGTTTGATAAGCATCACAAAAACCGTTTGTCGGTTTGTACGGATGTACAAAACGTTTGTACAAAAAACATAAGCAGTAAAATAATAGTAATAATAAGTGAACAATCAATTAAAACGGTCGTATTAGATTAACCCCTTCACTGGTGGTGGCAATATAGAAGCAACCGTAATTTGACCTTATGTAGTAGCAATAGGATTGGAAATCAATGAAAAAAAGTTTTGTTGTTGCAAACACAATACTTAGAATTAAAACATAAATTCACGGACAGCGCCTAGCTGCCCACCGCATGATTTTCGTGTCTACTTTGTTTTTCTGAGACAATCAAAAGAATCTACTTTTGAATTTTTAGTTTCTCATATGTCCCAAAGTCTAAATTTTGACTTTGTTGACTATACATTGTTTTGTTAATTAGTTATTTATTGTAAATTTTGTCAACACAGCGATTCGATGGATGGTGAAGTCGAGACGCGTAGACACAGCAGAGCTTCCTGGAGTGAACCCGGCGATGCCCCACCGTTGCCTCCACGGGTTTCAGGTTAACAATAATTTTATTTAATTTGTAAACACATTCTTAAGTAGTAACCACTACCTGTAGCCGTTTAGAGTGAGTGAGATAGAGAGTGTTTAAAAAAATGTTTGAGAGTAAATAGGAGAGAGATACAGAAAGTGTAAGAGAGAGAGAGCGTGCGTGCGTGAAATAAAGTTTTTGAGACAGTAAAAATAGAAAAGAAGATAGGCTTGATTCCGGTATTGACGAAACGGTAGGTATAGTAGGTACCTATAGAAACTCTTTTAGAAACATTTTAACTTTTATAAATCAAAGAAAAAATATTCATAGCGACTATTTTAATATGCTATTGAACTTGAAAGAAAACGTATGAACAAAGTTTCGTGTAGTTCGTTCCTGCTTTAAATGTTGGCTATGTTTTCCCTTATGGATTTCTTTCAAAATTCAAAATCATTTATTCAGTTTAG